>NC_069409.1:51461700-51504200 GCF_026875155.1 Cherax quadricarinatus | reverse complement strand
GTGAAAGGTATCCGTAGCACTAAAATAATGAGGGATATAATTTCTTGAAGTAGCCACACTGGGCCAGGTCAGCAGCATAATACATCACAACACCGGGAAAAAGAGCGTGTAGCACAGCAGCCAGCAGCAGCGCGGGGAGGTTTCAAGGTAAACTACCCAAGAGACAAACGGACAGGTAGAATGCCATTTACGACGGGAAACAAACACAACTCCCTGCGGTATGACGCCCCCCCCCCCACCCACGCCTCACACAACCCTAACCCCCCAACCTGTACCCACCCGAAAACCCCCCATCCCCCATACCCACCTCCACACCCTTCCTCCCAATCCGCTCCCTCCATCCCTACCTGTTTTGACCGCCACTCCTCTCACCTTTGCCCACCAACAACTGCCACCAGCCCACCTTGCCACCAACACTCTCCCACCACCCACCTTGCCCACCACACAACTGCTTTTTATACCCCCTTGCCCAAACACAATTGCTCCCTACCCCCTTTTGCTCTCATAAACCGGCTTTTTTGCCGCCCACTA
This sequence comes from Cherax quadricarinatus, assembly GCF_026875155.1. Lineage (NCBI taxonomy): Eukaryota > Metazoa > Arthropoda > Malacostraca > Decapoda > Parastacidae > Cherax > Cherax quadricarinatus. Next base: position 51,503,669 of record NC_069409.1, on the reverse strand, counting down.
TGTTATTGTTTGCTTTTTTCTTGCGTGAATGCCCACCAGCTCCCCCTACCCATGCGGGCCCATTCCCCACTTTCCACCAGACTTTCCCCCAGTCCCACCACCGTCCCTTCCCCTGCCCGCATGCCTCGTTACCGTCAAGTTTACCTACCCCCCAAAAACCATCAGCTGCACAGCTGGGTTCAAAAAAAGCCCAAAACAGAGAGACGACAAAAAAAAAAGGGAGAACCATCGGGGTAAAAACAATCAACTCTAAGCTCAAGGGAAACATGACTATACAAAGTTTTCCCGGGTGGTTTTCATAAAGGTTTTCCAAAAGACTGTCCCAGAAACTACATCAATTGCTACTGAATACCATTACCATCTCAACTGGCTGGTCTTAAAACTTGCGGGGTCACAGGCACACAACCTGACTCCTTCGCTCTCTTCCACAATAAACTGTGTCAGGATGCCCTTTTAAAAAAGAAATCCCTGAAATTTAAAGGAAGTATCCTAAAACCGTTTGAACAGATCAAATATAAATTGAAATTAATACTCAAGTACTTTTACCTCCAGAGCTTTTTTTCCAACCCTTTTTTTTAAACCATATTGCCTTGCGCTATTGTGTATATGGTTATGTGAGCACAGAACCAGTCACTACCATCCACAGGATGGTAGGTGAGAAACAGAAAAACCCATCCTCCCATCCATAGGATGGTTTTGTGATGCACAGAAAACCAGTCACTACCACCACGGGAAATGGTTTTGGTGCACAGTAAACCAGTCACTACATCATGGGATGGTTTGTGAGCACATTAAACCATCACAACCATCCATAGGATGGTTTTGTGATGCACAGTAAACCAGTCACTACCATCCACAGGATGGTTTTGTGATGCACAGTAAACCAGTCACTACCACCCCAAGGGATGTTTTTTTGATGCACATAAACCAGTCACTACCACCCCAAAAGAGTTTTGGTGCACAGTAAACCAGTCACTACCATCCACAGGATGGTTTTGTGATGCACAGTAAACCAGTCACTACCATCCATAGGATGGTTTTGTGATGCACAGTAAACCAGTCACTACCATCCACAGGATGGTTTTGTGACCCACAGAAACCAGTCACTACCACCACAGGATGGTTATTGATCCCACGTAAACCAGTCATACCATCCACAGGAGGTTTTTGTGATGCACAGTAACCAGCCCACTACCATCCACAGGATGGTTTTGTGATGCACAGTAAACCAGTCACTACCATCCACAGGATGGTTATGTGATGCACAGTAAACCAGTCACTACCATCCACAGGATGGTTATGTGATGCACAGTAAACCAGTCACTACCATCCACAGGATGGTTTGGATGCCAGTAATACCAGTACTACCATCCACAGATGGTTTGTGAGCACAGAAAAACCATCACTACCATCACAAGGTTTTGTGATGCACAGTAAACCATCACTACCATCCACAGGATGGTTTTTTGATGCACAGAACCAAGTCATTTACCATCCACGGGAAATGTTTTTAAATGCACAGTAAACCAGTCACTAAAAACCCAGGATGGTTTTGTGATGCACAGAAAAAACCATCCTACCATCCCAGGATGGTTATGTGATGCACAGAAAAACCCAGTCACTACCATCCACAGGATGGTTATGTGGATGCAACAGAAAAACCAGTCACAAACCACCACAGAGGGTTATGATGCACATTAAACCAGTCCTACCATCCACAGGATGGTTTTGTGATGCACAGTAAACCAGTCACTACCATCCACAGGATGGTCTTGTGATGCACAGTAAACCAGTCACTACCATCCACAGGGTTGTTAGGGTGATGCACAGTAAACCAGCACTACCATCCACAGGATGGTCTTGTGATGCACAGTAAACCAGCCACTACCATCCACAGGAAGGATACGAGGTATACAGTAAACCATTCACTTTGTAGGAGTATCAGTGTACAAATATAGATGGATGGATGTATATCTCAATGTATTATACTGTAATCCTTATATTAAGAAAAAAAGAATTCTGGACTGGTGGCATCTATGTCAGATGCAGCCTTAATTACCTTTGTGTAGTCGATATTCTTGAAACAATGGAATGAAGGCGAGAAAGATTCATCACAGATTACACCTGGATAGTCCTGGAGGATCTGTCCCAAACCTACACATCAAAATCACTCCCTGTGTCATGAGATGTAACAGACGGTGCAGAATACTTCTGCTTGAAGCAGGGGTACAGCGAGTACACTGAGAGAGAACTCCGTAAGTGTTAGGGGTGCCCGACTCCTCAACGCCCCCCCTCACTGCATAAGGGGAATTACTAACAAACCTCTGGCGATCTTCAAGAGAGCAGTGGATAAGCTGCTCAAGTCAGTTCCTGACCAGCCAGGCTGTGGTTTGTACGTTTGGACTGAGTGCGGCCAGCAGTAAGAGGTTGGTTGATCAACCCTTGATCCTCCAGGGGGACTGGACTGGTCTCGGGTCGCGAGGGCACTGACCCTCGGAATCATCCTTCGGGTAAGCAACAAATAAAACATACTGACCACCACAATAACAACAGTCTCGACCACCACACACTGACCTCCACAACATCTCGACCACCACACACTGACCTCCACAACATCTCGACCACCACACACTGACCCTCCACAACATCTCGACCACCCACACTGACCTCCACAACATCTCGACCACCACACACTGACCTCCACAACATCTCGACCAACCCACACTGACCTCCACAACATCTCGACCACCACACACTGACCTCCACAACATCTCGACCACCACACACTGACCTCCACAACATCTCGACCACCACACACTGACCTCCACAACATCTCGACCACCACACACTGACCTCCACAACATCTCGACCACCACACACTGACCTCCCCAACATTTCGACCACCACACACTGACCTCCACAACATTCGACCACCCCCCCTGACCTCCCAACATCCGACCCCCACACACGACCTCCCAACATCTCACCCCCACACACTGCCTCCACAACATCTCGACCAAACCCACATGACCTCCACAACATCTCGCCCACCACACATACCCCACAACACTCGCCCACCACACCTGACCTCCACAACACTCGACCCCCACACACTACCCCCAAACTCTCGACCACCCACCTGCCCTCCACAACACCGACCACCACACACTGACCCCAAAAAACATCCGACCACCCACACACTGACCCCCACAACATCTCGACCACCACACACGACCTCCAAACATCTCGACCACCACACACTGCCCTCCACAACATCTCGACCACCACACACTGACCTCCAAAATCTCGCCACCACACACTGACCTCCAAACATCTCGACCCCCACACTGCCCCAAACATCTCGACCCCACACACTGCCCTCCACAACTGACCTCCCAACATCTCGACCACCCACACACTGACTCCACAACATCCGACCCCCACCACTGACCTCCACAACACTCGACCACCCCACGACCCCACAACATCTCGACCCCCACAAAACGACCCCACAACATCTCGCCCACCACACACGGACCTCCACAACATCTCGACCACCACACACGACCCCCACAACATCCGACCCCCAACCCATGACCTCCACACCGCCTCCACAACATCTCGACCACCACACCTGACCCCACATCTCGCCACCAAAACCCCTGACCTCCACAACATCTCGACCCCCACCCCCAATGACCCCCAACATCTCGACCACCACACACGACCCCCCACAACACTCCCACCACAACTAAAATCCACAACACTCGCCACCACACACTGACCTCCAAAAAATCCGCCCAAAACCCCCCACGGACCTCCAAACATCCGCCACCACACACTAAACCCTCCACAACATCTCAAACCACCACACACTGCCCTCCACAACTCCACCACCACACACTGACCTCCACAACATCTCGCCACCACACATGACCCCACAACATCTCAACCCCACACACGACCCCACAACATCTCGACCACCACAACTGCCCTCCACAACACCAACCACCCACCTGACCCCCAAAACACCCCAAACCACCACACACTGACCTCCAAAACTCTCGACCACCCCCAACTGACCTCCCTTTACACACTATTATCCACTCTCCACGACCTCTATCTCACCCGTCAAACCACACCTATTTTAAATCATCAGCCCAAACACACTCTCCTTGCTTTCCCATCTTTTTCCCTTGGGAAGATCTTACTACCTACACCCCCACACCTTCCCACATCTTCCTTGAGGAGACACGATCTTCCACACCCTCCATACATTCTCATTCTTACTGTCCAGGGTGAAATTTGTCAATGTTAATTGAAGTTCATGTTTATATTTGCCAGTGTTGTGAGCTCAGGTGAGATCTGGGGTGTTGTGAGCTCAGACGAGACCTGGGGTGTTGTGAGCTCAGACGAGACCTGGGGTGTTGTGAGCTCAGGAGAGACCCGGGGTGTTGTGAGCTCAGGTGAGACCTGGGGTGTTGTGAGCTCAGGTAAGACCTGGGGTGTTGTGAGCTCAGGTGAGACCTGGGGTGTTGTGAGCTCAGGTGGGACCTAGGGTGTTGTGAGCTCAGGCGAGACCTGTGGTGTTGTGAGCTCAGGTAAGACCTGGGGTGTTGTGAGCTCAGGTGAAACCTGAGGTGTTGTGAGCTCAGGTGAGACCTGGGGTGTTGTGAGCTCAGGTGAGACCTAGGGTGTTGTGAGGCCAGGTGAGACCTGGGGTGTTGTGAGCTCAGGTGAGACCTAGGGTGTTGTGAGCTCAGGTGAGACCTAGGGTGTGTGAGGCCAGGTTGGGGCCCTGGGGTGTTTGTGAGCTCAGGTGAGACCCAAGGGTGTTGTGAGCTCAGGTGAGACCTAGGGTGTTGTGAGCTCAGGTGAGACCTGGGGTGTTGTGAGCTCAGGTGAACAAGATGGTTGCCAAGTACGTCTCACAGGATATATTAAGATCCTACTAAAGGACAGCTTAGAATCTGGGTGCTGGAGTGAGGAAGGACACTCCTCACCACCAACTCATGAGTGAGGTTGGCAGGAGGCAAACCACCAGTCCTGTACTCACCTAACTGTGGTTGCAGGGGGTCGAGTCTTAGCTCCTGGCCCCGAGTGCCTCACCGTAGTGTTAACGCCAGGCCTGAAGGTAACCCATCAACACAAGACATGTGCATGCGAAATTTGTCTATAAAAACAAACATAGTAGAGCATAGTCGAAACGTTGTCGATAAAACTTAGCTGTGGCCTGAGCGGCTAGTTCACCGTGCCACTCCCATCTCATGGTGTGAGTAGCAGCGCAAACATCTGGATTACAGAGGTCACAGTGACTCTCTGTCAGACCCCACTGACCACTGCTATTGTTATTAGTCATTTCAAATTTAATACTTTTATTAATCATTTCATATTCTACATTTGTTTCACATAGCTGAGGTGTACAATACAGTACGGTAAACAACCTCCCAAAAAAAAAAAAAACGATACTGCCTTCGTGTTTTGATCCATAGTGGTGGCCTATGCTAACCTTCCTAGTGTGTGAGAGAAATGTACCTATTTGGATGTTGTTGAGCCGGCATGGTCTACCTACCTGGAGTCTACGTGGAAGGTATTGCAGAGATCAACGCCCCCGCGGCCCGGTCCATGACTAAGCCTCCTGGTGGATCAGGGCCTGATCAACGAGGCTGTTACTGCTGGTTCCACGTACTCCAACATACGAACCACAGCCCGGCTGATCCGGCACTGACTTTAGATATCTGTCCAGCTCCCTCTTGAAGACAACCAGGGATCTATTGGTAATTCCCCTTATGGCTGGTGGGAGGCTGTTGAACATTCTTGGGCCCCGGACACTTATTGCGTTTTCTCTTAGTGTACCAGTGACGTCCCTACTTTTCACTGGGGGTATGTTGCATCGCCTGCCAAGTCCCTCCAGAATCTTCCAAGTGTACATTATGATATAGCTCTCTCGCCTGCGCTCCAGTGAGTACAAGTCAAGTGCTTCCAGGCGCTCCCAGTAGTTAAGGTGTTGATGGAACTTATACATGCAGTAAAGGTTCTCTGTACATTCTCTAGATCTGCAGTTTCACCTGCCTTGAATGGAGATGTTAATGTACAGCAGTATTCCAGCCTAGAGAGAACAAGTGATTTAAAAAGGATCATCACTGGCTTGGCATCCCTTGTCTTGAATGTTCTCATTATCCATCCTATCAGTTTCCTCGCAGATGTGATAGTGGCATTGTTGTGGTCCTTGAAGGTGAGGTCTTCGGACATTACCACTCCCAGGTCCTTAACATTACTTTTCCGCTCTATTGTGTGATTGGAGTTTGTAGTATACTCAGTCCTGGTTATTATTTCCTCCAGTTTTCCATAACGGAGTAGTTGGAATTTATCTTCATTGAACATCATATTGTTCTCTGTTACCCATTGGAAAACTTGGTTTATATCTTCTTGGAGCTTTGCTGTGTCCTCAGTGGATGACACTCTCATGCTGATCCTAGTATCGTCTGCAAAGGATGATACAGTGCTATGGTTTACATCTCTGTCTATGTCTGATATGAGGATAAGGAACAGGATAAGGTACAGTGGTTAGCGCACTGGCCTCCCTCCTGGCTTTAAAACTGGCTGGCCGTGGGTTCGAATTTGCCCACTGTTTCCAGTGGGCTGTTTACAGTCTTGTTCTGATGATGTATGTGGTGAGTCATACTTCCTCTCCCAACACCACCACCAGTGGTGGAGACACCACCACCAGTGGTGGAGACACCACCACCAGTGGTGGAGACACCACCACCAGTAGTGGAGTCACCACCATTGATGGAGACACCACCAGTGGTGGGGACACCACCACCAGTGGCGGAGACACCACCAGTGGTGGAGACACCACCACCAGTGGCGGAATCACCACCAGTGGTGGAGTCACCACCAGTGGTGGGGACACCACCACCAGTGGCGGAGACACCACCACCAGTGGTGGAATCACCACCAGTGGTGGAGTCACACGCACCAGTGTGGAGACACCACCACCAGTAGCGAGACACCACCACCATGGTGGAGACACCACCATTGATGGAGACACTACCACCAGTGGTGGAGACAGCACCATAACACCAGCACCAGTGGTGGGGAGAATAACAACACCTGTCATGGCAACACCTGTCAGTAAACAACCTGAGGGAGGGACAACACCGGCTCTTTGAGGTGACCTCGTCAGGTCAGTATTATCAGATGACACGGGTCGCGTGCTCAGGTGTGACCTCACCTCACCACCGAGGCGCGTGCTGTGTGACCTGACTTCTCTCACCCCCCCTTCCACCACTGACCACTCCAGGGGCGAGGGGGGTGGGGGGACCCATCACCCTCCCCTCCCTTAAGCTCCTTAAATGACCCATCTTGTATGTATGAAGATTCTGACTCATATTACTCGATTTTAAACTACCAGTTACCTGACTATAACTACCAGTTACCTGACTATAACTACCAGTTACCTGACTATAACTACCAGTTACCTGACTACAACTACCAGTTACCTGACTATAACTACCAGTTACCTGACTATAACTACCAGTTACCTGACTACAACTACCAGTTACCTAACTATAACTACCAGTCACTGACTATAACTACCAGTCACTGACTATAACTACCAGTCACTGACTATAACTACCAGTCACTGACTATAACTACCAGTCACTGACTATAACTACCAGTCACTGACTATAACTACCAGTCACCTGGATACTGTATAATGCAGAATTATCAACAGAATATATAGCAATAAACTTATTGCGTGTGTATGGAGCGCTAAACCCACATGGCTCACTGTGTAGAATGCTGAAGGCTCGAAGCTCCATCCGACCTTCACACATCACTCTCGTACAATAAGACAAACAATTTTCGAGATTAATGGAGAGAGAGAGAGAGAGAGAGAGAGAGAGAGAGAGAGAGAGGATAGGGCAGGGGGGAGTAATGGTCTGAGACTCAGATGTAGGCTTAGGGAGGTGAGTAGAGTAGGGAAAGATGAGGCTGCCAGCTGGTGGTGGAGACAGCTAGGTGACCCCAGCCAGGTGGTGGTGGTGGTGGTCACAGGTGAAGGAGTAAAGTGAGACAGGTGAAAGCAGAGGTCCGGCTGTGACCAGCAAGCAACACACTCATCCAGGCACTCACACACTCTAGCACTCACAACACTGGAATGCGGAACGCAACGGGGAGAGAGAGAGAGAGAGAGAGAGAGAGAGATAGAGAAAGAGAGAGAATATTAATAATGAAGATTAGTAAAGTACAAGACAGACAACGAACAACAAGTAGCAACAAGATGCCAGGTAGTACAAGGCAGACATATATGTTGATAATAGTCTTTTTAGATCATCGTTGAGTCTCTCTCACTCTCCTAGTCTTTCTCTACTAGTCTCTCTCACTCTCCTAGTCTTTCTCTACTAGTCTCTCTCACTCTCCTAGTCTTTCCCTACTAGTCTCTCTCACTCTCCTAGTCTTTCTCTATTAGTCTCTCTCACTCTCCTAGTCTTTCTCTACTAGTCTCTCTCACTCTCCTAGTCTTTCTCTATTAGTCTCTCTCACTCTCCTAGTCTTTCTCTATTAGTCTCTCTCACTCTCCTAGTCTTTCTCTACTAGTCTCTCTCACTCTCCTAGTCTTTCTCTACTAGTCTCTCTCACTCTCCTAGTCTTTCTCTACTAGTCTCTCTCACTCTCCTAGTCTTTCTCTACTAGTCTCTCTCACTCTCCTAGTCTTCTCTACTAGTCTCTCTCACTCTCCTAGTCTTTCTCTACTAGTCTCTCTCACTCTCCTAGTCTTTCTCTATTAGTCTCTCTCACTCTCCTAGTCTTTCTCTACTAGTCTCTCTCACTCCCTAGTCTTTCTCTACTAGTCTCTCTCACTCTCCTAGTCTTTCTCTACTATCTCTCTCACTCTCCTAGTCTTTCTCTACTAGTCTCTCTCACTCTCCTAGTTCTTTCTCTACTAGTCTCTCTCACTCTCCTAGTCTTTCTTTACTAGTCTCTCTCACTCTCCTAGTCTTTCTCTACTAGTCTCTCTCACTCTCCTAGTCTTTCTTTACTAGTTCTCTCTCACTCTCCTAGTCTTTCTTTACTAGTCTCTCTCACTCTCCTAGTCTTTCTTACTAGTCTCTCTCACTCTCCTAGTCTTTCTCTTACTAGTCTCTCTCACTCTCCTAGTCTTTCTTTACTAGTCTCTCTCACTCTCCTAATCTTTCTCTACTAGTCTCTCTCAATCTCCTATTCTTTCTCTACTAGTCTCTCTCACTCTCCTAGTCTTTCTCTACTAGTCTCTCTCATCTCCTATCTTTCCCTACTAGTCTCTCTCACTCTCCTAGTCTTTCTCTATTAGTCTCTCTCACTCTCCTAATCTTTCTCTACTAGTCTCTCTCAATCTCCTAGTCTTTCTCTATTAGTCTCTCTCACTCTCCTAGTCTTTCTCTACAAGTCTCTCTCACATCTCCTAGTCTTTCTCTACTGGTCTCTCTCACTCTCCTAGTCTTTCTCTACTAGTCTCTCTCACTCTCCTAGTCTTTCTCTACTAGTCTCTCTCACTCTCCTAGTCTTTCTCTACTAGTCTCTCTCACTCTCCTAGTCTTTCTCTACTAGTCTCTCTCACTCTCCTAGTCTTTCTCTACTAGTCTCTCTCACTCTCCTAGTCTTTCTCTACTAGTCTCTCTCACTCTCCTAGTCTTTCTCTACTAGTCTCTCTCACTCTCCTAGTCTTTCTCTACTAGTCTCTCACTCTCCTAATCTTTCTCTACTAGTCTCTCTCACTCTACTAGCTTTCTCTACTAGTCTCTCTCACTCTCTAGTTTCTCTACTAGTCTCCTCACTCTCCTAGTCTTCTCTACTAGTCTCTCTCACTCTCCTAGTCTTTCTCTACTAGTCTCTCTCACTCTCCTAATCTTTCTCTACTAGTCTCTCTCACTCTCCTAGTCTTTCTCTACTAGTCTCTCACTCTCCTAATCTTTCTCTACTAGTCTCTCTCAATCTCCTAGTCTCTCACTACTTGTCTCTCTACTAGTCTCTCACTTTACTAGTCTCTCACTCTACTAGTCTTTCTCTACCAGTCTTTCTCACTCTCCTAATCTCTCTCATTCTCCTAGTCTCTCTCACTCTCTTAGTCTCTCACTCTCTTAGTCTCTCACTCTACTAGTCTCTCACTCTACTAGTCTCTCACTCTACTAGTCTCACTCTACTAGTCTCTCTCACTCTCAGTCTCTCACTCTACTAGTCTCTCGCTCTACTAGTCTCTCACTCTACTAGTCTCTCACTCTACTAGTCTTTCTCACTCTGCTAGTCTCTCCCACTCTCCTAGTCCCTCACTCTACTAGTCTCTCCCACTTTCCTAGTCTCTCACTCTACTAGTCTCTCACTCTACTAGTCTCACTCTACTAGTCTTTCTCGCTCTACTAATCTCTCTCACTCTACTAATCTCTCATTCTACTAATCTCTCTCATTCTACTAATCTCTCTCACTCTACTAATCTCTCTCGCTCTACTAGTCTCTCACTCTACTCGTCTCTCTACTAGTCTTACTCACTCTACTGATCTCTCTCACTCTACTAGTCTCTCACTCTACTAGTCTCACTCTACTAGTCTCTCACTCTCCTAGTCTCTCACTCTACTAGTCTCGCTCTACTAGTCTCACTCTCCTAGTCTCTCACTCTACTAGTCTCTCTCACTCTACTAGTCTTTCTCACTCTACTAATCTCTCTCACTCTACTAATCTCTCATTCTACTAATCTCTCTCATTCTACTAATCTCTATCGCTCTATTAATCTCTCATTCTACTAATCTCTCTCATTCTACTAATCTCTCTCATTCTACTAATCTCTCTCATTCTACTAATCTCTCTCATTCTACTAATCTCTCTCATTCTACTAATCTCTCATTCTACTAATCTCTCTCATTCTACTAATCTCTCTCATTCTACTAATCTCTTTCACTCTACTAGTCTCTCTCACTCTACTAGTCTCTCTCACTCTACTAGTCTCTCTCACTCTACTAGTCTCTCACTCTACTAGTCTCTCTCACTCTACTAGTCTCTCTCACTCTACTAGGTTATTTTTTAAAGTGGAGACCCTAGAGGTACGACGTGTGGAGTGACACCAAGATGATCCACGACACACTGGAGGTACGACGTGTGAAGTGACACCAAGATGATCCACGACACACTGGAGGTACGACGTGTGGAGTGACACCAAGATGATCCACGAGACGCTGGTGCAAGACTTGGCTATAAAAGTTTCGCCAGTGACTGGCGAAACGTTTCCACAATAAAGATACCCAGGTGTTGGACAGGTATCTCATTCATCAAAGTGTGGGGCGTCTGATGCGTTTATGTAACTAGTGAGAGGGAGACTCTGGGAATTCCTGTGACCTGTGTCGAGGGTTGGCACTCTCTGGCAGCCCTCGTTAAGGTTAGGCTGCCTTCCTGATCAGCCAGGCTCTTGGTGCTGGCGGCCTGCAGTCTTACATATCCATCACAACCTCTCACTAGCATTAGGGAGGGAAAACCTCTACCTTCGCTTCGGCAATGTTGCATGTGCTGGCAGCAGTTTGAAGAGTCTTGGACCACGCATGTTGACAGTCTTCTCTTACTGTGGCAATTTCAGTGTTCAGTGAACCAATCATCAGTGTTCAGTGAACCAGTCATCAGTGTTCAGTGAACCAGTCATCAGTGTCCAGTGAACCAGTCATCAGTGTCCGTGAACCAGTCATCAGTGTTCAGTGAACCAGTCATCAGTGTTCAGTGACCAGTCATCTGTCAGTGAACCATACAGTGTCCAGTGAACCAGTCATCATGTTCAGTGAACCAGTCATCATGTTAAACCAGTCATCAGTGTCAGTGAACCAGTCATCAGTAAACCAGTCACAGTGTCAGTGATTACAGTGTCTGTGATCAGTCATCAGTGTTCAGTGAACCAGTCATCAGTGTCCAGTGAACCAGTCATCAGTGTCCAGTGAACCAGTCATCAGTGTCCAGTGAACCAGTCATCAGTGTTCAGTGACAGTCATCAAGTGAGTCCATGTAACCAGTCATCAGTGTCCAGTGAACCAGTCATCAGTGTCCAGTGAACCAGTCATCAGTGTCCAGTGAACCAGTCATCAGTGTCCAGTGAACCAGTCATCAGTGTCAGTGAACCAGTCATCAGTGTTCAGTGAACCAGTCATCAGTGTTCAGTGAACCAGTCATCAGTAAACCAGTCATCAGTGTTCAGTGGATCAGTCATCAGTGTCCTGTGAACCAGTCATCAGTGTTCAGTGAACCAGTCATCAGTGTTCAGTGAACCAGTCATCAGTGTTCAGTGAATCAGTCATCAGTGTTCAGTGAACCAGTCATCAGTGTTCAGTGAACCAGTCATCAGTGTTCCAGTGAACCAGTCATCAGAGTCAGTGAACCTATCAGTGTCAGTGAACAGTCATCATGTTCAGTGAACCAGTCATCAGTGTTCAGTGAACCAGTCATCAGTGTTCAGTGAACCAGTCATCAGTGTTCAGTGAACCAGTCATCAGTGTTCAGTGAACCAGTCATCAGTGTTCAGTGAATCAGTCATCAATGTTCAGTGAACCAGTCACCAGTGTTCAGTGAACCAGTCATCAGTGTTCAGTGAACCAGTCACCAGTGTTCAGTGAACAGTCCACGGTTCGTGAACCAGTTCAGTTTCAGTGAACCAGTCATCATGTTCAGTGAACCAGTCATCAGTGTTCAGTGAACAGTCATCATGTCAGTGAACCAGTACTCAGTGTTCAGTGAACCAGTCAGCAGTGTTCAGTGAATCAGTCATCAGTGTTCAGTGAACCAGTCATCAATGTTCAGTGAACCAGTCACCAGTGTTCAGTGAACCAGACACCAGTGTTCAGTGAACCAGTCATCAGTGTTCAGTGAACCAGACATCCAGTGTTCATGAATAGTCACTGTTCAGTGAACAGTCCATGTTCAGTGAACCAGTCACCAGTGTTCAGTGAACCAGTCACCAGTGTTCAGTGAATCAGTCATCAATGTTCAGTGAACCAGTCACCAGTGTTCAGTGAACCAGTCATCAATGTTCAGTGAACCAGACACCAGTGTTCAGTGAACAAGTCACCAGTGTTCAGTGAACCAGACACCAGTGTTCAGTGAACCAGTCACCAGTGTTCAGTGAACCAGACTCCAGTGTTCAGTGAACCAGTCACCAGTGTTCAGTGAACCAGTCACCAGTGTTCAGTGAACCAGTCACCAGTGTTCAGTGAACCAGACACCAGTGTTCAGTGAACCAGTCTCCAGTGTTCAGTGAACCAGACACCAGTGTTCAGTGAACCAGTCACCAGTGTTCAGTGAACCAGACTCCAGTGTTCAGTGAACCAGTCACCAGTGTTCAGTGAACCATCACCAGTGTTCAGTGAACCAGTCCAGTGTTCGTGAACCAGACTCCAGTTCAGTGAACCAGTCACCAGTGTTCAGTGAACCAGTCACCAGTGTTCAGTGAACCAGACTCCAGTGTTCAGTGAACCAGTCACCAGTGTTCAGTGAACCAGTCACCAGTGTTCAGTGAACCAGTCACCAGTGTTCAGTGAACCATCACCGTTCAGTGAACACCAGTGTTTCAGTGAACCAATCACCAGTGTTCAGTGACCATCATGTTATGACCATCCAGTGTTCAGTGAACCAGTCACCTTTCAGTGGACGTTTCAGTGAACCAGTGTTCAGTGAACCAGACTCCAGTGTTCAGTGAACCAGTCACCAGTGTTCAGTGAACCATTCATCAGTGTTCAGTGAACCAGTCACCAGTGTTCAGTGAACCAGTCATCAGTCTACAGACTGACGACCCAAGCGAGTTTTTCACCAAACTCGAAACACAGCTGACGTCTCCACAATTCTTGATTAGCACTATTGTTAGTCGACTCTGAAGATACTGATAACATGTTGATGCATTCTGCTTCAGGACCAGTTCTCTTGGAACTCCATGTTCATTTACCTGGAGTTTACCTGGAGAGAGTTCCGGGGGTCAACGCCTCCGCGGCCCGGTCTGCGACCAGGCCTCTAGTGTCTCAGTATTCAACAAAGAAGCCTGGACACAGGTGTCATTAAAAACATTGATATTCTCCCACCTCACAAATGGTGACAGTAAAACAATCCTCCCAAAAAACTATAAACCATTAGCCCTAACTTCACCCATCAAAATTTTCTCACAGGTCGTAAGAAGCAAGACTGCCAAAATTATATGGAATCACAGCAGCTGCACAAACCAGGGCAGCACGTGTTTAGAACAGGTCACTCCTGCCTTTCACAACTGCTAGACTTTTACAACATGGATGCACTGGAAGACAAGATCAGTGCTGATGTGGTATACACTGACTCTGCAGAAGCCTGCGACAAGTGCGACCATGGTGTGATGGCGCACAAAATACATGCAGGAGCATAAACAGTGAAGCGGGTAGATGAATATTTAACTTCTTAACAAATAAAACCCAGATAGAAACAGAGTGAAGTGTGAGGCCGTCACAGTGAAACGTTGTGTTCCTCAAGCCACAGTACCCGCCCAACTTCTGAGTCTCGGTCTTATTTTTGACACCAATAAGGATATGAATCATAGCATCGTAATATCCCTTGCTGATGACATCAAAATTTCTATAAGAGGGACGTCTGTCGAACACAGCGATCTTCAAGCGGATATAAATCAAGTCTTGCAGTGGACCTCAGACAACAATATGTTGAATAATACAAGTGTCAATTTCTTCGTTTTGGATAAATGGGGGAAATAGAGACTGTAACAGTGTACAGGATAAATTTAAATCATTCAATAGAGTAAAAGACTTATGTGGGAGACTTGGTAGTGATGGTGTGGGAAGATCTCACATCAAGGATCACAACAATGTTGCTCTTGTTACCGCAAGGAAAATGATGGACTGGATAACTAGAACTTTCAAGACAAGAGATGCTGACCCTTCAAGTCGAAAGAACAAGCGACTCTTCACATCATTTGTTCTTTCGAGACTGAAACACTGACGTCTACCTTCACAGCAGTAGAGACTGCTGAGAACTGTCAATGCTAATATAAATCCAGTCAAACATATTAACTACTGGCACTGCTTGAAGTTCCTTCTACTATACTCTCTGGAATGTAGGCGAGAAAGGTACATTATACTTTAAACCTAAAAAATTCCTGGAGGTACTGGTCCCAAACCTACTCACTAAAAACACTGCATATGACAAGAGACTTGGCAGACGGTGCCAAATACCTCCACTAAAAAGCAGGAACGCGACGAGTACACTAGAAGAGAATTCGATGAATGTCAGAAGTCCCCGACTCTTCAACGCCTTCCTCCATGCATTACAGAATATTATAGACAAATCTCTGGCAGTCTTCAACAGATAACTTCGCAGGTTCCTTAAGCCACCTCCTGATCATCCGGGCTGTGGTACAACGTTGGACCGCCTGCGGCTAGAACCAGCAGCCTGATTGATCAGGCCAACATTTGGGAGATTTGGTATGGGACCAGGGCACGGTGGCTGCAGGTGTGGCCTACCCAGTCATCATGACATAACACCAGCGTCAGGAACCTGCCAAGTAGCAGCAACAGCAAGCAGTGTGACAGTGAGTGGACAAACAGACTGGCAGGCAGGCAGCGTGGACCTGCGCCCTGCTGCTGCTGCTGCTGCTCCTCTCGACGAAGCACGAGGAAGTGAAAGAGAGGAAGGATAACAACGAGAGAGGAAAAACCAAGGAATGAGGGGAAGGTGGAAGGTGTTAGCAAGAGGGCGCCATAAGACAGGGTGTGTGTGTGTGTGTGTGTGTGTGTTTGAGGGTGAGGGAAGGATGCTGGAGGGAGGGAGGGACGGGGTAGCCCAGCCACAAGGATCATCAAGGAGTGACGAAGGACGCCGTCAGGATACAAGCAGAAGGACTCCATAAGCTGAGGTGTGTATGTGTGAAGGAAGGAAGGTAAGGCGAGGGAGAGGGGGAGAGAGAGAGAGAGAGAGAGAGAGAGAGAGAGAGAGAGAGAGAGAGAGAGAGAGAGAGAGAGAGAGAGAGAGACAGAGACAGAGAGAGAGAGAGAGAGAGAACAGAGAGAGAGAAGAGAGACAGAGAGAGAGAGACAGAGACAGAGAGAGAGAGACAGAGAGAGAGAGACAGAGAGAGAGAGAGAGACAGAGAGAGAGAGACAGAGAGAGAGAGACAGAGAGAGAGAGACAGAGACAGAGAGACAGACAGATGAAAGATATCCTGTAATCACCTATTTGCGGTTGCCTCACACTCCAACACGATTGCCATATCAACCTGCCACATACTCAATTAACTAACCTGCCACATACTCGGTTAACTAACCTGCCGCATACACAATTAACTAACCTGCCACATACACAATTAACCAACCTGCCACATACATATTTAACTAACCTGCCACATACACAGTTAACTAACCTGCCACATACACAGTTAACTAACCTGCCACATACAGGTAAGCTAGACGAGGCCTGGCCACAGCCTTCCCCCAGGTTTTAATTATCACACTTCAGAATCGTTTGTGTCTCTACTGTATCACTGTACAATGTTACTATACAACTGATGTGTCATCTACTGTTAATTCTCAGTGTACAGACACTGAAAGAAATATAGGAGATGTATCATACAAGAGATGTATAACTTTCGGTGTGAATAACTGTGGTCTTCCCTGTTCACCTTGCTCAAGGCTACTCTTACATGTGCCAGCCTTGCAGTGAAAATTCTCTGAATGTACAGATAATTTTCACTGCTCGTACAAGCTCAGTCACGCACCTAAATTGCTGAGAACGTTTGAAGACTCTCCACCTGCACTCCGTAGAACGTAGGCGAGAAAGATACATCATAATTTTCACCTGGAAAAATCCTAGAACTGATCCCGAACATCTGCACACAGAAAATCACTTCCTACGACAGCAAGAAGCTAGGCAAACAGTGGCAATTACCTGCTGACGAAAAGACATAAGTACACTAAGACATAACATAATAAGTGAAAGGGGTCCAAGACTTTTCAACAGTTTCCATCATCTATGAGGAGGAAGTAACAACAGACCCCTAATCATCTTCAAGCGGGAAACTGGATTAACTCTTAAGTAAATGCCTGATCAGCCAGGCTGTGGGTTCTACGCTGGGTTGTGTGCAGCAAGCAATAACAGCATGGTTGACTGAGTCTTGATCTACAAGAAGGCCTGGTCTGGGACCGGGGCGCGGGGGCGTTGACCCCCCAAAATACCCTTCAAGTATGCTTGTCAGGTATACTGTCCATGTTATTCTCCGTGTGTACGCCTCATAGCACCTCATGGGGAAAGATTTGGAGTGATGTTTACTCTCCCCTGTCTAGTGTGCGTGTGTGTGGGGTGTGTGTGTGTGTGTGTGTGTGTGTGTGTGTGTGTGTGTGTGTGTGTGTGTGTGTGTGTGTGTGTGGAGGGGAGGGGAGGAAAGGGAGGGAGGCAGGGGGGGGGCGGGTGTCCTTGGCCAGAGCAGAGTCGGGTCACCTGCCTTCCAGCAGTCCAGCCCACGAGCCTAGTCCGTCCTGTGGAACCTGGCTCAAGGTCTCCCTGACCGCAGCCACCCCCCACCCCCACCTTCAACAACCCCTCACTTCTCTCCCCCTCCCCTCACTTCTCTCCTTCCCTCACTTCTTCACCAGTCACTCACCAACAACTTCTTCAAACACTTAGTGGAACCCTTTTTCAATTACTGAGAGAGAGAGAGAGAGAGAGAGAGAGAGAGAGAGAGAGAGAGAGAGAGAGAGAGAGAGAGAGAGAGAGAGAGAGAGAGAGAGAGAGAGATGAGATTAAGACCCTCTCTTATACTTGTTGCTAGTCATGTGGTGGCAGCAAAACAAGACGGAGAGAGACAGAAAAGGGCACTCGAGCAGGCAACCCACAAGCAAAAAGAAAACTTCCGCGAGGGATGTCCTCCAACAACACGTGTTACACACCATAACACACACACACAACACACACACACACACACACACACACACAGCTGGCACCTGCACCACCTGTACTACCAACAGTAATGTCCTCCAACAAGAAGACTGTACATGGCACCTTGAGTTATCACATAGGTTAATATAGTATCTCTATGTTCATCAATAAGTGGACAATGAAGCACGTAAGTGTTCAAGGAAGTCACCGTAAGACTGACAACATATTTTGTATTTAGTACGACTATCATATGTGTGTGTGTCACCGCCAGAAGTACTTATAACCAAGCCTGAGTCCGGCTACTACAACAGTCAGTTTTCACATTGCAAGTTGCTCCATAAACATGCTTAGCTACGTTCGTGTTATCCTAGTGAGTTATACGTCTACTCAGGCTTCTAACTTCATTTCTGCGTTATCACAGTGAATTATACATACATCTACTCAGGCTGCTAACTGCCTCCCTCCGTTATTAAACACATTACTTAACTTTCTAATAATATTATTTATCCAGGTTGATATAAACAAAGCAATGTTGAATTTCATCACTTCCATCAACCCAATTTCTGTGCCTAGCTTATTAACCTCACCGTGTAGTAACAGGTGTATTATATAAGGCGAAAGCCAAGAGAAGTGAACGATAAAAGAAGAAAACCCAGTGGCTGTCGGTCATTCAACAGCTGCTGTCGGTCATTCAACAGCTGCTGTTGTGCCATACAGGTGGAGACACCTGCAGTGAGTCTCCCTCAGAGTGCAGCCTCTGTGCTGCCCACCTCCAGGACTCGAGTCCTGCTACAACGTTTCCCCTCGATTCTTTCAGAAATGTTGCATGTGGTTACCAGTCTTTTTTTAAGAGAGAGAGAGAAACAGAGAGAGAGAGAGAGAGAGAGAGAGAGAGAGAGAGAGAGAGAGAGAGAGAGAGAGAGAGAGAGAGAGAGAGAGAGAGAGAGAGAGAGAGAGAGAGAGAGAGAGAAGGGGGGGCAGGGGGTCACGACAAGTAAATAAGGACGTTTAGTGAAGAAAAGAACAAAGAGCGGATGAGGGCGTTGGCTGAGGTGACAAGTGATGGTGACAGTGGTGGTGACTGATGGTGACAGTGATGGTGACAATGACTATGACACTGATGGTGACAATGATTGTGACTCATGACAGTGGCAATGATGGTAACTGATGAAGACAGTGGCGACAGTGATGGCGACAGTGATGGTGACAGTGATGATGACAGTGATGGTGACAGTGATGATGACAGTGATGGTGACAGTAGTAGTAAGAGTGGATGGTAGTGGCTAGTTTATTCTGCATCACATATCTATTCTGTGGATGGTAATGCAAGAACATATGGATACACAGAAGGTCTAAGAACTAGGCCCCAAAAGGATGAACTGGAATACATCTGGATTTATATACACAAGTGTCTTATCTGTTGTGGTGGTGAGAGACGATGTGTTTCCTCAGGAAACTGATCCAACTTTATGCTTCCTACCACCAGGACCAACCCAGTACCCTCCCTCACCACCACCCAGTACTCTCCCTCACCCAAAGTGTGTCACCCCCACCACCAGGACCACCCTAGTACCCTCCCACAGAGAGGGTGTGCCACCCCCACCACCAGGACCACCCCAGTACCCTCCCTCACCACCACCCAGTACTCTCCCTCACCCAGGGTGTGTCACTCCCACCACCCAGGACCCTCCCTCACCCAGGGTGTGTCACCCCCACCACCACCCAGTACCCTCCCTCACCTAGGGTGTGTCACCCCCGTCACCCAGTACCCTCTCTCACACTTTAGAAATCTAACTCCGATAGATTTCGAAAAAGCCATTGACAACATGCCTATGCACTCAGCCCCGGGCCCAGACTCGTGGAACTCTGTTTTCATTAAGAACTGCAAGAAACCCCTCTCGCGAGCCCTAAGTACATTATGGAGGAGGAGCTTGGTCATGGGTGAAATTCCACAGTCACTTAAAACAACGGATATAGCCCCACTCCATAAAGGTGGCAGCAAAGCATTAGCTAAGAACTATAGACCAATAGCTCTGACGTCCCACATCACAAAAATCTTTGAAAGAGTACTAAGAAGCAGGATTGAAATCACCTGGATTCCCAAAATCTGCACAATCCAGGGCAACATGGGTTCAGGGCAGGTCGCTCCTGCCTCTCACAACTACTGGATCACTATGATATGGCCTTGGATGCACTGGAAGAAAATCAGAATGCAGATGTAATATACACAGACTTTGCAAAAGCATTTGACAAATGCGATCATGGCGTAATAGCCCATAAAATACGTGCTAAAGGAATAACTGGGAAAGTGGGGAGATGGATCTTTAACTTCCTAACAAATCGAAAACAAAGAGTAGTGGTCAACAAGTTAAATCGGAGGCTGCCATAGTGAAGAGCTCTGTTCCACAAGGCACAGTACTCGCCCCCATCTTATTCCTCATCCTCATATCAGACATAGACAGAGGTATACATCACAGCACCGTATCATCCTTTGCGGATGATACTAGGATCTGCATGAGGCTGTCATCTGCTGAGGACGCGGTTAACCTCCAAGAAGATATAAACAAAGTTTTCCAGTGGGCAATGGTAAACAATATGATGAGGACAAATTCCAACTACTCCGTTATGGAAAACTGGAGGAGATAATAACTAGAACAGAGTATACTAGTCTCTGGCCATACAATAGAGCGGAAAAATAATGTAAGGGACCTGGGAGTAGTAATGTCTGAGGATCTCACTTTCAAGGATCACAACAGTGCCACGATCGCACGTGCAAAGAAAATGATAGGATGGATAATGAGAACGTTCAAAACGAGAGATGCCAAGCCAATGGTGATCCTTTTCAAATCACTTGTTCTCTCTAGGCTGGAATACTGCTGTACACTAACATCTCCATTCAAAGCAGGTGAAATTGCAGATCTAGAGAGTGTACAGAGATCCTTTACTGCACGTATAAATTCTGTCAAGCACCTTAACTACTGGGAACGCTTGGAAGCACTTGACTTGTACTCGTTGGAACGCAGGAGGGAGAGATATATCATAATCTACACTTGGAAAATCCTGGAAGGAATGGTCCCAAATCTGCACACAGAAATCACTCCCTACGAAAGTAAAAGACTGGGCAGGCGATGCAAAATGCCCCCAATTAAAAGTAGGGGCGCCATTGGTACACTAAGGGAAAACACCATAAGTGTCCGGGGCCCAAGACTGTTCAACAGCCTCCCATCAAGCATTAGGGGAATTACCAATAAACCCCTAGCTGCCTTCAAGAGAGAGCTGGACAGATACCTAAAGTCAGTGCCGGATCAATCAGCCGGGCTGTGGATCGTACGTTGGACTGCGTGCGGCCAGCAGTAACAGCCTGGTTGATCAGGCCCTGATCCATCGGGAGGCCTGGTCATGGACCGGGCCGCTGATCCCCGGAATAACCTCCAGGTAACCCAGGGTGTGTCACCCCCAACACCACCAGGACCACCCCAGTACCCTCCCTCACCAAGGGTGTCACCACAACCATCACCACCAGGACCACCCCAGTACCCTCCCTCACCCAGGGTGTGTCACCCCCACCAAAACCACCCAGTACCCTCCCTCACCCAGGGTGTGTCACCCCCACCACCACCAGGACCATCCCAGTACCCTCCCTCACCCAGGGTGTGTCACCCCCACAACCACCAGGACCACCCCTGAACGCTCCCTCACCCAGGGTGTGTCACCACCACCAGGACCACCCCAGTACCTTCCCTCACCCAGGGTGTCACCACCACCACCACCCAGTACCCTCTCCCTCACCCAGGGTGTGTCACCCCCACCAGGACCACCCCAATACCCTCCCTCACCCAGGGTGTGTCACCACCACCAGGACCACCCCAGTACCCTCCCTCACCCAGGATGTGTCACCACCACCAAGACCACCCCAGTACCCTCCCTCACCCAGGGTGTGTCACCCCCACCACCACCACCCAGTACCCTCCCTCACACAGGGTGTGTCACCCCCACCAGGACCATCCCAGTACCCTCCCTCACCCAGGGTGTGTCACCCCCACCACCACCAGGACCACCCCAGTACGCTCCCTCACCCAGGGTGTCACCACCACCACCACCTAGGACCCTCTCCCTCACCCAGAGTGTGTCACCCCCACCACCACCAGGACTAGCCCAGTACCCTCCCTCACCCAGGGTGTGTCACCACCACCAGGACCACACCAGTACCCTCCCTCACCCAGGGTGTGTGACCACCACCATCACCACCCCAGTACCCTCCCTCACCCAGGGTGTCACCACCACCATCACCACCAGGACCACCCCAGTACCCTCCCTCACCCAGGGTGTGTGACCACCACCAGAACCACCCCAGCACCCTCCCTCACCCAGGGTGTGAGACCACCACCACCACCAGGACCACCCCAGTACCCTCCCTCACCCAGGGTGTGAGACCACCACCACCACCAGGACCACCCCAGTACCCTCCCTCACCCAGGGTGTGTCACCACCACTACCACCAGGACCACCCCAGTATGACCCAAGAGTGTGTCACGACCAGCACTCCCTCCCCAGATTTTAATCTTGCAGTGAAGCACGCATAGGTCCTTCAGCCAGGGTAGCACGCAAGGTCTTGCAGGAACACGCTAAGGTCTTGCATGAACAGCACCCAGGTCTTGCAGTGAGCACACAAGGTCTACAGTGAAGCACGCAAGTCCTCGTCACGTGAAGCACACAAGGGTCTTGCAGTGAAGCACCAGTCTTGCAGTGAAGCACGCAAGGTCTTGCAGTATGCACGCAGGTGTTTGCTGATGCACCAAGTCTTCAGTGACCGCCGCAAGGTCTAGCCAGTGATGCACGCAAGGTCTGCAGTAACCACGCAAGGCTCTTGCAGTAGCACCGCAAGGTCTGCACTGAACACACAAGGTCTGCAGTGATGCACCAGGGTTGTCAGTGAAGCCACGCAAGGTCTTGCACGTGAGCACCAAGGTTTGCGTGATGCACGCAAGGTCTGCAGTGAAGCACGCAAGGTCCTTGCCTGAAGCACACAAGGGTCTTGCGTGAGCACACAAGGCCTTGCAGTGAAGCACACAAGGTACTTCGCAGGGAGAAGCACACAAGGTCTGCAGTGAAGCCACGCAAGGTTTGCACGTGAAGCACGCACAGGACCCCTTCTAGGGTGATAGCACACAAGGTCCTCCAGTGAAGCACGAAAGTCTTGCAGTGAAGCACGCAAGGTCTTGCAGTGAAGCACGCAAGGTCTTGCAGTGAAGCACGCAAGGTCTTGCAGTGAAGCACACAAGGTCTTGCAGTGAAGCACGCAAGGTCTTGCAGTGAAGCACGCAAGGTCTTGCAGTGAAGCACGCAAGGTCTTGCAGTTATGCACGCAAGGTCTTGCAGTGAAGCACGCAAGGTCTTGCAGTGAAGCACGCAAGGTCTTGCAGTGAAGCACGCAAGGTCTTGCAGTGAAGCACGCAAGGTCTTGCAGTGAAGCACGCAAGGTCTTGCAGTGAGCACGCAAGGTCTTGCAGTGATGCACGCAAGGTCTTGCAGTGAAGCACGCAAGGTCTTGCAGTGATGCACGCAAGGTCTTGCAGTGATGCACGCAAGGTCTTGCAGTGAAGCACGCAAGGTCTTGCAGTGAAGCACGCAAGGTCTTGCAGTGAAGCACGCAAGGTCTTGCAGTGAAGCACGCAAGGTCTTGCAGTGATGCACGCAAGGTCTTGCAGTGAAGCACGCAAGGTCTTGCAGTGAAGCACGCAAGGTCTTGCAGTTGAAGCACGCAAGGTCTTGCAGTGAAGCACGCAAGGTCTTGCAGTGAAGCACGCAAGGTCTTGCAGTGAGCACGCAAGGTCTTGCAGTGAACACGCAAGGTCTTGCAGTGAAGCACGCAAGGTCTTGCAGTGAAGCACGCAAGGTCTTGCAGCGAAGCACGCAAGGTCTTGCAGTGATGCACGCAAGGTCTTGCAGTGAAGCACGCAAGGTCTTGCAGTGATGCACGCAAGGTCTTGCAGTGAAGCACGCAAGGTTTTGCAGTGAAGCACGCAAGGTCTTGCAGTGATGCACGCAAGGTCTTGCAGTGATGCACGCAAGGTCTTGCAGTGATGCACGCAAGGTCTTGCAGTGAAGCACGCAAGGTCTTGCAGTGATGCATGCAAGGTCTTGCAGTGAATGCACGCAAGGTTCTTGCAGTGAAGCACGCAAGGTCTTGCAGTGAGCACACAAGGTCTTGCAGTGATGCACGCAAGGTCTTGCAGTGAAGCACGCAAGGTCTTGCAGTGATGCACGCAAGGTCTGCAGTGAAGCAGCAAGGTCTTGCAGTGAGCACACAAGGTCTTGCAGTGAAGCACGCAAGGTCTTGCAGTGAAGCACGCAAGGTCTTGCAGTGAAGCACGCAAGGTCTTGCAGTGAGAACGCAAGGTCTTGCAGTGATGCACGCAAGGTCTTGCAGTGAAGCACGCAAGGTCTTGCAGTGAAGCACGCAAGGTCTTGCAGTGAAGCACGCAAGGTCTTGCAGTGATGCACGCAAGGTCTTGCAGTGAAGCACGCAAGGTCTTGCAGTGAAGCACGCAAGGTCTTGCAGTGATGCACGCAAGGTCTTGCAGTGAATGCACGCAAGGTCTTGCAGTGATGCACGCAAGGTCTTGCAGTGAAGCACTGCAAGGTCTTGCAGTGAAGCACGCAAGGTCTTGCAGTGATGCACGCAAGGTCTTGCAGTGAAGCACGCAAGGTCTTGCAGTGATGCACGCAAGGTCTTGCAGTGATGCACGCAAGGTCTTGCAGTGATGTACGCAAGGTCTTGCAGTGAAGCACGCAAGGTCTTGCAGTGAAGCAGCAAGGTCTTGCAGTGAAGCACGCAAGGTCTTGCAGTGATGCACGCAAGGTCTTGCAGTGAAGCATGCAAGGTCTTGCAGTGAAGCACGCAAGGTCTTGCAGTGAATGCACGCAAGGTCTTGCAGTGAAGCACGCAAGGTCTTGCAGTGATGCACGCAAGGTCTTGCAGTGAAGCACGCAAGGTCTTGCAGTGATGCACGCAAGGTCTTGCAGTGAAGCACGCAAGGTCTTGCAGTGATGCACGCAAGGTCTTGCAGTGAAGCACGCAAGGTCTTGCAGATGATGCCACGCACATATTGCCAGTGGAGGTGGTACGCGGGTCTTGCAGATGATGGACCGCAAGGTCTTGCAGATGAAGCACGCAAGGTTGCAGTGATGTGCACGCAGGTCTTGCAGTGATGCACAGCAAGGTCCTTGCAGGTTGAAGCACGCAGGTCTTGCAGTGATGGCACGCAAGGTCTTGCAGTGAGTGCACGCAAGGTCTTGCAGATGATGCACGGGACATAGGTCTCTGCAGTGAAGCACGCAAGGTTTGCAGCGAAGCACGCAAGGTCTATGCAGTGATGCACCGCAAGGGCTTGCAGTGATGCACGCAAGGTCTGCAGTGATGCAGCAAGGTCTTGCAGTGATGCCACGCAAGGTCTGTGCAGTTAAGCATGTAAGGACTTGCAGTTGAAGCACGCAAGGTCTTGCAGTGAGGTGGCACGCAAGGTTGCAGATGAGGTGGCACTGCAAGGGTCTTGCAGTGATAGCAAGGTCTTGCGCATCAACAATGCCTCTTCATCTCACCTTCCAGAAAGCTTCAGCTCTCCTCGTCTCACACATAATAAGTTGACTGTTTCCAAGTAGATGTAGGTGGTGACCTGCGGGTTAGCAGCATGTAGGTGGTGACCTGCGGGTTAGCAGAATGTAGGTGGTGACCTGCGGGTCAGCAGCATGTAGGTGGTGACCTGCGGGTTAGCAGCATGTAGGTGGTGACCTGCGGGTTAGCAGAATGTAGGTGGTGACCTGCGGGTTAGCAGCATGTAGGTGGTGACCTGCGGGTCAGCAGAATGTAGGTGGTGACCTGCGGGTTAGCAGCATGTAGGTGGTGACCTGCGGGTTAGCAGCATGTAGGTGGTGACCTGCGGGTTAGCAGCATGTAGGTGGTGACCTGCGGGTTAGCAGCATGTAGGTGGTGACCTGCGGGTCAGCAGCATGTAGGTGGTGACCTGCGGGTTAGCAGCATGTAGGTGGTGACCTGCGGGTTAGCAGCATGTAGGTGGTGACCTGCGGGTAGCAGCATGTAGGTGGTGACCTGCGGGTAGCAGCATGTAGGTGGTGACCTGCGGGTCAGCAGCATGTAGGTGGTGACCTGCGGGTCAGCAGCATGTAGGTGGTGACCTGCGGGTTAGCAGCATGTAGGTGGTGACCTGCGGGTTAGCAGCATGTAGGTGAGTGACCTGCGGGTCAGCAGCATGTAGGTGGTGACCTGCGGGTTAGCAGCATGTAGGTGGTGACCTGCGGGTTAGCAGCATGTAGGTGGTGACCTGCGGGTTAGCAGCATGTAGGTGGTGACCTGCGGGTAGCAGCATGTAGTTGGTGACCTGCGGGTCAGCAGCATGTAGGTGGTGACTGCGGGTTAGCAGCATGTAGGTGGTGACCTGCGGGTAGCAGATGTAGGTGGTGACCTGCGGGTCAGCAGCATGTAGTGGTGACCTGCGGTTAGCAGCATGTAGGTGGTGACCTGCGGGTTAGCAGCATGTAGGTGGTGACCTGCGGGTTAGCAGCATGTAGGTGGTGACCTGCGGGTTTTGCACATGTAGGTGGTGGGCCTGCGGGTAGCAGCATGTAGGGTGACCTGCGGGTTAGCAGACATGTAGGGGTGACCTGGGGTTAGCAGCATGTAGGTGGTGACTGCGGGTTAGCAGCATGTAGGTGGTGCCCTGGGGGTTAGCAAAATGTAGGTGGTGACCTGGGGGGTTAGACATTGGGGGGTGACCTGGGGGTTTCAGATTGGGTGGTGCCTGCGGGTTGCACTGTAGTGGTGACCTGGGGGTTTAGCAGATGATGGTACCTGCGGGGTTGCACATGTAGGTGGTGACCGGGGGTAGCAGCAATGGTGGGGTCCTGGGGGGTTAGCAGCATGGGGGGTGACCGCGGGTTACAGCTGTAGGGGGCCTGGGGGTTGCAACATGAGGGGTCCCTGCGGGTTAGCAGCATGTGGGGGTGCCCAGGGGTTAGAAAATGTAGGTGGTGCCCTGCGGTTAAACGCATGTGGTGGTGACTGGGGTTACAGATGTAGTGGTGCCCGGGGGTAGCGATGTAGGGGTGACCTGGGGTTAGCAGCAGTAGGGGTGACCTGGGGGTTTGCAGATGAAGGTGGTGACCCGCGGGTTTAGAGCGTGTAGGTGGTGACCTGCGGGTTAGCAGCATTGGGTGGTGACCTGCGGGTTTAGCAATGTAGATGGTGACCTGCGGGTTAGCAGCAAGGTGGTCCCTCGGGTCAAAGAAAGTAGGGGGTGACTGGGGGTCCAAAATTAGTGGGACCTGCGGGTAGAAAAGGAAGGTGACTCGGGTAGCAGAAATGTAGGTGGTGACCTGGGTTAGCAGCATGTAGGTGGGACTGGGGGTTTACGCATTTGGTGGTGCCCCGCGGTTTAGCAGAAGGGGGTACCTGGGGGTAGCAGTGTGGTGGTCCCTGGGGGTTTAGCAGCTGTAGGGGGAACCTGGGGGGTTAGCAGATGTAGGTGGTGACCTGGGTTGCAAATGTGGTGGGACCTGGGGGTTAGCGCAGTAGTGGTGACCTGGGGTACAGAAGTAGTGGTGACCTGCGGTACCCTGTAGGTGGTGACCTGGGTTA
Source organism: Cherax quadricarinatus (assembly GCF_026875155.1). NCBI lineage: Eukaryota > Metazoa > Arthropoda > Malacostraca > Decapoda > Parastacidae > Cherax > Cherax quadricarinatus. Next base: position 51,476,104 of record NC_069409.1, on the reverse strand, counting down.
GCCGCATGGGTGGTGACCCGGTTTTAGCAGCAGTAGGTGGTGACCTGCGGGCGCAGATTAGGGGTGACCTGCGGGTAGCAGAAGAGTGGTGACCTGGGGGTTTAGCAGCATGTAGGGGGTGACCTCGGGTCACAAAATGTAGTGGGGGAACCGGGGGTTAGCAGCATGTAGGTTGACCTGCGGGGCGCATGTAGGGCCTGGGGTTTTCCAGAAAAGGTGGTCCTGGGGGGTTACGGGTAGGTGTTGACCTGCGGGTTAGGCAGATGTAGGTGGTGCCCTTTCGGTTAGCGCATGTGGGGTGACCTGGGGGTAAGCAGCATGGGTGTGACCTGCGGGTAGCAGAAATGTATTTTTAACCCCGGTCAGCAGAATGTAGTGGTGACCTGGGGGTCAGCAGATGTGGGGTGGGACCTGGGGGTTTACAAATGGGGTGGTCCCCGGGGGGGTTAGCAGATGAGGGGTGACCTGCGGTTAGAAAGCAGAGGTGGGACCTGCGGGTTAGCAGCTGTAGGTGGTGACCTCCCGGGTTAGCGCAGTAGGGGGTGACCTGCGGGTTAGCAGCATGTGGGTGGTGACCTGGGGGTAGCAGATGTGGTGGTCCCGGGGGTTTAGCAAAGTGGGTGTGACCTGGGGTAGGCAAATGTAGGGGGTGACCGCGGGTAGCGCATGTGGGTGGTGACCTCGGGTCAGCGAATGTAGTGGTACCGCGGTTTTTAGAGATGTAGGGGGTGACCTGGGGTTAGCAGCATGTAGGGGTGACCTGGGGGTTTAGCGCATTAGGTGGTGACCTGGGTTGCGCATGTAGGGGTGACCTGGGGGGTTTAGCAGAAAATGTGGTGGTACCTGGTTACAGCTTTAGGTGGGCCCTCGGGTTTAGCAGGTGATGGTGACCTGGGGGTTAGCAGCATGTGGTGGACCGGGGTCGCAAAAGTAGGGGGTGACCTGGGGTCAGCCAATGAAAATGGTACCTGGGGGTTAGCAAAATGTGTGTGACCTGCGGGAGCAGAATGTAGGTGTGACCTGCGGTTAGCAGATGTAGGGGTGCCCTGGGGGTAGCAGAAATTTGGGGGTGCCCTGCGGTTAGCAGATGTAGGTGGTGACCTGCGGGTTAGCACATGTAGGTGGTGACCTGGGGGTTAGCAAAATGGGGGAAACCCTCGGGTTAGCAGCAGTAGGGGGTTCCCTGGGGTTTAGCAAAATGTGGGTGGTGACCTCGGGTTAGCACATGTGGTGGTGACCTGGGGGAGCAAATGTAGATGGTGACTGCGGGTACAGAATGTAGGTGGGCCCCTGGGGGTTTACAGCTGTAGGTTGACCGGGGGGTAGCAGATGGGGTGGTGACCTGCGGGTCACAATGTAGGGGGTGCCCTCGGGCAGCAGAATGTAGTGGTGACCTCGGTTAGCAGATGAGGGGTGCCCTGGGGTTTTGCGAAATGTAGTGGTACCTGGGGGTTTACAGCATGAGGTTGACCGCGGGTAGCAGCATGTAGGTGTGACCTGCGGGTACAATGTAGTGGAAAACCTGGGGGTTAGCAGAAGTGGGTTTTTTTCCTGCGTTAGCAATGTGGGTGTGACCGCGGGTTAGAGCTGTAGGGGGGACCTGCGGGTAAGCAGATGTAGGGTGCCTGGGGGTTTAGCAAAAAAAAATGTAGGGGGTGACCTGGGGGTTAGCAGCATTGGTGGTGCCTGCGGGTTAGCAGCATTAGGGGTGACCTGGGGGTTTTTTAGCAGGTAGGGTGACCTGCGGTAGCAGATGTAGGTGGGGTGACCTGCGGGTTAGCACATGTGGTGGTGACCTGCGGGTTAGAGATTAGAGGTGACCTGGGGGTTTTAGCGCATGTAGGGGTCCCTGCGGGTCAGCAGCTGTAGGGGGTGCCCTGGGGTCAGCAAATGTAGTGGGACCTGGGGGTTTACAAAAGTAGGGGGGACCGGGGGTTAGAAAAAAAGAGGTGGTGACCTGGGGGTTAGAGCAGTAGGGTGCCTGCGGGAAGCAGCATGAGGTGGTGACCTGCGGGTTGCACATTGTAGGGGTGACCTGGGGGTTGCAATGTAGTGGGACCTGGGGGGTTAGCACATGTGGTGGAAACCTGCGGGTTAGCAATGAGGGGTGACCGGGGTTAGCAAAAAGGGGTGATCGGGTTAGCAGCATGGGGTGGTGACCTCGGGTAGCAGAATGTAGGGGTGACCTCGGGAGCAGAAATTAGGTGGGACCTGCGGTTAGCAGCATGTGGGTGGTGACCGCGGGTTAGCACAGTAGGGGTGCCCTCGGGTCACAAATGTAGGTGGTGCCCCTGGGGGGAGGAATGTAGTGGGGACCTGGGGGTTTAGCAGCATGAGGTGGTGACCTGGGGGTCACAGAATGTGGGGTGACCTGGGGGGTTAGCAGCATGTGGGTGTACCTGCGGCAGCAGCATTTTTGGGGTGACCTGCGGGTCACAGAGTGGGTGGGACCGCGGGTTAGCAGAAGGTGGGTTTTTTGACCTGGGGTTAGCCAGTAGGTGGTGCCTGCGGGTTGCAGCTGAGTGGTGACCTGCGGGTAAGCAGCATGTAGGGGGTGACCTGGGGTCGAAAATTGTAGTGTGCCCCCGGGGGCAGCAGAATGTAGTGGGCCCTGGGGGTCAGCAATTAGGGGGTGACCTGGGGGTTAGCAAATGTAGGTGGTGACCGCGGGTTAGCAGCTGGGGGGGTGACCTGGGGGTTAGCAGCATGTAGGGGTGACCTGCGGGTTAGCAGCAGTAGTGGTGCCCCGCGGTAGCGCTGAGGTGGTGACCTCGGTTAGCAGCATGTAGGGGGAAACCTCGGGTCAGCAGTGTAGGGTGCCCCGGGGTAGCAAATTGGTGGTACCTGGGGGGTGGGCAGAAATTGGTGGTGCCCTCGGGTCAGCAGATGTAGGGGTGACCTGGGGCCAAATGTGGTGGGTGACCTGGGGGTTAGCGAAAGTAGGTGGTGACCGCGGTTACACTGAGGGGTGACCTGCGGGTTAGCGCATGTAGGTGGTGCCCTGCGGTTTAGCACATGTGGGTTTGGGACCTGCGGGTTAGCAGCAGTAGGTGGTGCCCTGGGGGTTAGCACATTAGAGGGTGACCTGGGGGTTCCCAGCATGTAGGGGGTGACCTGCGGGTCGCAGCAGTGGGTGGACCTGCGGGTCAGAAAAATGTAGTGGGACCTGCGGGTGCAAAAAGTAGTGGGACCTGCGGGTTAGCAGAATGTAGGTGGTGACCTGCGGGTTTTCAGCATTGGTGGTGACCTGGGGTTAGCAGATGTGGTGGTGACCTGGGGTTTTAGCAGATGTAGTGGTGACCGGGGTTTTCAGATGTAGGTGGTGACCGGGGGACCTTTTCCTGGGGGTTAGCAGCATGTAGGGGTGACCTAGGTTAGCAAATGAGGTGGGACCGGGGGTTAGCAGCTGTAGGGGGTGACCTCGGGTAGCAAATGTAGGGTGCCCTGGGGGAGCAGAATGTGGGGTGCCCTGGGGGTTTCCCCCCCCCTCCCCCCCCCCCCCCCCCCCCCCCCCCCCCCCCCCACCCCCCCCCCCCCCCCCCCCGGGGGGGTTTTTACCCACCAACCCCCCCCCCCCCCCCCCCCCCCCAGCCCCCCCCCCCCCCCACCTGTAGGGGTCCCCCCCCCCCCTATGGGACCTGGGGGTTTAGCAGCTGTAGGTGGTGCCGGGGGTTAGCAAATGTGGGGGTGACCTGGGGGTTAGCAGCATGTAGGTGGTGACCTGGGGTTTTTGCAGCAGTAGGGGGTGACCGGGGGGTTTGCAGCATGTAGGTGGTGACCGCGGGTCACATGTAGGGGGTTTGCCCTCGGGTTAGCAGCAGTAGGGGGTGACCGGGGGTTTTAAAGAATGTAGGTGTGACCTGCGGTCCAGATGTAGGGTGCCCTCGGGTCAGCAGAATGAGGTGGTGACCTCCGGGTGGGGCAAAAAGTAGGTGGTGACCTGGGGTCCAGCATGTATGGTGCCTCGGGCAGCAGAATGTAGGTGGTGCCCGGGGGGGGTTAGCACATGTAGGTGGTGACCTGCGGGAGCCATTAGGGGTGACCGGGGTCACAGCATGTATGGTGACCTGGGGGCAGCAACATGTAGGTGGTGCCTGGGTCAGCAGCATGATGTGGTGACTTGGGTCGCAGCATGTAGGTGGTACCTGGGGGTCAGTAACATGAGGTGGTACCTGGGTAGCAGTATTGGGTGGTAAATCGGGTCAGCAGCATGTAGGGGTCCCTGCGGGTCAGGAGCATGTGGGACTTGCGGTCAGCAGCATGTAGTGGTGCCTGGGTCAGCACAGTAGGGGGGTGCCCGCGGGTCAGCAGATGTAGGTGGGACCGGGGGGTCAGCAGCATGTAGGTGGTGCCCGGGGGTTTCTCCTGAGTGGAACCGGGGTTAGCAGATTGGGGGGTACCGGGGTTAGCAAAATTAGGGGACCTCGGGGACACAGAGGTGGGCCGGGGGGTCACAGAAGTAATGGGGCCTCGGGTCAGCAAAATGTAGGGGTCCTGCGGGTTAGCAACAGTGGTGGTGACCGCGGTTTAGCAGCATGTTGGGACCGCGGGTCAGCAGCATGTGGTGGTGCCGGGGGCACAGAATTAGAGGTACTGCGGTTAGCAGCAGTGGGGGTGCCCTGGGGGTCAGCAGAAGTGAGGGTGACCTGGGGGTTAGCACATGTAGGGTAAAGCCCTCGGGTCAGCAGCGAAGGTATGACCTGCGGGTAGCAGAATGAGGTGGTGACCTGGGGGTTAGCAAAAAGGTAGGTGTACCTGCGGGTTAAGCAGCATGTAGGGGGGTGACCTCGGTTAGCAGCATTAGGGGGGTTTAAACCTGGGGGAAAGCCAGTAGGTGGTGACCTCGGGTCAGCAAAAGTTGTAGTGCCCGGGGGTCAGAAAAAGTAGGGGTGCCCGGGGGCACAGCATGAGGTGGGACCTGCGGTTAGCAGAATGTAGGGGTGACCTGCGGGTTACAGCTGTGGGGGTGACCGCGGTTAGCAGCATGTAGGGGTGACCGGGGGTTTAGACATGTAGGTGGTGACCTGGGGGTTAGCAGCAGTAGGTGGTGCCCTCGGTTAGCAGCATGAGGTGGGACCTGGGGTTTTGCAGCATGTGGTGGTGACCTGGGGGTCAGCAGCATTAGGTGGTGACCTGGGGGGTCAGCAAAGAGGTGGACCTGGGGAGGCAGAATGTAGGGGGTGACCTGCGGGTCAGCAGCATGTAGTGGTGACCTACGGGCGCAATGTAGGGGTGACCTCGGGTTGACATGTAGGGGGGTGACCTGGGGGTTAGCGCTGTAGGGGTGACCTGCGGGGCAGCATGTAGGTGGTGACCTGCGGTTCCCAATGAGGGGTGACCTGCGGGTTAGCACAGTAGGTGGTACCTGGGGTTGCAGCAGAATGGTGACCTGGGGGTTGCGCGAGGGGGTGACCGCGGGTCACACATGAGGTGGGACCTGGGGGCAGCGAATGTAGTTGGGGCCTGGGGGTCAGCAAAATGGATGGTGCCCTGCGGGTCAGCAGAATGTAGGTGGTGATGCGGGTTAGCCATTTTGGTGGTGACCTGCGGGTTGCAGCATTGGGTGGTGACCTGGGGGGTTTAGCAGCATGAAAGGTGGTGACCTGGGTTTACACATGTAGGTGGGGGCCCTCGGGTTACAGCATGTAGGGGGGTAACCTGCGGGTTAGCACATGTAGGTGGTGACCTGGGGGTTACAAAATGTGGTGGTGACCTGGGGGTTAGCACAGGGTAGGTGGTGACCTGCGGGTCACAGAATGTAGAGGTGCCCCGCGGGTCAGCAAATTAGGGGGGTGACCTGCGGGTTGCAGATGTGGGGTGACCGCGGTTAGCACATGTGGGTGGTGACCTGCGGGTCAGCAGCATGTAGGTGGTGACCTCGGGCAGCAGAATGTAATGGGCCCTGGGGTTAGAAACATGTGTGTGGGACCTGCGGTCAGCAAATGTAGAGGGTGACCTGCGGGTTACAATGTGGGTAAACCCTGGGGGTCAGCAGCAGTAGGTATGCCCTGCGGGTCGCAGAATGAGGTGGTGACCTGGGGGTTAGCAGAAGGTAGGGTTGACCCGGGTTAGCAGAATGGTGGTGACCTGCGGGTTTGGGAGCATGTAGGGGGGTGACCTGCGGAAGCAGCATGTAGGTGGTGACCTGCGGGCAGCAAAATGTATGTATGACCTGCGGGTCAGCAAAAAGTGGGGGGTACCTGCGGTCGCACATGTAGGTGGTGACCGTGGGTTAGCAAATGTAGGGGTGACCTGCGGGTTAGCAGCATGTGGGGGTGACCGGCGGGTTAGCAGCATGTGGGTGGGCCCCGCGGTTAGCAGCATGAGGGGGGTGACCGGGGGTCAGCATGTGGGTGGTGACCTGCGGGTTTAGCAGCATGTAGGGGGTGACCTGGGGGTTAGCAGAAGTAGGGGGTGACCTGGGTTAGCAGCATGTAGGTGGTGCCCTGGGGTTTTGCAGCATGTGGGGGACCTGCGGGTTAGCAGCATGTGGGGGTCCCTCGGGTCGATTAGGGGTGACCCTGGGGGTTAGCAGCAGTAGGTGGGGGACCTGCGGGTTAGCAAATGTATTGGTGACCTGGGTCAGCAGCATGTAGGTGGTGACCTGGGGGTCAGCAGAATGTAGGGGTGATGGGGGTAGGCAGAATGTAGGTGGGACCTGCGGGTCACGCAGTAGGTGGTGACCTAGGGCGCAAATGTGGTGGGACCTGGGGTTAGCAGCATGTAGGGGGTGACCTGGGGGGTTACACATGAGGGGGTGCCCGCGGGCAGCAGCGTAGGGGGTGACCTGCGGTCAGCAACATGAGGGGGGGACCTGCGGGTCAGCACATGTATGTGTGACTTGGGGTCAGCAGCATGTAGGTGGTGACCGGGGGGTCGAACATTATGTGGACCCGGGTCACATATGTAGTGGGAAATGCGGGTCAGCAGCAGTGGGGGTGACCGGGGGGTCAGGCATGGGGTGACTTGCGGTCAGCAGCATGTAGGTGGTGACCTGGGGCAGCAGCATGTAGTGGTGCCTGCGGCAGCGCTGTAGGTGGTGACCTGGGGTCAGCACAGTAGGTGGTGACCTGGGGTACAGTATGTAGGGGGTGCCTGGGATCAGCAGCATTAGGTGGTGACCGGGTCACAGCATGTAGGTGGTGCCCTGGGGGTCAGACATGTGGTGGTGACCGGGGGGGTTTAGCAGCAGTAGGGGGTCCCCCTGGGGGCCCATAATGTAGGCGGGCCCTGGGAGTCAGCAGCTGTAGGGGGTGACCTGGGGGTCAGCAGCATGTAGGTGGTGACCTGGGGTCAGAAACATGTGGGTGGTGATTGGGGTCAGCAGCATGTAGGTGGGGACCTCGGGTTAGCAGAAATGTAGGTGGTGACCTGCGGGGTTAGCACTTAGGTGGTACCTGGGGGTTTAGGATGTAGGGGGTGACCTGCGGGTTAGCAGCATGTGGGGGTGGTGACCTCGGGTTAGCAGCATTAGGTGGTGACCTGCGGGTTAGCAGCAGTAGGTGGTGACCTGGGGGTCAGACATGAGGTGGTGACCTGGGGTTTAGCACATGTGGGTGGTGACCTGGGGGTTAGCAGATGTGGGTGGTGACCTGCGGTTAGCAGCATGTAGGGGTGCCCTGCGGGGGAGCGCTGTAGGTGGTGCCCCGGGGGTTAGAGCATGTAGGGGTGACCTGCGGGTTAACCATGAGGTTGACCGGGGGTTTTAAGAGCATTGGTGGTGACCTGGGGGTTTAGCAGCATGTAGGTGGTGCCTGCGGGTTAGCAGCATGTAGGGGTTTGCCTGCGGTTAGCACATGTAGGTGGTGCCTGGGGGTTTAGCAGCATGTGGTGGTGCCTGCGGGTTAGACATTGGGGGTGACCTGCTTAGCAGCAGTAGAGGTGACCTCGGGTTAGCAGCATGTAGGTGGTGACCTGGGGGGGTCAGCAGCATGAAAAGGTGGGACCTGGGGGCACAAAATGAGATGGTGACCGGGGGGTCAGCAAAAATGTAGATGTGACCTGCGGGTCAGCAGAATGTAGGTGGTGACCTGCGGGTTAGCAGCATGTAGGTGGTGACCTGCGGGTTAGCAGCATGTAGGTGGTGACCTGCGGGTTAGCAGCATGTAGGTGGTGACCTGCGGGTTAGCAGCATGTAGGTGGTGACCTGCGGGTTAGCAGCATGTAGGTGGTAACCTGCGGGTTAGCAGCATGTAGGTGGTGACCTGAGGGTTAGCAAAATGTAGGTGGTGACCTGCGGGTTAGCAGCATGTAGGTGGTGACCTGCGGGTCAGCAGAATGTAGATGGTGACCTGCGGGTCAGCAGAATGTAGGTGGTGACCTGCGGGTTAGCAGCATGTAGGTGGTGACCTGCGGGTTAGCAGCATGTAGGTGGTGACCTGCGGGTCAGCAGCATGTAGGTGGTGACCTGCGGGTCAGCAGAATGTAGATGGTGACCTGCGGGTTAGCAGCATGTAGGTGGTGACCTGCGGGTCAGCAGAAGTAGATGTGACTGCGGTTAGCAGCATGAGGTGATGACCTGCGGGTCAGCAGCATGTAGGTGATGACCTGCGGGTCAGCAGAATGTAGGTGGTGACCTGCGGGTTAGCAGAAGGTAGGTGTTGACCTGCGGGTTAGCAGCATGTAGGTGGTGACCTGCTGGTTAGCAGCATGTAGGTGGTGACCTGCGGGTAAGCAGCATGTAGGTGGTGACCTGCGGGTCAGCAGAATGTATGTAGTGACCTGCGGGTCAGCAGAATGTAGGTGGTGACCTGCGGGTCAGCAGCATGTAGGTGGTGACCTGCGGGTTAGCAGCATGTAGGTGGTGACCTGCGGGTTAGCAGCATGTAGGTGGTGACCTGCGGGTTAGCAGCATGTAGGTGGTGACCTGCGGGTCAGCATGTAGGTGGTGACCTGCGGGTTAGCAGCATGTAGGTGGTGACCTGCGGGTCAGCAGAATGTAGGTGGTGACCTGCGGGTCAGCAGCATGTAGGTGGTGACCTGCGGGTCAGCAGAATGTAGGTGGTGACCTGCGGGTAGGCAGAATGTAGGTGGTGACCTGCGGGTCAGCAGCATGTAGGTGGTGACCTACGGGTCAGCAGAATGTAGGTGGTGACCTGCGGGTTAGCAGCATGTAGGTGGTGACCTGCTGGTTAGCAGCATGTAGGTGGTGACCTGCGGGTAAGCAGCATGTAGGTGGTGACCTGCGGGTCAGCAGAATGTATGTAGTGACCTGCGGGTCAGCAGAATGTAGGTGGTGACCTGCGGGTCAGCAGCATGTAGGTGGTGACCTGCGGGTTAGCAGCATGTAGGTGGTGACCTGCGGGTTAGCAGCATGTAGGTGGTGACCTGCGGGTTAGCAGCATGTAGGTGGTGACCTGCGGGTCAGAACATGTAGGTGGTGACCTGCGGGTTAGCAGCATGTAGGTGGGACCTGGGGTTAGCAGAATGTAGGTGGTGACCTGGGGGTCAGCAGCATGTAGGTGGTGACCTGCGGGTCAGCAGAATGTAGGTGGTGACCTGCGGGTAGGCAGAATGTAGGTGGTGACCTGCGGGTCAGCAGCATGTAGGTGGTGACCTACGGGTCAGCAGAATGTAGGTGGTGACCTGCGGGTTAGCAGCATGTAGGTGGTGACCTGCGGGTTAGCAGCATGTAGGTGGTGACCTGCGGGTCAGCAGCATGTAGGTGGTGACCTGCGGGTCAGCAACATGTAGGTGGTGACCTGCGGGTCAGCAGCATGTATGTGGTGACTTGCGGTCAGCAGCATGTAGGTGGTGACCTGGGGGTCAGTAACATGTAGGTGGTGACCTGCGGGTCAGCAGTATGTAGGTGGTGAAATGCGGGTCAGCAGCATGTAGGTGGTGACCTGCGGGTCAGGAGCATGTGGTGACTTGCGGTCAGCAGCATGTAGGTGGTGACCTGGGGTCAGCAGCATGTAGGTGGTGACCTGCGGGTCAGCAGCATGTAGGTGGTGACCTGGGGGTCAGCAGCATGTAGGTGGTGACCTGGGGTCAGCAGTATGTAGGTGGTGACCTGGGAGTCAGCAGCATGTAGGTGGTGACCTGGGGTCAGCAGCATGTAGGTGGTGACCTGCGGGTCAGCAGCATGTAGGTGGTGACCTGGGGGTTAGCAGCATGTAGGTGGTGACCTGGGGGGTCAGCAGTATGTAGGCGGTGACCTGGGAGTCAGCAGCATGTAGGTGGTGACCTGGGGGTCAGCAGCATGTAGGTGGTGACCTGGGGTCAGCAACATGTAGGTGGTGACTTGGGGTCAGCAGCATGTGGTGGGACCTGGGGTCAGCCGCATGAAAAAGGTGACCTGGGGGTCAGCAGCATGTAGGTGGTGATTAGGGTCACAGCGTGTAGGGATGACCGGGGGGTCACAGCATGTAGGTGGTGACCGGGGGGTCACAGGATGTAGGGGGTGACCTCGGGGTCGTCGATAAATGGTGACCTGGGGGTCACAGCATTAGGGGGGTGACCTGAGGCACAGCATGGGGGTGGTGCCTGGGTCAGCCCCCCGGGGCGGTGACCTGGGTCACACAGTGGGTGGTACCTGGGGTCACACATGGGGGTCCCGGGGGTCGCAGCAGTAGGGGGTGACCTGAGGTCAGCATGTAGGGGTAGTGACCGGGAAATTAGCAGTTACTATAGGGGACCTGGAGGTCAGCACCATGTACGGGGGTGACCTGAGTGCCCAAAGCACTTCCGCTCAAACAATCAAAAAAATTTCAAGCAACGTCAACTCACCTATAAGGAACCTAGTAACAATATCCTATAAAAAAGATCCTAGTAACAGTGACTTTTACCCTCTTAATCTAAGAGGAAAAATTTATAAAACACTGTACTTAAATTACAGGTGGCCCCACGGGATGAACAAACAGGTGGCCCCCAGTACGAACATTACAGGTGGCACCCCCTGTACGAACAAAACAGGTGGCAACCACGTACTGAACAAAACGGTGGGAACCATGTACTGAACATTACATGGCAACCAGTACTGGGAAAAATTACAGGGGGCACCCATGACTGAACATTACAGTGGCACCCCTGTACTGAACATTACAGGGGGCACCCACTTGTACTGAACATTACAGGTGGCACCCCCGTACTGAAAATTACAGGTGGCACCCACTTACTGAACATTTCAGGTGGGACCCACTGTACGAACATTACAGGGGCACCACTGTACTGAACATTACATGCACCCATGTACTGAACATACAGGTGGCACCCACGACTGAACAAAATGGCACCCACTGTACTGAACATTTCAGGTGGCACCCCCTTACTGAACATTACGGTGGACCCACTGTACTGAACATTACGGGGGACCCACTTACTGAACATTTCGGTGCACCCACTGACTGAACATTACAGGTGGGACCCACTGTACTGGGAAAATTACAGGTGCACCCACTGTACTGAACATTACAGGTGGCAACCCCTGTACTGAACAATACAGGTGGCACCCCCCTGACTGAACATTACAGGTGGCACCCACTGTACTGAACTTACAGGTGGCACCCCTGTACTGAACAATACAGGGGCCCCACTGTACTGAACATTTCAGGTGGCAACCACTGTACGAACAATCAGGTGGCAAAACCCCTGTAGAACTTACAGGTGGGAACCACTGTACGAAAAAAACAGGTGCACCCACGTATGAACATTACAGGGGGCAACCACTTACTGACAATAAGGGGCACCCCACTGGGACGAACATTTCAGGGGGCAACCACTGTACTGAACAATACCGGGGCACCACTGTACTAACAAACAGGTGGCAACCACGTACTGAAAATTACAGGTGGGCAAAAACCCGTCTGAACATTACAGGTGGCAACCACGTAATGAACATTACAGTTTTCACCCACTGAAATGAAAATTCAGGTGGGCCCCACTTACTGAACATTACGGGGGCACCCACTGACTAAAATTTCAGGTGGCACCCACTGACTGAACGTTACGGGGGCACCCACTGACTAACATTCAGGTGGCAACCACTGTACTGACAATACAGGGCACCCACGTACTGAACATTACAGGGGGCACCCCCTGTACTGAACAATTTTCAGGGGAAAACCCCCTGACTGAACAATACGGTGGCACCCACTGTACTGAACAAACAGGTGGCACCCCTGTACTGAACATTTTCAGGGGGAAACCCCCTGTACTGAACAATACAGGTGGGCCCCACTGTACTAACATTACAGGGGGCACCCCACGTACTGAACTTACAGGTGGCAACCACTGTACGAACATTACAGTGGCAACCACTGTACTGAACAACAGGTGGGACCCACAAATAACATTACAAGTGGCAACCACTGTACTGAACATTCAGGGCACCCACTGACTGAACATTACGGTCACCCACTTACTGAAAATTACGGTGGGACCCACTGTAGAACATTACAGGGGGCACCCACGTACTGAGCATTACAGGTGGGACCCACTTTTTCGAAAATTTAAGGGGGCACCCACGTACTGAAAAAATTTTCAGGTGGGACCCACTGTACAACATTACAGGGGCACCCACGTACGAGCATACAGGGGGCACCCACGTACGGAAAAACAGGGCAAACCCCGTACGAACATTACATTTTCACCCACGTACTGAACATTACAGGTGGCACCCCTTACTGGCATTACAAAGGTGGCAACCCGTACTGAACATTACAGGTGGGCCCCACTGTACTGAACATTTCAGGTGCCCCACTGTAAATGAACATTACAGGGCACCCACTGTACTGAACATTACATGGCAAAACCCCGACGAACATTTCAGGGCAACCCCTGTACTGAAAATTAAAGGTGCCCCTGTATAACTTAAGTGGAATCAAAATTAAGTGGCCCCCAGTAAAAATTTAAGGGTGGAAAGTATAAATAAAGTGGAATGTATGAAATAAGGGGGGGGAATGTATAAAAAGGGTGGAAGAAAAAATAAATTTGAAAGTTTAATTAGGTAATGAAGAAATTAAATTTAAAATTTGTTTTACAAAAAGGGAGTATAAAATTAACCCTTAAGGGTTAAAAATTAATTAAATTTAAAAATTTTTATGGTAATAAGAATAAAAATTTAAATATGAGTAATATATAATAGAAAATATAAAATGAGGATAGTATAATGTAGTAGTTAATTTATGTAGTATGGGAGTATAGAGTAGTATTAGTAGAAATAGTAGTAGTAGTATAGTAGTATATGTAAAAATATAGTAGTAAGTAGTATAGTAGAAAGGTAGTAGTATATATTAGTATAGTAGAGTATAGAGTATAAGTAGTAGTAGTATAGTAGTAGTAAAGTAGTAGTAGTATAGAAGTAATTAGAGTAGTAGTAGTAGTAATGGGTTAGTAGTAGTAGAAAGTTTTATATAGTAGTAGAAATAGATAGTAGTAGTAGTATAGAAAATGTGGGAAATTTTAGAGTTAGTAAGTATAGTAAGTTAGTAATAAGTAGTAGTAGTAATAGTATAGTAGTAGTAATATTAGTAAAGTAGAAAATTTAGTAGTAGTTAGTAGTTAGTAGTAGTAGTATAATAGTAGAGTAGTAGAAAGTAGTTAGTAGTAGTTAATAGTATAGTAGAATAGTAGTAGTATTTGTAGTAAATATTATAGTATAGTAAAGTAGTAGTAATAGTAAAAAATAGTAGTATATAGAAGTAGTATAGTAGTAGAAATAGTATATAATAGTAGTAAAATTAAATGGTAGTTATAGAGTAGTTAATTAGAAAAGTAGTAGTAGTAGAAATGGTAGTAGAAAGTAATAGTAAGAGTAAATAGTATAGTAGTAGAAAATTATATAAGTAGTATAGTAGTAAAATTAGTAGTAGTAGAAATAGTATAGTATAGTAAAAAGTAGTAGAGTAATAGTATAGTAGTAATAGTAGTAGTAGAATAGTAGTAGTATAATAGTAGTATTAGTAATAGTAGTAGTAGAATAGTATTAGTATAATAGTAGTAGAAAAGTAATAGTAGAATAGTAGTAGTAAGTAGTAAGTAGTAGTAAAAAGAAAAGTAAAGTAGTAGTAGTAATAGTATTAGTATAATAGTAGTAATAGAATAGTTTAAATTAATAATAGTATAGTATAATAGTAGTATAGTAAATAGTAAGAAAAAGAAAGTAGTAGAAAGTAGAGTAGGATTAGTAGAAGTAGAATGTAAGTAGTATTAATAGTAGTAGTAGAAATAGTAGTAGTAAGTAATAGTAGTATTAGTAGTAGTAGAGTAGTAGTAGTAGAAAAGTAGCAGTAGTAATTTAAATTTTTAGTAGTATAAGAAAGTAGTAGTAGTAGTAGTAGTATAGAAAATAGTAGTAGTAGTAGTAGTTAGTATGAAAGTAATATAGGAGTATAGAAAGTATAGTATGGAAAAAAAGTAAGTAAAATAGTAGTAGTATAGAAGAAAAGGGAAATTTAAAAGTAGT
>NC_069409.1:51432029-51461200 GCF_026875155.1 Cherax quadricarinatus | reverse complement strand
AAACTGAAAACTTGATCAACACCCATAACGGTAGTGACTTAGTGTGTGAGGTGCTGCATGACATGAGTAACCTGACATGACATGAGTAACCTGACACTGACTGACTAACACGAGTAACTAGACTGACTGACGTGAGTGACCAGAATCTGACTGACATGAGTGACCAGGCACTGACTCACTGACATGAGTAACCAGATTGATATGAGTGACCAAGCACTGGCTAACATGAGTGACCAAACGCTGGCTAGCATGAGTGACCAGAAACTGACTGACATGAGTAACCACTCACTGAATGACATGAGTGACCAGACACTGACTGACATGAGTCAGTCTGTGTCCTGTCAGACCTGACCTGACTGACACACTGAAATATACCACGGAACTAGCCAGTCTGACACAATAAGAGCAGAGTGGAAGTGTCAGCCTTGTTTTCACTAACAGAGCTCCTTGCTGTCTGGTCAGACATGACAGTCATCCTATTAACCGGTCCTCTCTTAAAACTGTCTATCCATTCTATCCTTCACAGACGCCGTCCAGCTGAATACACTCCTGTACACAACTTTCCTAACATGAATCAGAGTACTGGCTTTGTCTCTGCAGAAAACTGACTTCCTCAACAGTGTCAGAGGCTCCAGTTTTCAGAATACTCGTGACCTGACCTCTTCTCCCTCCTCCTTTCCTTGACCTGTGTACTGTATTTCTTTTGCCTATCCTGTCTTCTGAGTTTTCCTTGTCTTGTTTCCTTGATTTTTTTCTTTCCTAGCTTGGGCCAGTAGGTCTCCTGCGGCGCTAATTCCTCCAATACTACACTATACTTTTACTTCTGTCACTAGTAGTACCATTACTACTACAGCAACTACCTCGGTACTACTACTACTACTACTACTACTACTACTACTACTACTACTACTACTACTACTACTACTACTACTGCTACTGCTACTACTACTACTACTACTACTACTACTACTACTACTACTACTACCACCACCGCTGCTGTTACTACTACAGCTGCTGCTGTTGTTAATTCTACTTTACTACCACTCCTCCCTTCCTCCTTCCTCCTGACCTGTCTTTTGGCCTTCTCTGCCTTTCCTCGCATAGTCGTCGCTTGACAATAGTCTAGGATTGACCGAAACGTCGTTCTGAGTTCCCTGTGCTAGAGGTGAGGGTTATTCGTGCACACACCCAGTGAGTCAAGACGACATAACGCCCCACAGCACCACCAAGGCCGGGAAAACCAACGTCACACTCTCCTGCCTTGACCCAATATTAATGTGTGACCCTGGCTTGTGACCCTGGCTTGTGACCCTGTGTTTGCACCTTCGTTTCCGCCCTTATCTGAATGAAAAATATATACACCGAAAAGTGTATGTTCGTGTATATATACTGGGAGGTGTATGTCTCCCAGTGTTTATACACCGAGAAGTGTATATCTCAGTGTACATACACACAGAGTTTACATAAATTAACTGGTGATAAAAAGGCAGCGTGCAGCCTTGTGTGGTAGATAGGTTTTAAACCCCCATTAACCAGCCAGTCATAGCTTACAGTGTAGGCACCCAAGTGTTGAAGCTGGTAACATCATTGATAAAAATAAACACTGCAGAGTAGAAGACGGCGTTTCGCTCGGTGAGAGAAATGTAAAAACTTGGCGCTCACATGGCGACTCACGCGCGTCGACACACTTCAGTAAGTGAAGATCACATCACGGTATCTTATAAATAGGTTTTGAAACTCAACATGAAATGCCCATAAAAAAGGTCAGCTGACGTTTCGGTCCTCTCTGGTGCACAACGGAACGAAACAGCGTCTACTTTCCTTCCCAGTTTGTGAATTCGTTAGTAATTGTTGCAGCGCCTGTTTTGTTACTTCCATAGTTCCTTTGCTCTGTAACACTGTTAAGTAACACTGCTTCGAAGTCACTGACTCGTGCGCTGAGTCAGAGGTGTGCCAGCCTCACCTCAGCACTGAGGTGTATACTAGCCTCGCCTCAGCACTGTGAGGTGTATGCTAGCCTCGCCTCAGCACTGTGAGGTGTATACTAGCCTCGCCTCAACACTGTGAGGTGTATACTAGCCTCGCCTCAGCACTGTGAAGTGTATGCTAGCCTCGCCTCAGTACTGTGAGGTGTATACTAGCCTTGCCTCAGCATTGTGAGGTGTATATTAGCCTCTCCTCAGCACTGTGAGGTTTATACTAGCCTCGCCTCAGTACTGTGAGGTGTATACTAGCCTCGCCTCAGCATTGTGAGGTGTATATTAGCCTCTCCTCAGCACTGTGAGGTTTATACTAGCCTCGCCTCAGCACTGTGAGGTGTATATTAGCCTCGCCTCAGCACTGTGAGGTTTATACTAGCCTCTCCTCAGCACTGTGAGGTGTATATTAGCCTCTCCTCAGCACTGTGAGGTGTATACTAGCCTCGCCTCAGCACTCCTAGGTGTATACTAGCCTCGCCTCAGCACTCTGAGGGGCATACTAGCCTCACTTCAGCACTGCGAGATGTATACTAACCTCGCCTCAGCTCTGTGAGGTGTATACTAGCCTCGCCTCAGCAATGCGAGGTGTATACTAGCCTCGGGTCAGCACTGTGAAGTGTATACTAGCCTCGCTTCAAGACCAGCCTAGCCACGACCCACCATGTGATTGTTGACCTAGAAAAATTACTGCTTGTGACTAGAGAACACCTCCGGAGAAGGTGGTGGCTGCAAGTGACCTCCCTGGTTACCAGCGATCACCGGACCTGACACACATAGTGTAGTCGTAGCCTTGTGTGTCATGCCGTAGTTATGGCGTGTAGACTAGTTTGACAGGCGATGTTTAAGAGTTTTGCCTAGTTTGACATGCTATGGTGTTAACTATTTTAGCATAGACTACAAGCAAGTCATGGATATAGTAGCGTAGTGTATGTTGACGTGCTACATGTAATCATGGCCGTTGAAGTTTTTTGACACTGTAGGTATGACTCCTGTAGCCTAGTCTAATTTGTGTTATTAATAAGTGTTGTTGTGGTAAAAGCAAGTTAGTTTTAATATAGTCAAGTACGTTGAGGTAAAAGAGTCTGGTCTGGTGTAAGAGTGTTGCTCCCACTACATGTGTCCAGACTACTGATTAAGAATTGACGCAAATGTAAATATCGTTTGTCAATAACGATGAAATTTTGCTTGATACCAGCGTTTTATGATGTTTTTTCCAGTGGTTTAAAAAAACTAAAGCCATATATTGTCACGGTTCTCATTCTGATGGTGAGGGTAATACTGGTGACTTGAGAATGAATATCTTGAGGTCCTTACGCCATCATTCCTTGCTCCACAAGCTAGTGATTGCATACGGTGTTTTGTACTTAAAGATTCCGTCCGTGCTGGGAGGAGCCCCCTTTGGAATTTAAATGCACTGGCATGTTTTATTTATAAGTGCTGAGTGTGTGGGCCTGGTGCAAGGCAACACATAAAGGGCTACAAGGAGAAGAATGGCCTATGGGAAGGACCTTTACCTGCTTTGGCCACATTAGTGGCGTATGAAGCATATGTGTCCCAGTTACTGCCAGGCAGAAACAATCTACAGAATCATTCTCATTCAGTGCTGTACTAGTGTATAATTAATATTACCTTCAAATGTTGATACATCCATTACTGCTGATCAGAGGATAAACCCTTTCATATCTATCTTCACATGATAGTTACATGCATGACTGACGGCAGAATAAACTCCTCAGTATACTGTACAGTAAACTGTCCTCAACATTTTAGCCAGCGTGTGAAAACATTTGTTCAAGATTTTGTTGTACGTCCTGCGCTGCCAGATATCACCGCAAGACTTATTTTTTCTTAATCCAGAAATATGGAGTTAACTCCGTTCTTCAGGTCAAACTTGTTACTTCCTGGAGTTGTTAACTCCGTTCCTCAGGTCAAACTTGTTGCTTCCAGTTCCATGTTTTCTTTATATGCTTACTATTGATATAATACATCAATCACGATAATGATATTATTGATAATAATAATAATAATAATAATAATAATAATAATAATAATAATAATAATAATAATATTATTATTATTAATTATTATTATTATTATTATTATTATTATTATTATTATTATTTTTTATTATATATTTTATTATTAACACATCGGCCGATTCCCACCAAGGCAGGGGGGCACGAAAAAGAAAACCTTTCATCACTCCATCACTGTCTTGCCAGAAGGGTGCTTTACACTACAGTTATAAAACTGCAACATTAACATCCCCTCCTTTAGTGTAGACACTGTTCTTCCCATCTCCAGGACTCAAGTCTGGTCTGCCGGTTTCCCTGAATCCCTTCATAAATGTTACTTTGCTCACACTCCAACAGCACGTCAAGTATTAAAAACCATTTGTCTCCACTCATTCCTATCAAATATGCTCATGCACGCTTGCTGGAAGTCCAAGCCCCTCGCACACAAAACCTTCTTTGCCCCCTTACTCCAACCCTTCCTAGGCCGACCCCTACCCCGCCTTCCCTCCACTACAGATTTATACATTCTCGAAGTCATTCTGGTTTGTTCCATTCTCCCTACACGTTCGAACCACCTCAACAACCCCTCCTCAGTCTTCTGGATAATAGTTTTGGTAATCCTACATCTCCTAATTTCCGAACTACGAATTCTCTGCATTATATTCACACCACACATTGCCCTCAGACATGACATCTCCACTGCCTCCAACCTTCTCCTCGTTGCAACATTCATCACCCATGCTTCACACCCATATAAGAGTGTTGGTACTACTATACTCTCGTACATTCCCCTTTTTGTTTATTATTATTATTATTACTATTATAATCAAAGCAATAATGATAATAATAATAATTATCAGATTTTTTGGTGACTGCACGATCTGAGAAAGGGATCCTGGTACACTATAAACCTGGTGTCTACCTCGATGAATGAAAAAGGAAGAGTGGAAAGTGAAGTGTTATGTAGCTACACTACATGAGGTAGACACTACACTACACTACATGACACAACATAACATTACACAACACTACACTACATAATACTACACAAAACTACACTACATAACACTACACTACATAACACTACACCACACTACATAACACTACACAATAGTACACTACACTACACTACATAACACTACACAACAGTACACTACACAACACTACACTACATAACACTACACTACATAACACTACACTACATAACACTACACCACATAACACTGTACTACACAACATAAACACTACACAATAGTACACTATATAACACTACACTACATAACACTACACAACAGTACACTACATAACACTATACTACATAACACTACACTACATAACAAAACACAACACAATACTACATAACATTACACTACATAACACTACACAACAGTACACTACACAACACTACACTACATAACACTACACTACATAACACTACACTACATAACACTACACTACATAACACTGTACTACACAACATAACACTACACAATAGTACACTACATAACACTACACTACATAACACTACCACAACAGTACACTACTAACACTATACTACATAACACTACACTACATAAACAAAACACAACACAACACTACATAACAATACACTACATAACACTACACAACAGTACACTACACAACAGTACACTACTACAACACTACACTACATAACACTACACTACATAACACTACACTACATAACACTGCACTACATAACACTACACTACATAACACTGCACTACACAACATAACACTACACAATAGTACATTATATAACACTACACTACATAACACTACACTACATAACAATTACACAACACAACACTACAAAACACTACACTAACATAACACTACACTACATAACACTACACTACATAACAATACACAACACAACACTACAAAACACTACACTACATAGCACTACACAACAGTACACTACATAATGCTACACTACATAACACTACACTGCATAACATTACACTACATAACACTGCACTACACTACATAACACTGCACTACACTACATAACACTGCACTACACTACATAACACTACACTACATAACACTGCACTACACAACATAACACTACACAACAGTACACTACACAACACTACACTACATAACACTACACAACAGTACACTACACAACAGTACACTACACAACACTACACTACATAACACTACACTACATAACACTGCACTACATAACACTGCACTACATAACACTGCACTACATAACACTGCACTACATAACACTGCACTACATAACACTGCACTACATAACACTGCACTACATAACACTGCACTACATAACACTGCACTACATAACACTGCACTACATAACACTGCACTACATAACACTGCACTACATAACACTGCACTACATAACACTGCACTACATAACACTGCACTACATAACACTGCACTACACAACAGTACACTACATAACACTGCACTACATAACACCTGCACTACATAACACTACACTACATAACACTACACTACATAACACTACACTACATAACACTGCACTACATAACACTACACTACATAACACTACACTACATAACACTGCACTACATAACACTACATAACACTACACTACATAACACTACACTACATAACACTACACTACATAACACTACACTACATAACAGTACACTACATAACACTTGCACTACATAACACTGCACTACATAACACTACACTACATAACACTACACTACATAACACTACACTACATAACACTGCACTACATAACACTACACTACATAACACTACACTACATAACACTACACTACATAACACTACACTACATAACACTACACTACATAACACTGCACTACATAACACTGCACTACATAACACTGCACTACATAACACTGCACTACATAACACTGCACTACATAACACTGCACTACATAACACTGCACTACATAACACTGCACTACATAACACTACACTACATAACACTACACTACATAACACTACACTACATAACACTACACTACATAACACTACACTACATAACATCACTACATAACACTGCACTACATAACACTACACTACATAACACTACACTACATAACACTACACTACATAACACTACACTACATAACACTACACTACATAACACTACACTACACAACAGTACACTACACAACAGTACACTACATAACACTACACTACATAACACTGCACTACACAACACTGCACTACATAACACTGCACTACATAACACTGCACTACACAACACTGCACTACATAACACTGCACTACATAACACTGCACTACATAACACTGCACTACATAACACTACACTACATAACACTACACTACATAACACTACACTACATAACACTACACTACATAACACTACACTACATAACACTGCACTACACAACACTGCACTACATAACACTGCACTACATAACACTGCACTACATAACACTGCACTACATAACACTGCACTACATAACACTGCACTACACAACACTGCACTACATAACACTGCACTACATAACACTGCACTACATAACACTGCACTACATAACACTACACATACATACACTACACTACATAACACTACACTACATAACACTACACTACATAACACTACACTACATAACACTACACTACATAACACTGCACTACATAACACTGCACTACTAAACTA
Source organism: Cherax quadricarinatus (assembly GCF_026875155.1). Classification (NCBI taxonomy): domain Eukaryota; kingdom Metazoa; phylum Arthropoda; class Malacostraca; order Decapoda; family Parastacidae; genus Cherax; species Cherax quadricarinatus. Next base: position 51,453,527 of record NC_069409.1, on the reverse strand, counting down.
CACTACAATAACACTACACTACATAACACTAACACTACATAACACTACACTACATAACACTACACTACATAACACTACACTACACAACAGTACACTACACAACAGTACACTACATAACACTGCACTACATAACACTGCACTACATAACACTGCACTACATAACACTGCACTACCCTACATAACACTGCACTACACAACACTGCACTACATAACACTGCACTACATAACACTGCACTACATAACACTGCACTACATAACACTGCACTACATAACACTACACTACATAACACTACACTACATAACACTACACTACATAACACTACACTACATAACACTGCACTACACAACACTACACTACATAACACTACACTACATAACACTGCACTACATAACACTGCACTACATAACACTGCACTACATAACACTGCACTACACAACACTGCACTACATAACACTGCACTACATAACACTACACTACATAACACTACACTACATAACACTACACTACACTAACACTACACTACATAACACTACACTACATAACACTACACTACATAACACTACACTACATAACACTACACTACATAACACTACACTACATAACACTACACTACACAACAGTACACTACACAACAGTACACTACATAACACTACACTACATAACACTGCACTACACAACAGTACACTACATAACACTGCACTACATAACACTGCACTACACAACAGTAACACTACATAACACTGCACTACATAACACTGCACTACATAACACTACACTACATAAACACTACACTACATAACACTACACTACATAACACTACACTACATAACACTACACTACATAACACTACACTACATAACACTGCACTACACAACACTACACTACATAACACTGCACTACATAACACTACACTACATAACACTACACTACATAACACTGCACTACATAACACTGCACTACACAACACTACACTACATAACACTACACTACATAACACTACACTACATAACACTACACTACATAACACTACACTACATAACACTGCACTACATAACACTACACTACATAACACTACACTACATAACACTACACTACATAACACTACACTACATAAAACACTGCACTACATAACACTGCACTACACAACATAACACTACACAATAGTACACTATATAACACTACACTACATAACACTACACTACATAACACTACACAACATAACACTACACAATAGTACATTATATAGCACTACACTACATAACACTACACTACATAAACACTACACAACATAACACTACACAATAGTACACTATATAACACTACACTACATAACACTACACTACATAACACTACACTACATAACACTGCACTACATAACACTGCACTACACAACATAACACTACACAATAGTACACTATATAAACACTACACTACATAACACTACACTACATAACAATACACAACACAACACTACAAAACACTACACTACATAACACTACACTACATAACAATAACACAACACAACACTACAAAACACTACACTACATAACACTACACAACAGTACACTACATAATGCTACACTACATAACACTACACTGCATAACATTACACTACATAACACTGCACTACACTACATAACACTACACTACATAACACTACACAACAGTACACTACATAATGCTAACACTACATAACACTACACTGCATAACACTACACTATATAACACTACACTACATAACACTACACAGCACTACACTACATAATACTAAACAACATAACACTACACAATAGTACACTATATAACACTACACTACATAACACTACACAACACTACACTACATAACACTACACAACACTACACTACATAACACTACACAGCACTACACTACATAATACTACACAACATAAACACTGCACTACATAACACTACACTACGTAACACTACACAAAACTACACTACATAACACTACACTACATAATACTACACAACATAACACTGCAACTACATAACACTACACTACGTAACACTACACAAAACTACACTACATAACACTACACTACATAGCACTGCACTACATAACACTACACTACATAGCACTGCACTACATAACACTACACTACATAGCACTACACTACACAAAAGTACACTACATAACACTACACTACATAATACTACACAACATAACACTGCACTACATAACACTACACTACGTAACACTACATAACACTACACTACATAACACTACACTACATAGCACTGCACTACATAACACTACACTACATAGCACTGCACTACATAACACTACACTACATAGCACTGCACTACATAACACTACACTGCATAACACTACACTACACTATATTACACTACATTATATAATTATTTGTATGTGTGTATATCTGTGCACATGAAATTCTTCATGAGTATTTTCATGTGTATATTTGAACTCACCTATATGTGGTTGTATGAGTCGAGTTCTAGCTCCTGGTCCCACCTCTCATCATGCCACTCATTTAAGTCACACTACATTACACTACACCTAAGTCTGGCTTCATGACACTTAACTACATTATATAACACTATATTACACTATAATACTCTGCACTACACTGCACTACATTATACTACTTTATATTACACTATATTATGCTTCACTTTCTTACGCTACACTATATTGCACTACAATACTTTACATTATAATACACTACAATACACATTATGCTGCACTGTATTTCGCAACAATAAACTATATAACATTACCTCGCGACTTTCAAAACAGTTCGAGTAACATGAGAGCATTTATTTTTTTCTCAGCGAGAGACGTTTACTATTGTCTATCACAGTCAACTTATATATATACGGTTAATCACTCTTACCAAAATGTCTTGGTAGAATCAAACTTATACTTCTCTTGACGAGAACCAGAACCTTACAAGGGACTTTCAAAGTCTAAGAGACCTTTTGCATTCATTCTAGAAGGATTTAGAGTATTTTATACACGTGTAGAAAAAAAATCAACATTTTTGACCCCACCTGCTGACGATATTTGGAAATACATCAAGTCACAGGCCGATTTAATCATAGAAATTCTCCTATTCATTTTTCAGTATGAGAATGTTGAGAAGAGTTTGGGAGGACAAGGTCCTCAAGCTGTTGAGGATGAGGCAGTTTAAGTTCCTGTAACTGTTGATGGTAAATGCCAGACCTCTTCAGCTGATAAGGACGAAATTATTACAGTGGACATACATGATCTGATTTTGGTCATTTTCTAATGAATTAGATTATTTTGTGCAAGTTGCGAGTAAACTCGACTTTTCGACTCCATTTTCTAAAGAGATCCAACAATACATCGAATATCAAATCGACTTTGTTATAGAAATTCTTATCTTCATTGATCAATATGTGAAGGTGGAGAACATTCAGCGATAACAAGAAAGTCCTCTAGCTCATGAGAACTACTTATCAACTGACAACCCTCCAGATGAAGTAAGTGACGTACATGTGAATTATTATTATGTGAGCAAATTACCTGCAGGAGGTTTACAGGGTATTACCTGAATTATTATCTGCAAGTAATTTGGGTGAAGTAAGTGGGACTTAAGTCACAGTAAGTCGCAGGACTGTAACTCCTTCATTGTCAATGCCTACTTCATTACCACTCAAACAAAACGCTAGATCTGAGTTTAAATTAATAATTACAATATTAAAACCAGCTGCACTGGCAAATTAAAATTGTGGACTGTATAAGATTAGGCTTGCTGGGTACACAAAAGAAATTCGTATTACCACTTGCCATTTAATTTCTGTAGATGGATCACACCACAACACCTGCCTGACACATAGACAATTCACTGGCTAGTTAGAGATCTAAATGAAAGGACTAATGGTGCACTTCCCTGTGAATGCCCTCTAGGTAGACTCCAGGTAGAGTGATGGTCGTATCCCTTATCTTCCACCATCCACACGTAATTCTTGAGGTCCCGCAAATTTCCTGTCTCAAATCTTCAGCAGGGGACATTAACTCGGGTTCCTATTACAAATTCAGGCCATGAAGACACCGGATTATTAGCTGAATTTTCCAAGACAACAATTGCCACAAATTACCAATGGCGTCTCCTCTTCCAGCATCACTCAGCAGCTGCTCTACACACCTCACTCTCACTTGAAATTTCTCGAAAAGGTTCAAATCAGCATCATGTTTTATTAGACAATTATTGTTTTATTCAAATTTATACATGCTGAATTTAGGAAAATCCAAAAATTTCCACAGTACATGAGGCCCCTTTAGTTGATGAATACACTTATGAGAACAACATTCAGTTATCATTATTTTCATTCACAGACACAGCCTGTCGCAAAAGAAATAGCCTCATTGAATCAACTAATGAGATCAACAACAACGAGCCAAGAGATCTGGACAACTGCCAAGACGCACCTCCAAATGAAGACACATCCCTCCATCGCAAACTTCCTCCAGTTGATGCGGACTGGTACCACAGGCTTTGCGAGTGTCCTCTGTCGGAATACTGCTGGGACGACTTCGGCAAATTCCTAGGATCAGGAAGTTTCTTCCGTTGACTGAGGATAAGGAATTAGATAAGTCGCACGACCTTCTTGATGGTGATATCGTCTCTGAGGAGTATCGGTTAACTCAAGAAAACATTCTTAGTTAACGTGAGCATCTAGTCTAATTTATGACAAACCTGCAGGATTTGATAAAGAGGTTATACGAGCTTAACCCAACGACCGAGTCTGCTGACCAGGATTGTTTTGACATTTCCATCACAGAAGAAATGGATCGCAATATGTAAGGTTGTTGAGTTACATTTTGAAGATTTTGTTGTTTGTATTATTTTTTATATTTTTTCATAGTTTTAATTTTATGATGATTGAATTTTAATTTTGTGGACTGAATTTTAATTTTATGATGATTCAGTCTCTGAATGTTTGAATCAGAAGGAGGCTTCAGGGAATGTAGAGGTGTGTATGATCAGTGTGAGCTGTGACTGTTATGTAAAGTACAAGGTATAAAGAAATTAAAATATGAAGAGGTATGAAGGGTATAATTCAAAGAGTGAAACAGTGTAGGGAGATTTGTGCATCCAGTAGACGTGTTGGAGGGTGCTACGTAAATACTTCATGCTATTTTACGTATTCTTACGGTGTGAACTTAATATATATGGAGATACGTGTTGGTTGGACTTGAGTTCTGGAGGAAATACGGTGTCTTCACTCATGATAGATGGGTGGGGATGTTGCAGTTCTTGAGGGGGGAAAATAAAGTGACTACGCTCTAAAGAATGGGAAACCACTCAACGTAGTTGAATGGTTATACAGCACTAGCTCCTCTGGTGAGAAAGGTCTGGGGAACAGTTCACTCTCTAGTTCTTTGAAGGGATGGGTGGAGATGTTGCAGTTCTCTAGGTAGCAATGTACTGATGATGGAGTGCTGTGAATAGTTTTATCCTTGGAATACTGAGGCAGAACAATTAAGCGTTAAATCTATGAATCAAAGAAAATCGCAGACGGAGTACAGGCTCGGAGACAGAGACTGCTAATCTCACTCAAGGAAAGGGATCTTGGGGTGAGTATGATACCGAGCACATCCCTTGAGAAGCACATTAACCAAATTATTGGTACAGCATATGTGCGTCTGGCATTTTGACATCTGAGTAAGGAGTCATTCACGATACTGTCCACCATGTACGTCAGGCCCATATTAGAGTATGCAGCACCAGAATGGAACCCACGTCTGGTCAGCCTAAGTTGGCAGACCTCAGAAGGTCAGTGAGGTTATCGTCAGGTATTCCCTTAATGATTCATCATCCACGACAGCTTCAAAGGTGTTCTTCCAGCAGAGCTGCAGTTATTATCACTTAAGGAAGCCCATCAACACTGCAGAAATTGAATTTTGGAACTTATGTTCATCATCCCACAGTGAGGGAAAATAAATTATACATAGCAGGCAGAGGAAAGAGAGAGAGAGAGAGGGAAGGAGGGAAGATAAATATAGATATGAGACAGCAGATTTAACAATATAACTCTATGGTCCCACTCAGCCGCGTTTAAGCACGACCTAAAAATGACCTTTGTATAATTAATAAATAAATAAATAAATATATATATATATATATATTATATATATATATATATATATATATGTCGTGCCGAATAGGCAAAACTTGCCATCTTGGCTTAAATAGCAACGCTCATCTTGTCATATAGGACAAGTGAAAATTTGTGTATGCAATAATTTCGCCAAAATCATTCTGAACCTAACGAAAAAAATATATTTCACTCTGTTTGTTTAGTATTAAATTATTATAAACAAATCTAAAATATAATTAGTCGGGTTAGGCTAAAATAAATTGTTCTTGTTATAATAAGGTTAGGTAAGTTTTCTAAGATTCTTATGGTGCAAAATTAAAAAAAAATATATTAACATTAATGAAAAAATATATCTTTAAACGTATAAAAGAAAATTTTAGAAAGGACTTAATTTTAAATAAGTTCTTGCTATTGACAGTTTTACATATTCGGCACGACATATATATATATATATATATATATATTTTATATATATATATATATATATATATTTATATATTATATATATATATATATATATATATATATTATATAATACCACATGCAAGGAATTCGCAAGAGCAGGCGAAATATACACAAACACTGATCTCTGGCTGAAGGAGACTCGAACCTACGAACCTTGGAACAAGGTACGCAGTGCTTTACCAATCTACCCACACTGGACCAATACCTTGGTTTGAGTCTCCTTCAGCCAGAGATCAGTGTTTGTGTATATTTCGCCTGCTCTTGCGAATTCCTTGTATTGTTAATATCTCTAGTAAGGCTGATGCATGCAGGAGATGAGAAGAAAAGCTGTAAGCCTTCTCCCTGAAAGCTGGCTGCCTTGGATCAAAGTCTAGCACAAGCTGGACTCCACGGTATTGGTCCAGTGTGGGTAGATTGGTAAAGCACTGCGTACCTTGTTCCAAGGTTCGTAGGTTCGAGTCTCCTTCAGCCAGAGATCAGTGTTTGTGTATATTTTTTTCCCAGTAAAAGTAGGCCTTAGACAAGGATGTGTGATGTCACCGTGGTTGTTTAATATATTTATAGATGGGGTTGTAAGAGAAGTAAATACGAGGGTCTTGGCAAGAGGCGTGGAGTTAAAAGATAAAGAATCACACACAAAGTGGGAGTTGTCACAGCTGCTCTTTGCTGATGACACTGTGCTCTTGGGAGATTCTGAAGAGAAGTTGCAGAGATTGGTGGATGAATTTGGTTAGGGTGTGCAAAAGAAGAAAATTAAAGGTGAATACAGGAAAGAGTAAGGTTATGAGGATAACAAAAAGATTAGGTGATGAAAGATTGAATATCAGATTGGAGGGAGAGAGTATGGAGGAGGTGAACGTATTCAGATATTTGGGAGTGGACGTGTCAGCGGATGGGTCTATGAAAGATGAGGTGAATCATAGAATTGATGAGGGAAAAAGAGTGAGTGGTGCACTTAGGAGTCTGTGGAGACAAAGAACTTTGTCCTTGGAGGCAAAGAGGGGAATGTATGAGAGTATAGTTTTACCAACGCTCTTATATGGGGTGTGAAGCGTGGGTGATGAATGTTGCAGCGAGGAGAAGGCTGGAGGCAGTGGAGATGTCATGTCTGAGGGCAATGTGTGGTGTGAATATAATGCAGAGAATTCGTAGTTTGGATGTTAGGAGGAGGTGCGGGATTACCAAAACTGTTGTCCAGAGGGCGAGGAAGGGTTGTTGAGGTGGTTCGGAAATGTAGAGAGAATGGAGCGAAACAGAATGACTTCAAGAGTGTATCAGTCTGTAGTGGAAGGAAGGCGGGGTAGGGGTCGGCCTAGGAAGGGTTTTGGAGGGAGGGGGTAAAGGAGGTTTTGTGTGCGAGGGGCTTGGACTTCCAGCAGGCATGCGTGAGCGTGTTTGATAGGAGTGAATGGAGACAAATGGTTTTTAATACTTGACGTGCTGTTGGAGTGTGAGCAAAGTAACATTTATGAAGGGATTCAGGGAAACCGGCAGGCCGGACTTGAGTCCTGGAGATGGGAAGTACAGTGCCTTCACTCTGAAGGAGGGGTGTTAATGTTGCAGTTTAAAAACTTTAGTGTAAAGCACCCTTCTGGCAAGACAGTGATGGAGTGAATGATGGTGAAAGTTTTTCTTTTTCGGGCCACCCTGCCTTGGTGGGAATCGGCCGGTGTGATAATAAAAAAAAAATAAAAAAAAAATATATATGATGTTTGGCAAAATGTCGGGTTGTTAAGCACAATACTCAAAACCTGGTTACAAGCATATTTCAATGTGTATACATAAAAAGGTATATGTTGTTGGGTACATACGAGTTTAAAATTCACCGCCTTGGCTGAGTTATCTGTGAATATACAGCGAGAAGTATATGTGTCTAGGAGTATGCACACTAATAAGTGTGTATCTCAGTGTGCTGTATATACATTGACAGGTGTGTATCGCAGTGTATGTACACCGAGATGTGTGCATCTTTGTGTGTATATATACTGAGTTGTATCTCAATATATATACACCGAGAAATGTGTATTACTTAGCATATACGCACTGAGGTATGTATATCTTGGTGACTATATCACAATGAGTATTTCTCTATGTATAAACACTAGGATTACTTAAAGAAATTTGGTTATTTAATGATATTCCATATCGCCAGTGTTACTGTGTAATTATACTGTGTTGCGGGTTACTGAGCATTGTGTAGTAGGTAAGTGTTAACTTAATGAGATGGTGGAGGAGATGCCAAGAATCTGTTGGGGTATTTAATACCTGGAGGATGTTGTCAGTAGTATTTCAAGTGCTGGCAGTGATCACTGTTAGCAGTGATCATCAGCACCGGCCTAGGTGGTGGTAGTGGTGGTGGTCAGCATGCTGAGTGACCACCAGCACCAGCCTAGGTGGTGGTAGTGGTGGTGGTCAGCATGCTGAGTGACCACCAGCACCAGCCTAGGTGGTGGTAGTGGTGGTGGTCAGCATGCTGAGTGACCACCAGCACCAGCCTAGGTGGTGGTAGTGGTGATGGTCAGCATTGCTGAGTGACACCAGCACCAGCCTAGGTGGTGGTTGTGGTGGTGGTCAGCATGCTGAGTGACCACCAGCACCAGCCTAGGTGGTGGTGGTCAGCTTGCTGAGTGACCACCAACACCGGCCTAGGTGGTGGTAGTGGTGGTGGTCAGCATGCTGAGTGACCACCAGCACCAGCCTAGGTGGCGGTAGTGGTGGTGGTCAGTATGCTGAGTGACCACCAGCACCGGCCTAGGTGGTGGTAGTGGTGGTGGTCAGCATGCTGAGTGACCACCAGCACCAGCCTAGGTGGTGGTTGTGGTGGTGGTCAGCATGCTGAGTGACCACCAGCACCGGCCTAGGTGATGGTTGTGGTGGTGGTCAGCATGCTGAGTGACCACCAGCACCGTCCTAGGTGGTGGTAGTGATGGTGGTCAGCATGCTGAGTGACCACCAGCACCAGCCTAGGTGGTGGTTGTGGTGGTGGTCAGCATGCTGAGTAACCACCAGCACTAGCCTAGGTGGTGGTAGTGGTGGTGGTCAGTATGCCGAGTGACCACCAACACCGGCCTAGGTGGTGGTAGTGGTGGTGGTCAGCATGCTGAGTGACCACCAGCACCGGCCTAGGTGGTGGTAGTGGTGGTGGTCAGCATGCTGAGTGACCACCAGCACCGGCCTAGGTGGTGGTAGTGGTGGTGGTCAGCATGCTGAGTGACCACCAGCACCGGCCTAGGTGGTGGTAGTGGTGGTGGTCAGCATGCTGAGAGTGACCACCAGCACCGGCGTCTAGGTGGTGGTAGTGGTGGTGGTCAGCATGCTGAGTGACCACCAGCACCGGCCTAGGTGGTGGTTGTGGTGGTGGTCAGCATGCTGAGTGACCACCAGCACCGGCCTAGGCGGTGGTAGTGGTGGTGGTCAGTATGCTGAGTGACCACCAACACCGGCCTAGGTGGTGGTAGTGGTGGTGGTCAGCATGCTGAGTGACCACCAGCACGGCCTAGGTGGTGGTTGTGGTGGTGGTCAGCATGCTGATTGACCACCAGCACCAGCCTAGGTGGTGGTTGTGGTGGTGGTCAGCATGCTGAGTGACCACCAACACCGGCCTAGGTGGTGGTAGTGGTGGTGGTCAGCATGCTGAGTGACCACCAGCACCGGCCTAGGTGGTGGTTAGTGGTGGTGGTCAGCATGCTGAGTGACCACCAGCACGGCCTAGGTGGTGGTAGTGGTGGTGGTCAGCATGCTGAGGTGACCACCAGCACCGGCCTAGGTGGTGGTAGTGGTGGTGGTCAGCATGCTGAGTGACCACCAGCACCGGCCTAGGTGTGTGGTAGTGGTGGTGGTCAGCATGCTGAGTGACCACCAGCACCGGCCTAGGTGGTGGTAGTGGTGGTGGTCAGCATGCTGAGTGACCACCAGCACCAGCCTAGGTTGTGGTAGTGGTGGTGGTCAGCATGCTGAGTGACCACCAGCACCGGCCTAGGTTGTGGTAGTGGTGGTGGTCAGCATGCTGAGTGACCACCAGCACCGGCCTAGGTGGTGGTATGTGGTGTGGTCAGCATGCTGAGTGACCACCAGCACCAGCCTAGGTTGTGGTAGTGGTGGTGGTCAGCATGCTGAGTGACCACCAGCACCAGCCTAGGTGGTGGTAGTGGTGGTGGTCAGCATGCTGAGTGACCACCAGCACCGGAGTAGGTGGTGGTAGTGGTGGTGGTCAGCATGCTGAGTGACCACCAGCACCGGCCTAGGTGGTGGTAGTGATGGTGGTCAGCACGCTGAGTGACCACCAGCACCTGCCTAGGTGGTGGTAGTGATGGTGGTCAGCATGCTGAGTGACCACCAGCACCGGCCTAGGTGGTGGTAGTGATGGTGGTCAGCATGCTGAGTGACCACCAGCACCGGCCTAGAGGGCAGCCGATGGGCATAAAAAGGTTCCCAACGGTCACCAAGTGATCATAATGCTTGAGTAGACTCTCTTGTATGGATGCTACCGAATCCCCTCCTTGCCCCATCACCCTCCCCCTCCCTCCCCCACGTCTCCCCAGGGTGAAGAGGGGGGATGGGGAAGGGAGAAAGGGGGGCCAGGAGACACTTGATAGTGATTGATCTGGGAAGTGGCATTGTAAAATATATATGCGCATATATGCGTATGTGCGTGCACATGTCCAGCTTAGCACTAGCGTTCAACTATTCCAGTTTTATTTCCATTTTCTAATACATTCATGTATCTCTTAGTTGATTTTTATTAGACATTAAAAAGTCTCTCGTTATTTATGGCCATCCATTTCATAAAGGGGCGCTAAAAACGTGAAAAAACGGCAATAAAGCAAATAGAGAAAGTTTTTATTGAAATATAAGTGTGCGTTATGGCAACACTGAACGCACGTGCGTCTCGTGGTAACTCAGTGTTGCCAACAGTATACTAATATTTTACTTAGTGTTTTCTCTCTCTCTCTCTTCTAATACCCTCAGGGAAGTCTTGCCTGGCATCGTGGCAGTTGTTTCTCACTATGCGTCTAATGTAAATTATGAAAGATTGTGTAATGAGGGTAAATTGATTGTGAGTATGTATAGAGGAGTGCGGCGGGTCGGCCTTGGTGGAGGCTACCAGGTCTAGCGAGCGTTGCTGCTGGCGCACTACTGAAGGTTAGTAACACCAACCACGCGGCTCCACCACACCTCCCTCTCTCTCTCACACACACACACACCTCCCCCTGTTTCTCTCTCTCTCACCTCCCCCTCTATCTCTCTCTTTCTATCCCTCCCTCACACACCTCCTTTATCTCTCTCACACTCTCTCTCTCTCTCTCTCCTCTCTCTCTCTCTCTCTCTCTCTCTCTCTCTCACATACACACACACACACCTCTCTCTAAAAGCTATTATGTAATTTACTCAACATATTTTTACAGGTTTTGTATATATATATATATATATATATAATATATATATATATATATATTATATATATATATATATATATATATATATATATATATGTATATATATATATAACTTCTGACATATTTATTATAGATTTTACTAAATTTTTCTAAATATTTTAAAGATTTTCTTTTGTTTCAGAAGGACGCAAAGAGAAACTGTTTATTTATGACAATCTAAATATTCTGATGTGATTTGGTGCCTGAGTGACGTGTGATGTTGATTGGTTGCTGAACAAGTGCTGACTTGCCTTTGTCTTCATATCTATCACAAATGTGCTTTGTCTTTCAGATATTTCTGGAGTTATTACACGGAGACATTGTGACACTCAGCTCTGCTAATACTGGGTCATGACTAATTACCCTCGTCTGATTGGCACACCCTACTGTACTGTACCGCGTTATGACTAAAGGCTCGCATCTGATTCACACACCCCCACTAACACTGGTTATAAGTAAAATACTCACATCTGACTGGCACCAAACTGTACTATTAATGTGGACCTTCAGCTGGGAAGGTAAGAATCGTCATGTTGTTGAAGTAATCTTGAAACAGGAAACTGGTGTTATCCTATATTTCCTCACATCAAAACTCCTTTGGCTCAGTATGGACCTTACTGGTCCGGTGTCTCTCTAAACACAAAGTAATAATAACTAACTGGCAACGTACCATTAACTCAACCTCTAAGATAACTTTCCTGACATGTAAACAACACAATAACCAATACTGTAAATTCAACATTGTAATCCTTATAGAGAATAAACTTTGAATTGAATTTAATTGAATTGTCGTCATATATGGCAACTTATTTGACCAAATGTTTAACATAAAACCCATAAGTATATCATTTTTCTTCAGTTTTACCAAAATATTACCAATTAGGTCAAATTCAGTATTATATAAAACGGAAAGTGCTAAAAATATTTATTTTTAATGTCACCATTTATCAGATTCAACTTCAAAATGTTCAAAGCTACTTGACCATGTTCTGACAAACTTTATGTAGTATAATAACAGCGCAGGAAATATGATGTATACTCTACCAGACACTGATTGTGACCTGATGTATACTCTACCAGACACTGATTGTGACCTGATGTATATTCTACCAGACACTGATTGTGACCTGATGTATACTCTACCAGACACTGTGACCTGATGTATACTATAACAGACACTGTGACCTGATGTATACTCTACCAGACACTGTCACCTGATGTATACTCTACCAGACACTGTGACCTGATGTATACTCTACCAGACACTGTCACCTGATGTATACTCTACCAGACACTGTGACCTGATGTATACTCTACCAGACACTGTGACCTGATGTATACTCTACCAGACACTGTGACCTGATGTATACTCTGCCAGACACTGTGACCTGATGTATACTCTGCCAGACACGGTGACCTGATGTATACTCTACCAGACACTGTGACCTGATGTATACTCTACCAGACACTGTGACCTGACGTATACTCTACCAGACACTGTGACCTGATGTATACTCTACCAGACACTGTGACCTGATGTATACTCTACCAGACACTGTGACCTGATGTATACTCTGCCAGACACTGTGACCTGATGTATACTCTGCCAGACACTGTGACCTGATGTATACTCTGCCAGACACTGTGACCTGATGTATACTCTACCAGACACTGTGACCTGATGTATACTCTGCCAGACACTGTGACCTGATGTATACTCTGCCAGACACTGTGACCTGATGTATACTCTACCAGACACTGTGACCTGATGTATACTCTGCCAGACACTGTGACCTAATGTATACTCTGCCAGACACTGTGACCTGATGTATACTCTGCCAGACACTGATTGTGACCTGATGTATACTCTACCAGACACTGATTGTGACCTGATGTATACTCTACCAGACACTGATTGTGACCTGATATATAATCTACCAGACACTGTGACCTAATGTATACTCTGCCAGACACTGTGACCTGATGTATACTCTGCCAGACACTGATTGTGACCTGATGTATACTCTACCAGACACTGATTGTGACCTGATGTATACTCTACCAGACACTGATTGTGACCTGATGTATACTCTACCAGACACTGATTGTGACCTGATGTATACTCTACCAGACACTGATTGTGACCTGATGTATACTCTACCAGAGGCTGATTGTGACCTGATGTATACTCTACCAGACACTGATTGTGACCAGATGTATACTCTGCCAGACACTGATTGTGACCTGATGTATACTCTACCAGACACTGATTGTGACCTGATGTATACTCTACCAGACACTGATTGTGACCTGATGTATACTCTGCCAGACACTGATTGTGACCTGATGTATACTCTACCAGACACTGATTGTGACCTGATGTATACTCTACCAGACACTGATTGTGACCTGATGTATACTCTGCCAGACACTGATTGTGACCTGATGTATACTCTACCAGACACTGATTGTGACCTGATGTATACTCTACCAGACACTGTGACCTAATGTATACTCTGCCAGACACTGTGACCTGATGTATACTCTGCCAGACACTGATTGTGACCTGATGTATACTCTACCAGACACTGATTGTGACCTGATGTATACTCTACCAGACACTGTGACCTAATGTATACTCTGCCAGACACTGTGACCTGATGTATACTCTGCCAGACACATGATTGTGACCTGATGTATACTCTACCAGACACTGATTGTGACCTGATTGTATACTCTACCAGACACTGATTGTGACCTGATGTATACTCTGCCAGACACTAATTGTGACCTGATGTATACTCTACCAGATACTGATTGTGACATGATGAATACTCTACCAGACACTGATTGTGACCTGATGTTATTACTCTACCAGACCACTGATTGTGACCTGATGTATACTCTACCAGACACTGATTGTGACCTGATGTATACTCTCCAGACACTGATTGTGACCTGATGTATACTCTACCAGACACTGATTGTGACCTGATGTATACTCTACCAGACACTGATTGTGACCTGATGTATACTCTGCCAGACACTGATTGTGACCTGATGTATACTCTACCAGACACTGATTGTGACCTGATGTATACTCTACCAGACACTGTGACCTAATGTATACTCTGCCAGACACTGTGACCTGATGTATACTCTGCCAGACACTGATTGTGACCTGATGTATACTCTACCAGACACTGTGACCTAATGTATACTCTGCCAGACACTGTGACCTGATGTATACTCTGCCAGACACTGATTGTGACCTGATGTATACTCTACCAGACACTGATTGTGACCTGATGTATACTCTACCAGACACTGTGACCTAATGTATACTCTGCCAGACACTGATTGTGACCTGATGTATACTCTGCCAGACACTGATTGTGACCTGATGTATACTCTACCAGACACTGATTGTGACCTGATGTATACTCTGCCAGACACTGATTGTGACCTGATGTATACTCTACCAGATACTGATTGTGACCTGATGAATACTCTACCAGACACTGATTGTGACCTGATGTATACTCTAACAGACACTGATTGTGACCTGATGTATACTCTGCCAGACACTGATTGTGACCTGATGTATACTCTACCAGATACTGATTGTGACCTGATGAATACTCTACCAGACACTGATTGTGACCTGATGTATACTCTACCAGACACTGATTGTGACCTGATGTATACTCTGCCAGACACTGATTGTGACCTGATGTATACTCTACCAGACACTGATTGTGACCTGATGTATACTCTACCAGACACTGATTGTGACCTGATGTATACTCTACCAGACACTGATTGTGACCTGATGTATACTCTACCAGACACTGATTGTGACCTGATGTATACTCTACCAGACACTGATTGTGACCTGATTTATACTCTACCAGACACTGACTGTGACCTGATTTATACTCTACCAGACACTGATTGTGACCTGATTTATACTCTACCAGACACTGATTGTGACCTGATGTATACTCTACCAGACACTGATTGTGACCTGATGTATACTCTACCAGACACTGATTGTGACCTGATTTATTCTCTACCAGACCCTGATTGTGACCTGATGTATACTCTACCAGACACTGATTGTGACCTGATTTATACTCTACCAGACACTGATTGTGACCTGATGTATACTCTACCAGACACTGATTGTGACCTGATGTATACTCTACCAGACACTGATTGTGACCTGATGTATACTCTAGCAGACACTGATTGTGACCTGATGTATACTCTACCAGACACTGATTGTGACCTGATGTATACTCTACCAGACACTGATTGTGACCTGATGTATACTCTACCAGACACTGATTGTGACCTGATGTATACTCTACCAGACACTGATTGTGACCTGATGTATACTCTACCAGACACTGATTGTGACCTGATGTATACTCTACCAGACACTGATTGTGACCTGATGTATACTCTACCAGACACTGATTGTGACCTGAAGTATACTCTACCAGACACTGATTGTGACCTGATGTATACTCTACCAGACACTGATTGTGACCTGATGTATACTCTACCAGACACTGATTGTGACCTGATGTATACTCTACCAGACACTGATTGTGACCTGATGTATACTCTACCAGACACTGATTGTAACCTGATGTATACTTTAATAGACACTGATTCTGACCTGATGCATACTCTACCAGACACTGATTGTGACCTGATGTATACTATACCAGACACTGATTGTGACCTGATGTATACTATACCAGACTGAATGTGACCTGAAGTATACTCTTCCAGACACTCTGACCTGATGCATACTCTACCAGAGAGTGATTGTGACCTGATGTATACTCTACCAGACACTGATTGTGACCTGATTTATACTCTACCAGACACTGATTGTGACCTGATGTATACTCTATCAGACACTGATTGTTGCCTGATGTATACTTTACCAGACACTGATTGTGACCTGATTTATACTCTACCAGACACTGATTGTGACCTGATGTATACTCTACCAGACACTGATTGTTGCCTGATGTATACTTTACCAGACACTGATTGTGACCTGATTTATTCTCTACCAGACACTGATTGTGACCTGATGTATACTATGCCAGACTGAATGTGACCTGATTTATTCTCTACCAGACACTGATTGTGACCTGATGTATACTATGCCAGACTGAATGTGACCTGAAGTATACTCTACCAGACACTCTGACCTGATGTATACTCTACCAGACAGTGATTGTGACCTGATGTATACTCTACCAGACACTGATTGTTGCCTGATATATACTCTACCAGACACTGATTATGACCTGATGTATACTCTACCAGACACTGATTATGACCTGATGTATACTCTACCAGACAGATTGTGACCTGATGTATACTCTACCAGACAGTGATTGTAACCTGATGTATACTCTACCAGACACTGACTGTGACCTGATGTATACTCTACCAGACACTGATTATGACCTGATGTATACTCTACCAGACACTGATTATGACCTGATGTATACTCTACCAGACAGATTGTGACCTGATGTATACTCTACCAGACAGTGATTGTAACCTGATGTATACTCTACCAGACACTGACTGTGACCTGATGTATACTCTACCAGACACTGACTATGGCCTGATGTATACTCTACCAGAAACTGATTGTGACCTGAGATATATCAGAGACACTGATTGTGACCTGAGATATATCAGAGACACTGATTGTGACCTGAGATATATCAGAGACACTGATTGTGACCTGAGATAAATCAGAGACTGATTGTGACCTGAGATATATCAGAGGCACTGATTGTGACCCGAGATATATCAGAGGCACTGATTGTGACCCGAGATATATCAGAGACACTGATTGTGACCTGAGATATATCAGAGACACCGATTGTGACCCGAGATATATCAGAGGCACTGATTGTGACCTGAGATATATCAGAGACACTGATTGTGACCTGAGATATATCAGAGACACCGATTGTGACCTGAGATATATCAGAGGCACTGATTGTGACCTGAGATATATCAGAGACACCGATTGTGACCTGAGATATATCAGAGGCACTGATTGTGACCTGAGATATATCAGAGGCACTGATTGTGACCTGAGATATATCAGAGACACTGATTGTGACCGGAGATATATCACAGGTACTGATTGTGACCTGAGATATATCAGAGACACTGATTGTGATCTGAGATATATCAGAGACACTCAGTGTGACCTGAGATATACCAGAAACACTGATTGTGACCTGAGATATATCAGAGGCACTGTTTGTGACCTTAGATATATCAGAGGCATTGATTGTGACCTGAGATATATCAGAGGCACTGATTGTGACCTGAGATATATCAGAGGCACTGATTGTGCTCTGAGCTATATCAGAAGCACTGAGTGTGACCTCAGATATCACTGATTGTGACTTGAGCTATATCAGAACTACTGATTGTGACCTGAGATATACCAGAGACACTGATTGTGACCTGAGATATATCAGAGACACTGATTGTGACCTGATATATCATTATTAGAAGTCGTGACCAGAGGTATATTACATGCACTGGCTGTCACCTGGGGTATACCAGAGACCCTGGGTCTCACCTGAGGTATATCAGAGACAATGGTTGTGACCTGAGATGTATCACAGACAAAGATTGTGACCTGAGGTATACCGGAGACACTGGTTGTGACCTGAAATATACTCTCTCAGAGACAGTGGTGTTCTACCGATGGTTAGTTTACAGTATTCGTGGTACTGAGGCTGTCATACGCATCAAGAATTGAGGATTCCAGCACCACTGATGAAGCGCTGTTAACAGCTAAAGAACTCAACACATTGGTAGGCAAGATCAATGAAGCCAATAATGTGGGAACATTAAGTGTGGGTAGGAGAGAGACGTGAGTGGAATGGTTGAGTGTTCACCTGTCCAGGATGTGGAATGGTTGAGTGTTCACCTGTCCAGAGTGGGAATGGTTGAGTGTTCACCTGTCCAGGAGGGGGAATGGTGAGTGTTCACCTGTCCAGGGTAGGAATGTTGAGTGTTCCACCTGTCCAGGAGTGGGAATGGTTGAGTGTTCCACCTGTCCAGGAGTGGGAATGGTTGAGTGTTCCACCTGTCCAGGAGTGGGAATGGTTGAGTGTTCCACCTGTCCAGGAGTGGAATGGTGAGTGTTCCACCTGTCCAGGAGTGGGAATGGTGAGTGTCCACCTGTCCAGAGTGGAATGGTTGAGTGTTCCACCTGTCAGAGTGGGAATGGTTGAGTGTACCTGTCCAGGAGTGGGAATGGTTGAGTGTTCCACCTGTCCAGGGTGGGAATGGTTGAGTGTTCCACCTGTCCAGGAGTGGGAATGGTTGAGTGTTCCACCTGCCCAGGAGTGGGAATGGTTGAGTGTTCCACCTGTCCAGGGGTGGGAATGGTTGAGTGTTCCACCTGTCCAGGAGTGGGAATGGTTGAGTGTTCCACCTGTCCAGGAGTGGGAATGGTTGAGTGTTCCACCTGCCCAGGAGTGGAAATGGTTGTGTGTTCCACCTGCCCAGGAGTGGGAATGGTTGAGTGTTCTACCTGCCCAGGAGTGGAAATGGTTGAGTGTTCCACCTGCCCAGGAGTGGGAATGGTTGAGTGTTCCACCTGTCCAGGAGTGGGAATGGTTGAGTGTTCCACCTGTCCAGGAGTGGGAATGGTTGAGTGTTCCACCTGTCCAGGAGTGGGAATGGTTGAGTGTTCCACCTGTCCAGGAGTGGGAATGGTTGAGTGTTCCACCTGTCCAGGAGTGGGAATGGTTGAGTGTTCCACCTGTCCAGGGGTGGGAATGGTTGAGTGTTCCACCTGTCCAGGAGTGGGAATGGTTGAGTGTTCCACCTGTCCAGGAGTGGGAATGGTTGAGTGTTCCACCTGTCCAGGAGTGGGAATGGTTGATGTGTTCCACCTGCCCAGGGGTGGGAATGGTTGAGTGTTCCACTGTCCAGGAGTGGAATGGTTGAGTGTTCCACCTGTCCAGGAGTGGGAATGGTTGAGTGTTCCACCTGTCCAGGAGTGGGAATGTTTGAGTGTTCCACCTGTCCAGGGTGGGAATGGTTGAGTGTTCCACCTGTCCAGGAGTGGGAATGGTTGAGTGTTCCACCTGTCCAGGGGAATGGTTGAGTGTTCACCGTCCAGGAGTGGGATGGTGAGTGTTCCACCTGTTCAGGAGTGGGAATGGTTGAGTGTTCCACCTGTCCAGGAGTGGGAATGGTTGAGTGTTCCACCTGTCCAGGAGTGGGAATGGTTGAGTGTTCCACCTGTCCAGGAGTGGGAATGGTTGAGTGTTCCACCTGTCCAGGAGTGGGAATGTTTGAGTGTTCCACCTGTCCAGGGGTGGGAATGGTTGAGTGTTCCACCTGTCCAGGAGTGGGAATGGTTGAGTGTTCCACCTGTCCAGGAGTGGGAATAGTTGAGTGTTCCACCTGTCCAGGAGTGGGAATGGTTGAGTGTTCCACCTGTCCAGGGTGGGAATGGTTGAGTGTTCCACCTGTCCAGGAGTGGGAATGGTTGAGTGTTCCACCTGTCCAGGAGTGGGAATGGTTGAGTGTTCCACCTGTCCAGGAGTGGGAATGGTTGAGTGTTCCACCTGTCCAGGAGTGGGAATGGTTGAGTGTTCCACCTGTCCAGGAGTGGGAATGGTTGAGTGTTCCACCTGTCCAGGAGTGGGAATGGTTGAGTGTTCCACCTGTCCAGGGGTGGGAATGGTTGAGTGTTCCACCTGTCCAGGAGTGGGAATGGTTGAGTGTTCCACCTGTCCAGGAGTGGGAATGGTTGAGTGTTCCACCTGTCCAGGAGTGGGAATGGTTGAGTGTTCCACCTGTCCAGGAGTGGGAATGGTTGAGTGTTCCACCTGTCCAGGAGTGGGAATGGTTGAGTGTTCCACCTGTCCAGGAGTGGGAATGGTTGAGTGTTCCACCTGTCCAGGAGTGGGAATGGTTGAGTGTTCCACCTGCCAGGGTGGGAATGGTTGAGTGTTCCACCTGTCCAGGAGTGGGAATCGTTGAGTGTTCCACCTGTCCAGGGGTGGGAATGGTTGAGTGTTCCACCTGTCCAGGAGTGGGAATCGTTGAGTGTTCCACCTGTCCAGGAGTGGGAATCGTTGAGTGTTCCACCTGTCCAGGAGTGGGAATCGTTGAGTGTTCCACCTGTCCAGGAGTGGGAATCGTTGAGTGTTCCACCTGTCCAGGAGTGGGAATCGTTGAGTGTTCCACCTGTCCAGGAGTGGGAATGGTTGAGTGTTCCACCTGTCCAGGAGTGGGAATGGTTGAGTGTTCCACCTGCCCAGGGGTGGGAATGGTTGAGTGTTCCACCTGTCCAGGAGTGGGAATGGTTGAGTGTTCCACCTGCCCAGGGGTGGGAATGGTTGAGTGTTCCACCTGTCCAGGAGTGGGAATCGTTGAGTGTTCCACCTGTCCAGGGGTGGG
>NC_069409.1:51322029-51427029 GCF_026875155.1 Cherax quadricarinatus | reverse complement strand
TATTTTTATGGCCTGAGAAAGAATGTTGGCTATGAGACCTGCTTATGAAGGAGTTTTTTCCAAGTTCCGCAAGTGAAGATAACAGCATGCTTAATAGAATGATTTAAGTGTAAATGTAACGTGAGGTATGGTAGTCGTGTCAGTAACAACGAGCCTGATGCTAGGCTGCCAATACTGTTGTGTGAATCAGCTTTAACGTTGCAGCCACAATGAATTAGTTTGCTGGTGTTCGGGTAAATTGTTGGTTTAATTACGTTGGATTATTTCGTGTTTTAGTTAAGCATTCACTTTAATTTTATTCAACTAATTTTGCAAGGCATGCCATTCATAAGTTTCATGTACACGGAATAATTGTTCTGTTGTGACAAGGTTCAGGACACTTTAATCTGGTGAATGGATTGCTATATTTCATAAATATCATGTGACAACTGGATATGAAGGATATAAGACTGGACCACTTTCTTTATATTACAGTATCTAAAATAGTGAAAATAAAATGGTTTTATTTAAGCGTTTAATGTAAAAATTTTCACATATAATTACGAATAGGTCTCAAGCCAGAGATGTGGACCACAGCCAGAGTAGCAAAACGGAAGATACATACTAGGTTTTAAGTTGGAATTATCACCTTATCAGCCTGACCTTTAATTAACAGTAATGAACTTGCATTCTCTAATAAAACGTAGAATGAGGGGATATATAATTAATTCCATAAAAGGAAAGCTATAAAAGAGTTTAAAGAAAAGTTTATTCGGAATATTAGCCCAGGATGGTTAATCAAGGATAACCCGGAAAACAAAGTGGTGTGGCTTATTTCCCTTTAGGTCCTCCCCTAGTATGCGACCCACAACAATCTTCTAACACTAGGGTACCTACTGCTGGGTGAGCAGGGGCAGAATACCAAAAATAGCTAACCAAAAATAAAACTCGCAACAATTTATTCAAATTGGATAAACTCAGATTCAGAAAGCAAATATTTTCAGTAGCTTTAAAAATAGTCCAGACTGATATACTAGTGAGAATAGTTGGGAGAGTAGGATCTGTCTGCCAGGGTTTGTTGCGGTTTACGTGTCAGTAGGCTGGTGGCATTGCTGTCATCAATCTACCTGTATTTTAATATTTCTTTTCACACGACGCTCCCATTATCAGTTTCTTAACTCTTCTTGTAAGCTTGCAATTAATATTTTCTTTAATGTCATGTTAGGATAGGTTAGTTCAGCTTAGGATAGATTAGGTCAGATTAGGATAGGTTAGTATGGGTTAGGTTAACCTAAGGTGAGAATATGATAGGCTATGTTATGTTAGATTACATAGACCAAAAGAAACCAATAACAAATAGAGGCCACGATACGTCTGGCAGCTAGTTGATCGAGAATAACCGAGAGACGTTCATATCTACACGTATATAAAAAAATATTAATTTGCAGCTCGAAAAATGCAAGGCACTGAAGGTTTTCAGGCAAGGACAGGTGTACCAAAAATACCTTGGATATCCCCTTGAAAAGTTCACTCATATATTCACTACTTTTCATCCCCGAGTGTGGTCGTGTGACCTTTTACATACTCACACACGTACACACACACCTGTGCTTTTTTTATATAGAAACCAGCACAGATTCAGCGTTGGAGTACACTGTCTTACGCATTTGAGTTCTACTACAGAGTCATTTGCATAAGTAAAATGAGAAAGAGTTGGGTGGATTGCATTTTCTTGAACAGCAATTAAGTATTTCATATAGTACCGCATCAGATATTAGTCCAGAAATTAGAGGAGCAGGCAGGATTTAAAGGTCGAGTTCTCCAGGTGGGTCAAGGGTACCCGCATGACGGAAGGCGGATAGTAAGAGTAAAGGATGAAATATCAGAATGGGAGATAGTAACCAGTGAGGCCCCACAAGGACCAGTATTAGGACTGCTACTGTTCGTAATATATGTGAATGACCTTCCATATATGTGAATGCTATGTGTCACCGTTTTATATATAACTTATGAAAAGAATAAAAATAATAACAAGACGATACAGGGAGACCTCAGCAGACAGTAGAAGTAGTCAAAGAAGTGGCTTCTAGAGTTCAACCCAAACAAATGGAATGTTATGCGATTTGGAGAAGGTGAGGACAGACCGGACTGAGAGAAGCTGCAAATATCAGAGCGAAAAGGACTTGAGGGTAAATATAACACCAAACATATCATTAGAAATATACATAAGCCGTATAATATCAGTGGCATATGGAAGACTAGCAAACCTCAGAGCAGTATTCAGGAATGTAAACAAAAATTCTTCAGAACTTATATACCATACAACATGTCGGGTCAGTCTTTGAATACATGACCCCAGCGTGGAGCAACACCTGGTCAAGTACGTGCAGCTCTGGAAGGTCCAAAGGTCTGCAACCAGACCAGTACCAGAACTGAGAGGAATGCTCTATGAGGCGAGGTTGGAGGAACTGAACCTGACGACCTTGGCGGAGAGAAGAAGGGGAGACATAATTACGTCATACTAAATATTAAGAGAAATTGATTGGGAAGATGCTAACAGCCTGAATTCAGAGAATCAGGATCAAAGGGACACAGTCGGAAGCTAAAGGTCCAGGTAAGCCATATGGATTTAATGAAGTATTTCTTTAGTCTCAGGGTGGTTGAGAAATGGAATGACTTGGATGAGGCAGTGGTGGAAGCAAATTCAACACACATCTTCAAGTATAGACATGATGAGGCCCAAGAGACCAGAAATTAGTGATGGCGATGAAAGTAGTCTAGTAGGCAGGAGCAGAATCTCGATCCCCACAAACACAATACGTTGATTAGACACACACACACACACAAATAGAAAGTACGTGTCCCGTGGCCTGGTAGACAACGCTCTCGCCTCACACAGTGTCCTTGGTTCGATCCCGAAAAGGGTGGAAACATTGGGCGTGTTTCTTTATGCCTGTTGTCCCCGTTCACATAGCAAGCAAGTAGGCACCTGGGTGTTAGTCGAATGGTGTGGGTCGCACCCTGGGGGACAAGATTGAGGACCCCCAATAGAAATAAGAGACAGTCCCTTGATGACGCACTGCCTTTCTTGAAATATTGGGTGGCTAACCCTCCGGGGTTAAAAATCCCAACAGAATCTTAAATCCTAGGAGGCAGTAGAACTCTTAGGACCTTCAGCCTCTTGTCTTGGTTGTGTTCGTATTCAGGAGTTGCACTTGAAGTGTTCGTATTCAGGAGTTGCACTTGGCGTGTACTCCAGCGGATCTCACTCACCCTGTGTACACTGGCTCAAGACATGGTCACTGTTGCCGCGAGTGTACAAACAAGCATGAATGCAATGCTGTAATTTCTTGTAAGTTCATTAGTTTACTAGCTTTGATGTGGGGGTGCGTCAGTTTGCTGAGTGTGTTGCACGGACAGTCACTCAAAGCTAAGACTGTCCCAAAGGTGACACCATTAAGGAACGTGTTTGATCTAAAGAACAAAAAGGAACAATACCGTGACTGGAACAATGCACAAATAACCCGCACATAGGAGAGAGAAGCTTATGACGACGTTTCGGTCAGACCTGGATCATTTACAAGTCACACTAACACGTGAGTGTTAGTGTGACTTGTAAATGGTCCGAGTCGAACTGAAACGTCATCACAAGCTTGTCTCTCCTATGTGCGGGTTATTTGTGTAGTGTGTGATCTAGCTGGCCAACCTTTGTGTCAGCGGTGTTTCACTCGTAGAGTTACATTTCCTATGTCGATTTATCTATATTGTGTGAATATTTTCCGTATTTTTCCGTCATGTTCACTTTTAGGAAGAAAGAGAGTGAGAGGAAAATATAGAAAGGCAGTTTTAGGATTTTTTCTTACTCCCGCACCGTGACCCTGGGCCTGGCCTCGCTGTTGATTGCCTGATCGACCAGGCTGTTGCTATTGGTGGCCCGCCAGTCCATATAACCATCACACCCTCCTTGATCTGGCACGCCGGAGCTAGTGATCTAATTTCTTCATAAAACCTCTTCACTGGTTTGACCAATATTAACATTTATGAGCCTACAGATGTTGACTCAGCCCACAGATGTTGATACAGTGCTCTCGAATTCTGCTCGTATCTTACCCACTTTTCACCGGGTCTGGTTTACTTGTCTTCCAACATCTGGTAAGTAGTTGCTTACAGTAGATGCAACAACTTACACGTGATCTGTCAAAGTGAGGGATACACACGGAGGTAACCCTCAAGGGATACCTCTTATATCTTTCATGTGTGTATATTATCGCATATCTTTCTCGTCTTCCTTCCAAAGAGAACCTTTCCGGTTCTTTGGGTAGTTAACAGTAGTTTAAACGTTTTGTTGGTTCAATGCAAACGGTAAACGCTCTTTCTATTTGTTCCAGCTCTGTTATCTCACCCGCTCTGGATGGCACTGTCTGCAGTGAGCACTACTCTAAGCGAGAGAGAACAAGTGATTTGAATAGTTTTAAGTGGTAATTTGCATCTTATAAATAGAGAGTTCCTCGAGTCTGCTGTCGGCGCTGCATGTATGGGCTGTTTACCTCTCAAATTCTCGAAGGCTTGTGCTGATGTCAGGTATATATAATTTACATAAGTTAGACGGTTTGTTGAATGAAACTCTCTTCTATTTGCACTGCTCTGTTGTTCACCGCTGGGTCACTGAACATTGGATCATACGGTTTTTCAAGATTTTGTGGTAATTTCATCTTTATGGTCCTGAGTAGCCTCCTGTCGGCAGTGGCATGTATGTGTTCTCTAATTTCGAAGCTTGTGTGATTCAGTATATATTATTTTTAAGTACATGTTGAAAAACTTTACTTGCATTAGTTGTTACATTTGGGATCACAACTATTGACACTGTTTTTCAAGTTTTGCCTCAATTTTTTAAGGTACGGCTTGAAAGCCCTCCTGAAGGAGCAATCGAAGTTTCCTAATTGATATTCGCATTTAAATTATCTGTATTTTTTTTAATTAACATTTTGTCTGTGATAAATTGAGCAGTACCATTGTTATTGGACACTTTACCTTCCTGAATGTTTCTTTGTAGGAAGTTTACGGTTTCTCCTGTGAGGTAATCCGTTCGAATAAGGCTTAATTGCATCGTATTATTTATCTCATTTTGTTAATTCTACCATGTTACTGGACACCCTTTTTCTTCTTTGGGTAAATTTAACTCCTTCTTTTTCTGTTGGCGTATCTTCCTTGTTGATTATATAACTCATTTTTAAACAGTAATAACCTCCGTCTTTGCATCTTCAACACTTTTTTAGTGTGAGACTCCTTACCAAGGGACGTGCTGTCAGTTCAGACCATTAAGCTCGCATTCAGTCTTTCCAGACACTGGTGTGGGCTTAGGTTGTTGAAGACCGCTTACCAGGGGACGTCTGGTAGTTCAGACCTTGTAAGCTTCAGCATTCAGTCTTTCCAGACACTGGTGTGGCTTAGGTTGTTGAAGACCGCTTACCAGGGAACGTCTGGTGGTTCAGACCTTGTAAGCTTCAGCATTCAGTCTTTCCAGACACTGGTGTGGGCTTAGGTTGTTGAGGACCGCTTACCAGGGGACGTCTGGTAGTTCTTCATTTATCCGATCCCAATGAATTTCATTTGGTGTTGAAATTAAACTTATTCAACGGTCTTTACCGCTCTTTGGGTCTGTAATAAGTTTTGTCCTACTGAGGTGCAACTTTAGTCTTCCACTGTCTTTGTTTCTGTCTTTCTTTACAAATATTTCCATGTACTTAATCTTAGTAAATGTTAATTCCAGTAGCCTGTTCATAGGTCAAACTTGCTCTCTAAACAGGATTTCAAGGGGAATTGAATAAAATCATAATAATTAGTTTGACACGAAAAGCCTTGATATTTCGCCAAATTTAAATGGTTTTTGAAGGCTTTTCTAGCAGACACCTTTAAATAAGGTCATAACGTTCACTGAACAGCAGTGAACATTTGCACATCTCCAGTTGGAATTACCTGCATTCCTTTCTTATAGCAACATATTCAGTTCCCTATCATATTAGAACTTTGCCTGGTGTGTTGTTACCAGCATTCTCTTGTCCGTATATCCATGTTCCCTTAGCATAACACTGACGTGTGTCTCTGCCTGCATTTTCTGTGGCTGACGGATATTCATTTCTGTGAGGTGTTCTGGATTCTGCCTATCTCTCTCTCAGCATATTTCTCAATATTGATCTGTTTCTTGTTTAACTACTCTTGTCGCTTCTTCATAGTTTGTATTTTGCTCACTGCCTGATATCCTTACTTCCCTGGCTTGCATCCTTACTTCCCTGGCTTACATCCTTACTTCCCTGGCTTGCATCCTTGCTTCCCTGGCTTGCATCTTTACTTCCCTGACTTGCACCTTTACTTCCCTGGCTTTCATTCTTACTTCCCTGGCTTGCATCCTTACTTCCCTGGCTTGTATCCTTACTTCCCTGGCTTGCACCTTTACTTCCCTGACTTTCATCCTTACTTCCCTGGCTTGCATTCTTACTTCCCTCGCTTGCATCCTTACTTCCCTGGCTTGCATCTTTACTTCCCTGGCTTGCATCCTTATTTCCCTGGCTTGCATCCTTACTTCCCTGACTTGCATCTTTATTTCCCTGGCTTGCATCCTTACTTCCCTGGCTTGCATCCTTACTTCCCTGGCTTGCATCCTTACCTCCCTGGCTTGCATTCTTACTTCCCTGGCTTGCATTCTTACTTCCCTGGCTTGCATCCTTACTTCCCTGGCTTGCATCCTTACTTCCCTCGCTTGCATCCTTGCTTCCCTGGCTTGCACCCTTACTTCTCTGGCTTCCATCCTTACTTCTCTGGCTTGCATCATTACTTCCCTGGCTTTCATCCATACTTCCCTGGCTTGCATTCTTACTTCCCTGGCTTGCATCCTTACTTCGCTGGCTTGCATTCTTACTTCCCTGGCTTGCATTCTTACTTCCCTGGCTTGCATCCTTACTTCGCTGGCTTGCATTCTTACTTCCCTGGCTTGCATCCTTACTTCCCTGGCTTGCATCCTTACTTCCCTGGCTTACATCCTTACTTCCCTGGCTTACATCCTTACTTCCCTGGCTTGCATCCTTACTTCGCTGGCTTTCATTTACTTCCCTGCTTGCATCCTTACTTCCCTGGCTTGCATCCTTACTTCCCTGGCTTACATCCTTACTTCCCTGGCTTGCATTCTTTCTTCCGTCTCGTTTGTCCTCTCCTGAGTACCTGTTTCTGCCTTTACTTCAGTTTTGTGCTCCATGGAGGAGTGAAAGGAGACGTGGAGTGATGCGTGGAGGGAGAAGTGGAGTGACGCATGGAGGTCACATGAACCACACTCCAGAATAATGGGTTAAGATCTATTGTATAACAATAGAAGTGTTGATTGGGATTCTTTTACTAACGTTAGAGTGACTCAGTATTAACTGTGACTCAGAGTCAGTCAGTATCACCAGTAACACTTAGTGACTCAGGGCCAACCAATGCCACCAGCAACACCTCCAGTGACTCAGAGACAACCAGTGCCACCAGTAACACTGCCAGTGACTCAGAGACAACCAGTACCACCAGTAACACCTCCAGTGACTCAGAGACAACCAGTGCCACCAGTAACACCTCCAGTGACTCAGGATCAACCAGTACCACCAGTAACACTAACAAAGGTGTTAGGAGGTTAACAGCTGTATATTGATCTATGTGAAACAGTGTCTGTGATACACTCAGCTTGTCAGAAGTACCACTAGTATTGATTCTTAATATGCTCTCTTAATAGATAATCTCTCTCTCTCTCTCTCTCTCTCTCTCTCTCTCTCTCTCTCTCTCTCTCTCTCTCTCTCTCTCTCTCTCTCTCTCTCTCTCTCTCTCTCTGTCACACACACACACACATTTGCCAGCAAGTTCATCTTAAGAATGCACTATATATAGGTAAGAAGTACTTAAGGTAATAGTATCCTGTCACGAGTGTGGGACGGAAAGTTACGTTGTTGGACACTTTCAACAGCCAGGATTGTTGCTCTGTTCTCTCACATTGAAATTTAAGTGTTCGCAGGAACTTTCACTTATAATCAGTATAGCCATATACTCGAATATACCCTCGATATACCTTTCAAGGTTTTCGAGAGTTTTCCTAATCTTGCAGCCCGTTCCTGGGCCAGGCTTGATTAGTTCTTGCCTGATCAACCAGCTTGTTACTGCAGGCCGGCGACCCGCTGACCCATATTAATATTCCAGCACAGCCTGGTTGATTTGGCACTTGCCTGTGTGTGCCTCTAATATTTAATTACCACAACTAGTTATTTAGCTTATGTCCATTGTTCTTGTGTCATCGTCCCTGCTGATTAAACAGGCATGGTCCCAGACCAGCAGGCCTCGTCTGGGACCATGCCTGTTTAATCAGTCTCGTGGTGCTAGCAGCACGTAGTCCAACGTGGACAACCACATTTTTATATTAATATATTCACAAGGAAGCTCTTAGCTCCGTTGGGGGTCATAGTGCGCTTGGGGAATGGGTGGTAAACAGATTTGATCCGAGTATCTCCAGTGTAGGCACCTTAACCCGGTTGATCTGGCACGACCCGGAGCAACTTTTCAAGGGCCTTCATGAAGACAGTCAGGTTCTTGTTCAGTAGATGGGGATGTTCTGCTTTGAGGTGTAATTTGTGTTCTCAGGACTCTGAATCACTCTTGAGTTGAAGTCTACTTTATTACTGGGGAAAGTTTACCGATAATGATTTCAGGTGAGCAACAGAAAGGTGGTGATGGACGTAGTGATGGAGGATGGTGGTGTGAGGAGGGAAGACGATGGTGTCAGGAGGGAAGACGATGGTGTGACGAGGGAAGACGGTGGTGTGACGAGGGAAAACGATAGTGTGACGAGGGAAGACGATGGTGTGGCGAGGTAAAACGATTCTGTGACGAGGGAAGACGATGGTGTGACGAGGGAAAACGATGGTGTGACGAGGGAAG
Organism: Cherax quadricarinatus; assembly: GCF_026875155.1. Classification (NCBI taxonomy): domain Eukaryota; kingdom Metazoa; phylum Arthropoda; class Malacostraca; order Decapoda; family Parastacidae; genus Cherax; species Cherax quadricarinatus. The sequence continues at coordinate 51,418,098 of NC_069409.1, read as the reverse complement.
ACGATGGTGTGACGAGGGAAGACGATAGCATAAAGAGGGAAGAGTGCCTGGTACAGTACATGAGGCTCCTGCCTCAGGGCTCTCAGGATTACACAGCTCAGGCTATTACTCTCATATTTTGTCAAGCAGATTGTGGTGTTATGCCCAAGATAATGACCACCTGCATTATTTTTTATGTGACTCTGTGTTGGCGGTGAAGACGTTATTGCAGTGGGCGATGTCATTCCCAATCATGCCAGCAATTTACACCTCTGGGTTTTCCTCATTGATGTACTTGTGAATGGTTCTCATCTTGCGTGTGGCCCTTTGTTGCGGGCCTGAAACACGTGGCAGTGTCATCACGTGTCATTTTATGGCTGTCATCCCATTAAGCTAAATTTAGCGCGGCATATATGTTGTTCCACGTTAGTTAAAATCATTGGTACGTTAATGGTTCTAGGGATCGCTGCTACCCAGGAAAGGGAATACAGCATCAAGAAGAAATACACGGGAAGTAAACATGGGTGTATACTGAGTACTGAATGTAAGTAGTATGTGTAAGGATTACCTACTATCTGCTGAATGAGACAGGAAGATAAGGACACTATAATGTGGCACTCACGTGACGGGACGGTAGTGCCTCCCGTTCAAGACTTTCACTAGGCAGATGAATCTCGTGGGTAGTGTGGAGAGAAGTAGTATAAAGTACCGACACGATAGAAACACATTCCCTCACGTGGAGAAGAAAAAACCAAGGGTGAAACGTTTTCTTTAAAGGATCTTATTAAAGCGGTAGCATTTCAGGAGAGTAAATTAGTCAGTCACACTTCAAAGGATTGTTTCAGGATTATACTCTAAAACAGATAGACAAGCCTACTGGTTATAATTTCTTCAATCCGTTTTTTTTTTAATACTAATTTACCAGCCTATTCTAATGCTACTTTACGGTTCACATACAGTTTCACCTACACAAACTTGTTTCCATTCTTTATGAAATTATTTTCACCTGAGGAATGACGCTCCGATTATCTCGCCAGAGAAGTGTACATAAATTATCTAAATAAATGTAAATGTGATGAGATAATTTGAATGGTTGTTTTTCAGAACAGTCTTCACGTAACATGTTTACCTCTGAATTAATGCTATTGGTCACATAACTTTGTACTAGTCGCTAGTGCTGAGTAAACATCACTGTACTAGAGGCTAGTGCTGAGTAAACATCACTGTACTAGAGGCTAGTGCTGAGTAAACATCACTGTACTAGTCGCTAGTGCTGAGTAAACATCACTTACTAGTCGCTAGTGCTGAGTAAAACATCACTGACAGAGGCTAGTGCTGAGTAAACATCACTGTACTAGTCGCTAGTGCTGAGTAAACATCACTGTACTAGAGGCTACTGCTGAGTAAACATCACTGTACTAGTCGCTAGTGCTGAGTAAACATCACTGTACTAGAGGCTACTGCTGAGTAAACATCACTGTACTAGAGGCTACGCTTGAGTTAACATCACTGTACTAGAGGCTACTGCTGAGTAAACATCACTGTACTAAGGCTACTGCGAGTAAATATCACTGTACTAGAGGCTACTGCTGAGTAAACATCACTGTACTAGAGGCTACTGCTGAGTAAACATCACTGTACTAGAGGCTACTGCTGAGTAAATATCACTGTACTAGAGGCTAGTGCTGAGTAAATATCACTGCACTAGAGGCTAGTAGTGAGTAAACATCACTGCACTACCTGGAGGTTACCTGGAGGTTATTCCGGGGATCAACGCCCCCGCGGCCCGGTCCATGACCAGGCCTCCCGATGGATCAGGGCCTGATCAACTAGGCTGTTACTGCTGGCCGCACGCAGTCCAACGTACGAGCTACAGCCCGGCTGATCCGGCACTGACTTTAGGTATCTGTCCAGCTCTCTCTTGAAGGCAACCAGGGGTTTATTGGCAATTCCCCTAATGCTTGATGGGAGGCTGTTGAACAGTTTTGGGCCCCGGACACTTATGGTGTTTTTCCTTAGTGTACCAATGGCACCCCTACTTTTTATTGGGGGCATTTTGCATCGCCTGCCCAGTCTTTTACTTTCGTAGGGAGTGAATTCTGTGTGCAATTTGGGACCATTCCTTCCAAGATTTTCCAAGTGTAGATTATGATATATCTCTCCCTCCTGCGTTCCAACGAGTACAAGTCAAGTGCTTCCAATGCGTTCCCAGTAGTTAAGGTGCTTGACAGAACTTATACGTGCAGTAAAGGATCTCTGTACACTCTCTAGATCTGCGATTTCACCTGCTTTGAATGGCGATGTTAATGTACAGCAGTATTCCCAGCCTAGAGAGAACAAGTGATTTGAAAAGGATCATCATGGGCTTGGCATCTCTCGTTTTGAAAGTTCTCATTATCCATCCTATCACATTTTCTTTGCACGTGCGATCGTGGCACTGTTGTGATCCTTGGAAGTGAGATCCTCAGACATTAACTACTCCCAGGTCCCTTACATTATTTTTCCGCTCTATTGTATGGCCGGAGTCAGTAGTATACTCTGTTCTAGTTATTATCTCCTCCAGTTTTCCATAACGAGTAGATTGGAATTTGTCCTCATGAACATCATATTGTTTACCGTTGCCCACTGGAAAACTTTGTTTTAATATCTTCTTGGAGGTTAAAACCCCGTCCTCAGCAGATGACAGCCTCATGCAGATCCTAGTATCATCCGCAAAGGATGATACGGTGCTGTGGTGTATACTCTGTCTATGTCTGATATGAGGATAAGGAATAAGATGGGGGCGAGTACTGTGCCTGTGGAACAGAGCTCTTCACTATGGCAGCCTCCGATTTAACTCTGTTGACCACTACTCTTTGTGTTCGATTTGTTAGAAAGTTGAAGATCCATCTCCCCACTTTCCCAGTTATTCCTTTAGCACGTATTTTTATGGGCTAATACGACATGATCGCATTTGTCAAATGCTTTTGCAAAGTCTGGTTATATTACATCTGCATTCTGATTTTCTTCCAGTGCATCCAAGGCCATGTCATAGTGATCCAGTAGTTGTGAGAGGCAGGAGCGACCTGCCCTGAACCCATGTTGCCCTGGATTGTGCAGATTTTGGGAATCCAGGTGATTTGCAATCCTTGCTTCTTAGCACTCTCAAAGATTTTATGATGTTGGGGACGTCAGAGCTATTGGTCTATAGTTCTAGCTAATGCTTTTGCTGCCACCTTTATGGAGTGGGCTATATCCGTTGTTTTTAAGTGACTGTGGAATTTCACCCATGTCCAAGCTCTCCCTCATAGTGTACTTAGGGCACGCGAGAGGGGTTTCTTGCAGTTCTTAATGAAAACAGAGTTCCACGAGTCTGGGCCCGGGCTGAGTGCATAGGCATGTTGTCAATGGCTTTTTTTCCGAAATCTAATCGGAGTTAGGGTAATGTCGGAAATCTGGCATACATTTATGGAGTTTTGAGGCTCATTCATGAAGAAATCATTTGGGTCGTCGATCCTCAGACCGATTAGTGGGTCACTAAACACAAGAGTCGTACTGGGATTTCAATATTTCACTCATTTCCTTGTCATCTGTGTAAGTCCCATCCTGTCTGAGTAAGGGCCCGATACTAGATGTGGTATTTGCCTTGTTTTTGGCATATGAAAAGAAATATTTTGAATTTCTTTCAATTTCACTAATAGCTTTAAGCTCCTCCTGCCTCTCCTGGTTCCGGTAAGAGTCATTTAGCTTAAGTTCGATAGTTTCCACTTCCCTGGTCAGCGCCTCCTTTCGTGTATCAGATATTCTAGCACTCCTGAGGAGCTCAGTGACTCTTCGTCGTCTTCTTAGAGGGAGCGTCTTTTCTCTCCAGTTTACTCCTGCTCTTCTTCTTTAGGGGAAATGCCTAGAACATGCTTCGGCTACCAGGAATTGATCCTTTCAAGGCACTGGTTTGGATCCATGTCATTTAAGACATCTTCCCAACATGTTTCGTTTAGGACATGGTTTACCTGGTCCCAGTTGATGTTCTTGTTGTTGAAGTTGTATTTTGTGAAGACACCTTCACTGATCAGGACCCCTATGCATGTACGTCTGGACTTTGATTAGATTGTGATCGGAATTAGTTGTTTTTGATATTCTTATGTCTCTTATCAGGTCCTCATATTTTGTGAAGATAAGGTCAAGTGTGTTTTCTAGTCTTGTTGGCTCCACTATCTGCTGGCTTAAGGTGTGTTTTTCGCAAAGACTTAGTAGCTCATGTGTGTGTGACCTTTCATCTGCGCTACCTCCGGGGATTGTTTCAGCTATAACATTATTTGCTACATTCTTCCATTTTGTATGCCTTAGGTTGAAATCACCAAGCAGTAAGATGTTTGGGGATGGAGCTGGAAGGTTTTCCAAACAGTAATCAATTTTCAGTAGCTGTTCCTTGAACTTGAGTAAACATCACTGCACTAGAGGCTAGTGGTGAGTAAACATCACTGCACTAGAGACTAGTGCTGAGTAAACATCATTGTACTAGAGGCTAGTTGTGAGTAAACATCACTGCACTAGACGCTAGTGGTGAGTAAACATCACTGCACTAGAGGCTAGTGGTGAGTAAACATCACTACACTAGAGGCTAGTGCTGAGTAAACATCATTGTACTAGAGGCTAGTTGTGAGTAAACATCACTGCACTAGACGCTAGTGGTGAGTAAACATCATTGCACTAGAGGCTAGTGGTGAGTAAACATCACTACTAAAGGCTAGTGCTGAGTAAACATCACTACTAAAGGCTAGTGCTGAGTAAACATCACTGCACTAGAGGCTAGTGGTGAGTAAACATCACTACACTAGACGCTAGTGCTGAGTAAACATCACTATTAAAGGCTAGTGCTGGGTAAACATCACTACTAAAGGCTAGTGCTGGGTAAACATCACTACTAAAGGCTAGTGGAGTAAACACATAAGGGGCTTTTGGAGTAAAACACTCACAGGGCAGTGCTGAGTAAACATACTGACTAAGAGTGCTGAGTAAACACCCTTTACAAAAGGGATAGTGCTGAAAAACACACTGACAAGGGGCCGGGCTAGTAAACACCTCCAAAAGCTAGTTGAGAAAAATTTACTGTACTAAAACTAGGGGTGATAAACTATTTAAGAGGCTAGTCGATAAACCCCCCCGGCAGGTGAGTAAACATCACATTTAAGCAAGGCTGGAAACATCACTACAAACCTAGTGCTGAAAAACACACGCACTCGGGGCTAGTTTTTGAAAAAAGCGGAATTTTGTTTGGTTTACGTTTTCAAAACCTTTCTCAATTTCCTCTGTTAATTTTAATATTGAAAATCATTTTACATAGCGCAGGCGATAGTCTAAAACCTGGTCGTACTCAAACTTTACATCTGACTTACCCTTCTTGCCACTCTTTTTTGGGGATTAATTTTAAAATTTGCTGGTGATGAAGAGGTCAAAACAGCCAAAAATGACTAGTGTAGCGAAAGGCTTTAAATCACTTTAAACCCAAACCCAAAAAAAACTTAAACAGCAATAATATAATAATTTCATTGAAATAGGCAACCGGGTCCATCGGGATGGTATTGGCTAGTTTATTTTGACCTTGTATCCATCGGGATGGTAGTGGCTATTATTGTGCACCTTGTACCATCGTGATGTAGGGCTAGTTTTTTTTCCCTGTATCCTCGTGGTGGTATGGGTTTTTATTGTCACCTGTATCCACGTGGGTGGTAGTGGCTAGTTTATTGTGCACCTGTATCCATCGTGGGTTAGGGCTAGTTTATTTGCACCTTGTTCCACGTGGTGGAGGCAGTTTATTTTGCACCTGTATTCCTCGTGGATGAAATGGCTAGTTTTTTGTGCACCTGTATCCCTCGGGATGGGATGGCTAGTTTTTTTGTGCACCTGATCCTCGTGGATGGTAGGGCTATTTTTTGTCCCTTGTACCATCGTGGATGTAGTGGCGTTTATTTTGCCCTGGATCCATCGTGGATTATGGCTATTTATTGTGGGACCTTGTATCCTCGGGATGTAGGGGTATTTTTTGTGCACCTGGATCCATCGGATGGTAGTGGGTAGTTTTTTTGTGCACCTTTATCCATCGGGATGGTTGGGGTGTTTTTTTGTCACCTTTATCCCCCGGGATGGGAGTGGCTTTTATTTGTGCACCTTTTTCCACGGGATGGGAGTGGGTAGTTTATTTTGCACCTTTGTACCATCGTGGATGTAGTGGGATTTTTTTTTGACCTTGTATCCATCGTGGTTATTGGGTAGTTTTTTGTGCACCTGTATCCATCGTGGGTGGTAGTGGCTAGTTTATTTTGCACCTTGTATCCATCGGGATTAGTGGCTAGTTTTTTGTGCACCTTGTACCATCGGGATGGGTGGGGTATTTTTTTGTCACCTGTATCCACGGGATGGTAGTGGCTATTTATGTGCACCCCGATCCATCGGATGGTAGTGGCTAGTTTATTTTGACCTGTTCCCTCGTGGATGCTAGTGGCTAGTTTTTGTGCACCTCGATCCATCTGGATGGGGTGGGGTGTTTATTTTGCACCTCGAAACCATCGTTGGTTAGTGGCTAGTTTATTGTGCACCTCGACCATCGTGGGTGGATGCTAGTTTTTTGTGCACCTCGATCCTGTGTGGGTTTCCGTTTATTGTCACCCCGTATCCATCGGGATGGGAGTGGGTAGTTTATTGTGCACCTCGAACCCCTTGGGGGTAGGGCTAGTTTATTGTGCACCTTGTACCATCGTGGATGGAGTGGCTAGTTTATTGTGCACCCGTATCCATCGGGGTGGTAGTGGCTATTTTTTGTGCACCTGTATCCATCGTGGATGGTAGTGGTATTTTTTTGTGCACCTTTTATCCCTCGGGATGTAGTGGCTAGTTTATTGTGCCCTTGTATTCACGGGATGTAGTGGCTATTTAAATTTTGGGACCTTGTTCCTCGGGATGGGATGGGTAGTTTATGGCCCCCCGAAACCACGTGATGGAGTGCTAGTTTTTGTGCACCTTGACCATCTGGATGGTAGGGTAGTTTTTTTGTGCACCTGTATCCATCGGGAGGTATGGCAGTTTAATTTTTGCACCTTGTATCCATCGTGGATGGTAGGGCTATTTTATTTTGCATTTATCCACTGGGTGATAGTGGCATTTTTGTGCCCTGACCATCGTGGATGGAATGGTTTTATGTGCACCTTTTCCATCGTGGATGGGAGGGCTATTTATTTGGGACCTTTCCACGTGGGTGAATGGTTTTTTATGTGCACCTTGTATCCTCGTGATGGTATGGCTATTTATTGTGCACCTTTACCATCTGGTGGATGGCTATTTATTGCACCTTTATCCATCGTGGTGTATGGCTAGTTTTATTTGCACCTGTACCATCGGGATGGAAATGGGTAGTTTAATGTGCACCTTTACCATCGTGGGTGTAGTGGGGTAGTTTATTTGCACCTTGTATCCACGTGGTGGTATGGCAGTTATTTTGCCCTTGTATCCACAGGGTGAAAATGGGTTTTATTGTGCACCCGTACCCTCTGATGTATGGGTTTTTTGGGCAAACCGTACCATCGTGGGTGTAGTGGCTATTTTATTTTGGGACCTTTTATCCATCGTGGGGTGGTAGTGGCTAGTTTTGTCACCCGGAACCATCTGGATGGAGTGGGTAGTTTTTTTGTGCACCTTGATCCATCGGGATGTAGGGGCTATTTTTTGTGCACCGTATCCTCGGGGATGTAGTGGTAGTTTATTTTGCACCTGTATCCATCGGGATGTATGGCTGTTTATTGTGCACCTCGTATCCCTCGTGTGGTATGGCTATTTTTTTGCACCTTTATCCATCGTGGATGTGTGCTAAATTTTTTGGCACCTTAAACCATCGTGATGTATGGGCTAGTTTTTTTCACCTTGACCTCGTGGATGGTAGTGCTAATTTAAAATTTTGCACCTTGTATCCCTCGGATTAAAATGGCGTTTATTGTGCACCTGTACCCGGATGGAAAGGGCAAATTTTTTTGTGCACCTTGTATCCATCGTGGATGGTAGGGCAGTTTTTTGTGACCTTGTATTCAACGTGGGTGTAGTGGGTAGTATTATTGTGCCCTTGATCCACGGGAGGTAGTGGCTATTTTTTGTGCACCTGTATCCACGTGGGTGATAGGCTAGTTTTTTGTCACCTTGATCCATCGTGGATGGTATGCTAGTTTATTTTGCCCCGTATCCACGTGGATGGTAGTGGCTAGTTTTTTTTGTGCACCCGATCCACGTGGGTGAAGTGGCTAGTTTTTGGCACCTTTTACCATCGTGGTGGTAGGGGTAGTTTTTTTGGCACCTTTTTTCCATCGTGGATGAAGTGGCAAATTTTTTTGTGCACCCGTATCCATCGGGATGGTAGTGGTAGTTTATGTCACCTTGTATCCACGTGATGTAGTGGGTAGTTTATTGTGCACCTTTACCATCGTGGATGGGATGGCTAGTTTTTTTTTGGGACCTGGATCCCGGGATGGTAGTGGCTATTTTTTTGTGCAAACCTTTTATCCTCGGGATGGGGGGGCTATTTATTGTGCACCTGATCCACGTGGATGGAAATGGCAATTTAAATTTTGGGACCTCGGATCCATCGTGGGTGTAGTGGCAGTTTATTTGCACCTTGTATCCATCGGATGGTATGGCTAGTTTTTGTGCCCTCGATCATCGTGGATGGTATGGTAGTTTATTGTGCACCTCGATCCATCGTGAGGTAGTGGCAGTTTATTGTGCCCCCGTACCATCGGGATGGGAGTGGCTATTTAATTGTGCACCTGTTTCCCGTGGGTGGTAGGGGTAGTTTATTTTTGCACCTCGGATCCATCGTGGGTAGTGGCTAGTTTTTTGGCACCCCGTATCCATCGTGGGTGGAGTGGCTAGTTTATTGTGCACTTGTACCACGGGGGGGGGTAGTGGCTAGTTTTTTGTGCACCTGAAACCATCGGGATGGAAAAGGCTAGTTTTTTGTGACCCGGTCCACGTGGATGTGTGGCTAGTTTTTTTTTGCCCCCGTATCCATCCTTGGGAAGGTAGTGGGTATTTTTTGTGCCCTTGTATCCACCGTGGATGAAAGGCTAGTTTTTGTACTTGATCCACCTGGGGATATGGGTCTAGTTTATTGTGCACCTCGTATCCATCCTGTGGATGATAGTGGCTAGTTTATTGTGCACCACGTATCCATCCTATGGATGATAGCGTCTAGTTTATTGTGCACCTCGTATCCATCCTGTGGATGATAGCGTCTAGTTTATTGTGCACCTCGTATCTATCCTGTGGATGATAGCGTCTAGTTTATTGTGCACCTCGTATCCATCCTGTGAATGATAGTGGCTAGTTTATTGTGCACCTCGTATCCATCCTGTGGATGATAGTGGCTAGTTTATTGTGTACCTCGTATCCATCCTATGGATGATAGTGGCTGGTTTATTGTGCACCTCGTATCCATCGTGTGGATGATAGTGGCTAGTTTATTGTGCACCTCCTATCCATCGTGTGGATGATAGTGGCTAGTTTATTGTGCACCTCGTATCCATCCTGTGGATGATAGTGGCTAGTTTATTGTGCACCTCGTATCCATCCTGTGAATGATAGTGGCTAGTTTATTGTGCACCTCGTATCCATCCTGTGGATGATAGTGGCTAGTTTATTGTGTACCTCGTATCCATCCTATGGATGATAGTGGCTGGTTTATTGTGCACCTCGTATCCATCGTGTGGATGATAGTGGCTAGTTTATTGTGCACCTCCTATCCATCGTGTGGATGATAGTGGCTAGTTTATTGTGCACCTCGTATCCATCCTGTGGATGATAGTGGCTAGTTTATTGTGCACCTCGTATCCATCCTGTGGATGATAGTGGCTAGTTTATTGTGTACCTCGTATCCATCCTATGGATGATAGTGGCTGGTTTATTGTGCACCTCCTATCCATCGTGTGGATGATAGTGGCTAGTTTATTGTGCACCTCGTATCCATCCTGTGGATGATAGTGGCTATTTTATTGTGCACCTCGTATCCATCCTATGGATGATAGTGGCTGGTTTACTGATATACCTGCACAGCTGGCCATGGGCCAGCTGTGCACCACATACCCATCCTGTGGATGGTAGTGGCTAGTTTATTGTGCACCAAATACCCATCCTGCGAACGCTAGTGGACGAGCATACGGGGAAAAAAAATAGATTATTGGTACGAAGGGTGAGAGGAGTATATTTACATAGACCCCCGGAACCCCTCGCCAAGTATATTTAATACAACCAAATTTGTTATGCATTTACTTGTTGTAAGAATATCATTTCATTATTATAATTATTGTTATTATTACTATTATTATTATTGCTATTACTTATTATTATTACTATTACTTATTATTATTTATTATTATTATTATTATTATTATTATTATTATTATAAGCAGTGGCGTAAGATCTTGCGGATGAGAATGACTACTAACCTAGCCGGTGTTGTGTAGTGTTCTTCAGTCTTTGCTGTTCACTGGAGCGAAAACTCTGGCAGATGGAGAGGAGTTAAGGCAGTTGACAAGCATAGAGACCGCGTTGAATTTACTGCTCTGTTTTTATGACTTTTTTTAAGATGATAATTTATATAAAGAATTCACAGGGTGTTTATTGGCCACGAAGGCGGACGGTCGACATTACTGAAGACAAGACACAGGTCCAGGAGCAAGGTTTTATTGTGGCTCAGTGTGTAGCTTTATCAGTCTAATATTTTATGAAGTCATTGGTTTAATAAGAGTCTGTCGAGGTATGTCGTAGCCGACAAGTGGTAAAAGGACAACATAGAGCAAATTGAGAATTTTGTTAGGATAACGTTCCACCTGCGCGAGGCTTTCCTTAGTACCCATATTTGATAATGCTTCGTGTACGTGCAGTGTACTGCTGAAGGTCTTTTGGTGTATGCGTCGGTTTACCCTTAATAAAGCTCTACACAGAGCGAAACGTTGACACAGCTTGCTCCACATCCGTGTCTTTCATGATGTACGTTATTCACGCACCTTAGTCATCCGTGGTAGGTGGGACCCATTGCTTCGTTCTTGTTATGGGAAACTCATGACCTTGGTACATAACTAGAGTATTAGCGCATTCAGTGAAGCAGTGTGGCTTGGTTCTGCTCAGGTGGGTGAAGGCAGCACAAGTAACCTTCGCCACACTGGAGAGTTTCACTGCTCTAGTTATTACCTAGTAAGTTTCTCACGCAGTGCAGGTCACTACTAGCATTCCAGGGTAACCTAATAGTCATCAGTCACATGACTGAGTTACATAAAGCTGGTTGCTTAATGGGGTTTAAAGCCTGTCGGCTGCACTATGGTCATAAATTTTCACCAGCAGACAAGAATACTTTAATCCCTAAAATAGGAATTAAACTCTCACGGTATATACACACCTCTCAGTGTATATATACTGTCTTCATAAAGTATTCCTGGGGACCTAATGGTATTTTATGAAGGTTATCAATTTTAACCTGACACTTAAGTTAAATTTGTAGGTTTTCTGAGTCTCCCTTTCTAGCAGTATGAAAATAAAGTTTTCATTTTCTCCTGGAGATTTTCTGAATATTGCTTTATTTAGCACGGCAATTACTCTGAGGAATTGTTATGTTAATGTTATTTTCTCGTACAGATAATTCCCACTTGTCGACCATCTTCGACGTAATCCATGGATATCAGGCTCCTAGTAGCATCATTGCTATACTGAAGTTATGTAATTAGTGCTTGCCTAATATAGAATTAGTGCTTACCTAATATATAGTTAGTGCTTGCCTTATAGTCTTAACTTGTTGTGTCTAGTTAACATGTGAAATGATAAGTCAGTCTTACAAATGTTACATTCTTATTTTCAGTGTACATTCATCTTTACTTTTCTCTTGTACAGCAGTTTTATGTTTCGTAATATTTTCTTAACAATTTGGGGGTCCTGGTATAAGAGGGGTCGCGGGGGCGATGATCCCCGACACCATTAACATATATAGTATTATGAAAATATCGTGAAAAAGCGATACAAGATGCGAAACAACCACTGGGAAAAGTTGAATGATATCTTTAGTCCTTTTGTGTTGCAATCAGCACACCCTCAGGAGCTTGTAATGTTGCAGAAAAGAGGAGGATGTCCAGGCAGATACGATCACAAGGAGTATTATTAATTATGTGGAAGTAATGCAGGGTTATCTTAGGTAAGATTCGTCAGGAAACAAGACAAGTGCTTCCTGAAGCTGGTGTTAGTCATATGATGACCCGCCACTGGAGCTTTTAGTCATCCGACCGAGACCTTTCCATGGCTCACCAGGCCACCACTTTAAAAATTAAGATTGTTAGTAATGCTAGGAAGGCTTACGGAACTAAATACTACTGCAGTTTCGTACGTGCACCCTAATTATGTTACGGGATATTTTGGTAAGTTTGAGTTATTTCCGCTGCTGCGTTGGTGTTAATGATGCTAAATCTTAGTGATTTTCACTTCTTAATGTTAATGATGCTAAATCTTAGTTATTTCCACTGCTTGTTAATATTATGATGTCTTCTTAACACTCATATATTATTAGTAACGAACATGTCTAGTTTAAATGATCTTTACACTATAAGTAATTCTTCACTCTTCCTCCCGGACTTAGTTTATCTAATCTTGAGCTGAGTGAGACGTTAGTTACCTCTGCTGTGGTATCCTTAACCACCACACCGGAGTTCGGGCTTGACCCGGTATGTGTATTTTGATTTAGGTATTTTTTATTGTATATACATTGATAGGTATGTATCTCTTACTCTGTATACACGCAATTTAAATTATATATATACAGATAGGTGTATTTCTTAACTTTATATGCAGTGATGCGTGTGCATCCTTGTGTATATTCACCGAAATGTGTGTGTGTGTATATATGTGTGTGAGTGTGTGTGTGTGTGTGTGTGTGTGTGTGTGTGTGTGTGTGTGTGTGTGTGTGTGTATGTGTGTGAGTGAGTGTGTGTGTGTGTGTGTGTGGTATATAATGAGTGTGAGTGTGTGTGGTGTGTGTGTGTGTGTGTGTGTGTGTGTGTGTGTGTGTGTGTGTGTGTGTGTATGTGTGTGAGTGTGTGTGTGCGTGTAGTTAATTTTCTTTAATTTCTTTCTTAGTGTTCAGGTGAGTTAGGTTTTTATCAGTGACTCGTGCAGACGATAGGCTTTAAGCTTAACTAACGTAGTTTTGGACTCACCTTCGTTCATTCATATATATGTAAATTCGAGCTTGTCGTGTTTTGCGATCTCCATATGATCCTTTACCCAGTTATTGAATCACATTCATTTGTTAACCATGATCCGAATGGCGTACCGCGTTGATAATGGTTCTGTCATTGAGCGAAACGTTGTGTGTGTGTGTGTGTGTATGTGTGTATTTGTGTCGTTTTGCAACGTGTGTGTCTGCGTTTGTTACTTTTGTGGATTATGACATGCAAGCTGGATAAGACTGCAGTCAGTAGCGTAAAGGCTGGCGTGTGCTCAAGTGTTTGGACACTTTTTTAAGGAAAATGAAGCCTATAATGTTTATCCTTAAATGTAATGTAAATTTTTGACATTTATTTACGGTGAGAACCGGGGATAACTTCAGATACGAACCTTTTAATATTAATCGGACATTTAACAGTTCTGGTACGAACCTTTTAATATTAATCGGACATTTAACAGTTCTAGAGACATAGTGAGGGGCTGCGATCTTAGCACGGGACTAGCAGAGCGGATAATACCAGTGTCCTTCAGTGTTCACAAGTGTCAACGTAACTACTACCTGTCGTGTGTGTGTGTGTGTGTGTCGTGTATGGCGTTGCTAACACTACTGCAGATACAATTTATAGTGGTAGCGCTAACATCACATGCAACACCTGCAGATCACATACAGTGTCAGTACCAGCACCACACATCACATGGTGCACCTGCAGGTCACATACAGTGTCAGCACCAGCATCACACATCACATGCAACGCCTGCAGATCACATGCAGTGTCAGCACCAGCATCACACATCACATGCAATGCCTGCAGGTCACATGCAGTGTCAGCACCAGCACCACACATCAATAAATAACAAAAAGGCACAATACCGTGACTGGAACGATACACAAATAACCCGCACATAAAAGACAGAAGCTTACGACGACGTTTCGGTCCGACTTGGACCATTGACAAAGTCACACTGTGTGACTTTGTCAATGGTCCAAGTCGGACCGAAACGTCGTCGTAAGCTTCTGTCTTTTATGTGCGGGTTATTTGTGTACCACACATCACATGCAATGCCTGCAGGTCACATACAGTGTCAGCACCAGCACCACACATCACATGCAACGCCTGCAGATCACATGCAGTGTCAACACCAGCATCACACATCACATGCAACACCTGCAGATCACATACAGTGTCAGCACCAGCATCACACATCACATGCAACGCCTGCAGATCACATGCAGTGTCAGCACCAGCATCACAAATCGCATACAACGCCTGCAGATCACATACAGTGTCAGCACCAGCACCACACATCACATGCAACGCCTGCAGATCACATGCAGTGTCAACACCAGCATCACACATCACATGCAACACCTGCAGATCACATACAGTGTCAGCACCAGCACCACACATCACATGCAACGCCTGCAGGTCACATACAGTGTCAGCACCAGCACCACACATCACATGCAACGCCTGCAGGTCACATACAGTGTCAGCACCAGCATCACACATCACATACAATGCCTTCAGATCACATGCAGTGTTAGCACCAGCATCACACATCACATGCAACACCTGCAGATCACATAGTGTCAGCACCAGCATCACACATCACATGCAACACCTGCAGGTCACATACAGTGTCAGCACCAGCATCACACATCACATGCAACACCTGCAGGCTACATACAGTGTCAGCACAAGCACCACACATCACATGCAACACCTGCAGATCACATACAGTGTCAGCACCAGCACCAGCACCACACATCACATGCAACACCTGCAGATCACATACAGTGTCAGCACCAGCATCACACATCACATGCAACACCTGCAGGCCACATACAGTGTCAGCACAAGCACCACACATCACATGCAACACCTGCAGATCACATACAGTGTCAGCACCAGCATCACACATCACATGCAACACCTGCAGGTCACATACAGTGTCAGCAGTAGCATCACACATCACATGCAACACCTGCAGGTCACATACAGTGTCAGCAGTAGCATCACACATCACATGCAACACCTGCAGGTCACATACAGTGTCAGCACCAACACCAACACCACACGTTTCACAAGATTACAAATAGCGATTAACACTAACAACTGTGAAAGACACATGCCATAACTAGGACATGCGGAACACCAACATCAGTGTCCTAGTTTCCTCATGTATTTTACGCATCATAAGCCATTACCAACACCTGCAGCTAACATTTACAAAGTAGAGAATGACATGCCAGTCTCCGTTATTTTGTCGTTAAGTATAGTACGGTTTACAAAATGCCAGAGGAACAGGAAACTGTTCTATATCTAGGTTAATGAGAGTAGATGAGGTAGTGTGTGTCTACGTATCCAGCTGTGTTAATGAGAGTAGATTAGGTAGTGTGTGTCTACGTAGCCAGCTGTGTTAATGAGAGTAGATGTGGTAGAGTGTGTATGTAGCCTGCTAGAGTGATGTGTTTACTCTCCTCGCTGCCTGCCAAGTTAGTGTCGTTTGTTACCGGCATCTTTGTTGTGTCACACCTAAGTTAGTGCCTAGCGTAGTGTTTTCCACGCTAATGTTTATATGACTAACAGAAAAAGATCTCCTAGATTGTGTTAAGTTATTTTAATGTTCCTCAGATGTTTCAGTAACCATCTTTGTATCTAAATTTTTCACATAGACGTTTCATTACCCCAAAGTAGGGCAATGATCTTATTGCATATATATATATATATATATATATATATATATATATATATATATATATATATATATATATATATATATATATATATAATATATATATATATATTATGGTACGATTGCAAACATGTCATTACGATTTCGTGAGTCATATATATGGTTACATCCTTACACTTCGTTACTGCAGTGATCTAATCAGCCAATCACGTAGCAGCACCTCAGTGTCTAAAAGCTTGCAGACATGGTCAAGGTGTTCAGTTGTGGTTCAGACCAAGAATCAGAATGGGGGAGACACGTTATCTAAGTGACTTTGACCGTAGAATGATTGTTGGTGCCAGACAGACTGGGTGTTTGAGTATCTCAGGAACTGCTGATCTGGGATTTTCACACACTACGGTCTCTAAAATTTACAGAGATTGGTGTGAGAAAACAAAACATACAGTGAGAGGCAGTTCTGTGGGCAAAAACGCCTTGATAATGGGAGAGATAAGAGGAGAATGGCTAGACTGGTTCGAACTAGCATGAAGGTAACAGTAACTAAAATAACCATGCGTTAAAACAGTGGTATGCAGAAGAGCATCACTGAACGCACAATATGATAAACCTTGAAGTGGATGGGCTACAATAGCAGATCACACCGGGTTTCACTTCAGTTGAAGATTGTAAAAACGTCGCCTGGTCTGACGAGTCGCAATTTTCTGCTGCGACATGCAAATGCTTTGGTCAGAATTTGTCGTAAACATTTGGAATGTAGTAGAAATGTGCATAAAGGTGCAGCGATCAATGTGTAGCAACTGCCTGGTTCTGTAATGTCAACGAGAACCAGAATCTCTAAGGAATGTTTCCAGCATCTTGTTGAATACATGACACCAAGAATTGAGGAGTTTAAAAATGTTAATATTAACTCTACCTCACGATTGTGAGGGTTACTCACACACACACACACACACACACAACACACACACACACACACCTCTGAGTCTACTCTCAGATAATTCAGTTTAATAATAGAGAGACAACATTGTTCAAGTTCAGATATATGAGTTTATTTTTCAATTTCCAGTTATTACAATAATCTTCTTGTTTTTTATCAGTTGAATGTTTTAGTCTCATATTTAATACAACTAATTATTCAAAGTTTGATTTTCCTAACTGATTCCTGACGTCATCATCAAGTTACTAAATATGTAAATAGTTTTAGTTCACATTTTCTTTTTTTTTTACAATTTGTGAAGTAGTTCTGGGGAGGTGCAATTAATAATGAGTAATAACATTCATATTGTATATTGTACAGTTATTATATTTTAAAACTAAAAGAATAATATTGAAAAAGTGTGGGTATTGGTGTGGTTATCGGTCTGAAGTTGAATGTTGTTGTGGGCGTCGTCAAGGAAAATGGGTATCGTGCCATCCCTTACCTGTGATATACCTGTGTCTGGCTTCGGGAGTTTTCCTGCTCCCGCAGCCCGACCCTGAACCAGGCTCGTCTGTTGCTCACCTAGTTAACCAGGTTGTTCCTCTCGCATGAAGACAGGCATTCAGTTTGTAAGTTTTATGTTTGTTGTGGTGTATACTGTAGTTGTCAGTGTGTAGACGTCTCGTAGATTCAGGGTCTACAACAGTCTTGAGAGCCCACTATATAGTCATTCTTCAGTTTCTTAAATGGTGTGATCACCCAGCTGGTGTTAACCAGCGGATGCTGAACCATCTCAGGTCATGTGAATCGTTCAAAGTTTATTCTCTATAAGGATTACAATGCTGAGTTTACAGAAATTTGGTTATTGTTTGGTTTACATGTAGTAAAATTGTGATTACAGAGTGTACCACTAGAACGCTTAGCATGGCTAGGCATTTCGGGCATACTTAGTTTTATTCTTAATTGTAAAATGTGAATCGTTTACAACACCAAGTTGAAGGAAGACTGAGACACTTGTGCAGCATTTGGAAACCTTCATTGAGAAAACGCTTCGCCTCACAGTGACTTCTTCAGTCCAATACAGAAAAGAACGATGAAGATGAGAAGGAGTTTGAGGTAATCAGTCCCTCAGCCTGGAGCACTTTTCTCAAGATTGGTGGACTTGAGCACATCAATAACAACGTCACTTGTGTTAATTTCAATTTAAACTTTGCTTCGGGGGGAATTTTTGTTTATTTATTTGTCATTTTATTTATTTGTATTCAGGGGTAGTTGAGTGTGTTCTTGTTAGTGATGCGCCAGACTGTGTGGAGAAGTACGTTAGTGTGTGTGTTGTGTTACCTACATCGTACGTGCTGCTAGTTCACCTAGAGTGTGTGTTGTGTTACCTACATTGTAGGTGCTGCTAGTTCACCTAGAGTGTGTGTTGTGTTACCTACATTGTAGGTGTTGCTAGTTCACCTAGAGTGTGTGTTGTGTTACCTACATTGTAGGTGTTGCTAGTTCACCTAGAGTGTGTGTTGTGTTAACATCATAGGTGCTGCTAGTTCACCTAGAGTGTGTGTTGTGTTACCTACATTGTAGGTGCTGCTAGTTCACCTAGAGTGTGTGTTGTGTTACCTACATTGTAGGTGCTGCTAGTTCACCTAGAGTGTGTGTTGTGTTACTACATGTAGGTGTTGCTAGTTCACCTAGAGTGTGTGTTGTGTTACCTACATTGTAGGTGTGCTAGTTCACCTAGAGTGTGTGTTGTGTTACCTACATTGTAGTGCTTGCTAGTTCACCTAAGAGTGTGTTGTGTTACCTACATTGTAGGTGCTGCTAGTTCACCTAGAGTGTGTGTTGTGTTACCTACATTGTAGGTGTTGCTAGTTCACCTAGAGTGTGTGTTGTGTTACCTACATTGTAGGTGTTGCTAGTTCACCTAGAGTGTGTGTTGTGTTACCTACATTGTAGGTGCTGCTAGTTCACCTAGAGTGTGTGTTGTGTTAACATCATAGGTGCTGCTAGTTCACCTAGAGTGTGTTGTGTTACCTACACCATAGGTGCTGCTAGTTCACCTAGAGTGTGGTTGTGTTACCTACATTGTAGGTGTTGCTAGTTTACCTGGCGTGTGTTGTGCTACCTACAATGTAGGTGTTGCTAGTTCACCTAGAGTGTGTGTTGTGTTACCCACACTATAGTTGCTACTAATTCACCTAGAGTGTGTCTTGTTAACATCATAGTTTACCTGGAGTTTACCTGAAGAGGGTTTCGGGGGTCAGCGCCCCCGCGGCCCAGTCTGAGACCAGGCATCATGGTGGATCAGGGTCTGATCAACCAGGCTGTTACTGCTGGCCGCACGCAAGGTGACGTACGAACCACAGCCCGGTTGGTCAGGTACTGACTTTGGGTGCCTGTCCAGTGCCTTTACCTAGAGTATGTTGTTTTAACATCATAGGTGCTACTAGTCCACCTAGAGTGTATGTTAATATCATTGGTGCTACTAGTTTACCTAGAATGTTTTGAACTCACCTGGTTATAGGTCAGGGACGGAGGAAGAAGAGGGCGAGTGGATATTGAGCCAGCTTCTTGAAACTCATGTTCAGAGATATGATATCGCTTTGTGAGTGGTAGTTGTGGTGAATGATAATTGTGGTGTGGTGAGTTAGGTTAGTTAAGATTCCTCAGGAAACAGGACAAGTGTTTCCTGTCGTGGGTCTTAGTCACATGATGACCCGTCATCGGAGGTGGTTTTGGTCTTCTGACCGAGGCAGACCACTGGCTTACCACATTACGTAGTTATAGGGAATGGTGAGAGGTAGCTTGCAAGTATCTCTCTCTCTCTTAGTCTTCTCACTTGTTTGACATTCTCCCTTTAAAGTGTCGAGAATATAAGTGTCTTGGAGAGCATACTAGCTGTTTCAAGTCTGCTTGCCTTAGTTGTTGTCTTTTGTTAAAGTTGGATAGTGTATGCTGCAAGACTAGCATGTATGAGGTACACAGTGGTATCGGAAAGCGCTGTTCCCCTGTTATATTACGTCACTCAGAATGGTTTGGAGTTGACAAGGTAATGGGCTTCCAGTGAACATGACTCTAATACACAAGTAAATTTTACCTATAAAATTAAAGTTAGGTGAGTTTGGGTAAGGCATGTGTCTGCTACTACCTAACCAAACTTAGCCTAACATAACCAAACGTAATCTAAAATTTAAGTTTGGTAAGGCGTTGAGCCCTTATCAACTTAACCTGACCTGACCTGATTTAAATATTTCAAGTTTAAAGGAAACTCATTTGATATTTAAGAATATAAATTGTGGGTATAGGTAATGTTAACGAGGGGAGGCGGGCAGAGAGAGACTCTTGAGCTGTCCATGACCTCTGAACTGCTATCTTCATGTTGACACTGATAACACAGCTTCCTCTGGTCTGTCTCACCCCAGCCATCACTGCCTCTGGTCTGTCTCACCCCAGCCATCACTGCCTTTGTTCTGTCTCACCCCAGCCATCACTGCCTCTGGTCTGTCTCACCCCAGCCATCACTGCCTCTGGTCTGTCTCACCCCAGCCATCACTGCCTCAGGTCTGTCTCACCCCAGCCATCACTACCTCTGGTCTGTCTCACCCCAGCCATCACTGCCTCTGGTCTGTCTCACCCCAGCCATCACTGCCTCTGGTCTGTCTCACCCCAGCCATCACTGCCTCAGGTCTGTCTCACCCCAGCCATCACTGCCTCTGGTCTGTCTCACCCCAGCCATCACTGCCTCTGGTCTGTCTCACCCCAGCCATCACTGCCTCAGGTCTGTCTCGCCCCAGCCATCACTGCCTCTGGTCTGTCTACCCAGTCATCACTACCTCTGGTCTGTCTCACCCCAGCCATCACTGCCTCTGGTCTGTCTCACCCCAGCCATCACTGCCTCTGGTCTGTCTCACCCCAGCCATCACTGCCTCTGGTCTGTCTCACCCCAGCCATCACTACCTCTGGTCTGTCTCACCCCAGCCATCACTGCCTCAGGTCTGTCTCGCCCCAGCCACACTGCCTCTGGTCTGTCTCACCCCAGCCATCACTGCCTCGGTGTGTCTCCCCAGCCATCACTGCCCCCAGCCATCACTCCTCTGGTCTGTCTCACCCAGCCATCACTACCTCTGGTCTGTCTCACCCCAGCCATCACTGCCTCTGGTCTGTCTCACCCCAGCCATCACTGCCTCTGGTCTGTCTCACCCCAGCCATCACTGCCTCTGGTCTGTCTCACCCCAGCCATCACTACCTCTGGTCTGTCTCACCCCAGCCATCACTGCTCAGGTCTGTCTGCCTCACCCCCAGCTCACACTGCCTCTAGGTCTGTCTCACCCCAGCCATCACACCTCTGGTCTGTCTCACCCAAGCCATCACTACCTGGTCTGTCTCACCCAGCCATCACTGCCTCGGTCTGTCTCACCCCAGCCTCGACTGGCTGGGATAGACAGGCTGAGGCATATATGGCTGGTGAGACACACCTTAGGCAGTGATGGCTGGGGTGAGACCACCAGAGCATGATCTGGGGTCCTGTCACTACGGTCGTACCATCCCAGCATCATTCTAATTCTGTCTCACCCCAGCCACTGCCTCAAGTTTGTCTCATCCCAGCCATCACTACCTCTGGTCTACCACAACCCAGCCATCACTACCTCTGGTCTGCCTCATCCCAGCCATCACTACCTCTGGTCTACCACAACCCAGCCATCACTACCTCTGGTCTGCCTCACCCCAGCCATCACTACTTCTGGTCTACCACAACCCAGCCATCACTACTCTGGTCTATCTCACCCCAGCCATCACTGCCTCAGGGCTGTCTGACCCGTCATCACTAACTCAGGTCTGTCTCACCCCAGCCATCACTACCTCTGGTCTTCCACAACCCAGCCATCACTACTTCTGGTCTACCACACCCCAGCTATCACTACTTTTGGTCTACCACAACCCAGCCATCACTACTTCTGGTCTACCACACCCCAGCCATCACTACTTTTGGTCTACCACAACCCAGTCATCACTACTTCTGGTCTACCACAACCCAGCCATCACTACCTCTGGTTTGCCTCACCCCAGCCATCACTACTTCTGGTCTACCACAACCCAGCCATCACTACTTCTGATCTACCACAACCCAGCAATCACTACCTCTGGTCTGCCTCACCCCAGCCATCACTACTTCTGGTCTACCTCAACCCAGCCATCACTACTGGTCTAACCCACAACCCATCACATCACTACTCTGGTCTACCACAACCCAGCCATCACTACCTCTGGTTTGCCTCACCCCAGCCATCACTACTTCTGGTCTACCACAACCCAGCCATCACTACTTCTGATCTACCACAACCCAGCCATCACTACTGGCTACCTCACCCAGCCATCACTACTTTCTGGCCTACCCAACCCAGCCATCACTACTTCGGCTACCACAACCCAGCCATCACTACCTCTGGTCTGCCTCACCCCAGCCATCACTACTTCTGGTCTACCTCAACCCAGCATCACTACTGGTCTACCTCAACCCAGCCATCACTACTTCTGGTCTACCACAACCCAGCCATCACTACCTCTGGTCTACCTCAACCCAGCCATCACTACTGGCCTACCTCAACCCAGCCATCACTACTTCTGGTCTACCTCAACCCAGCCATCACTACTTCTGGCCTACCTCAACCCAGCCATCACTACTTCTGTTCTACCACAACCCAGCCATCACTACCTCTGGTCTACCTCAACCCAGCCATCACTACTGGTCTACCTCAACCCAGCCATCACTACTTCTGGTCTACCATCACCCACACTACTGTTCTATTAAAGGCTGTAATGCATTGGAATTTAGATGAAAAATACCAGAATACCAGATCTCAGTCCTGAGAGGAAATGTAAGGTAAAGCTTTAGTGGGGAATTGATGTTTGTAGTTGATGTAGAGGCTTGTTGAGACTAGTAGTACACTTTGTGGTAGTGTGGTAGCACACTGTGTGGCACTGTAGTATTACACTGTGTAACAGTGTAGCAGTGCACTGTGGCAGTGTAGTATACCGTGTGGCAGTGTAGTAATACACTGTGTGACAGTGTAAGTCTGATTGTCCAACGTGTTTGCACTGTTTATGTGAAGAATGTTTTTGTTGTCAGTGTATTTGTAGTCAAGTCTAGGTGTAGTTAGTATTACTTGTTGTGTTGTTGTTCATCTGGACCAGAAACATTACCACTGCGACTGTTAAACCATAAATAATGATCTGGACGGGAAACATTGTTGTGTTTGTCGTGTTTATGTCGTGTCTGAGGAGAGTTCATTGTTTACATCGTGTCATAGTTCCAATGTGTTATATTTGCTTCCTCTTCTCTTGTTTGTTTTCTTGCTTGTTTTTTCACTGTTTTCTTGTTCAATATAAATGTTCTGCCTTTTTATTTGTAGATTATTACTAGACACAGTTTGTTTGTTAAGTATTTTTAATCACACTGTACCTACTAGTTACTAGATGTGGAGGGCAGGTGGTAAGGTGAAGGCAGGGTGTGGTGGGGTTTTAGGTGAAGGCAGGTGGTGGGAGAGGAAGAGGTTAGGAGAGAGAGAGAGAGAGAGAGAGGAGAGAGAGAGAGAGAGAGAGAGTGGGTTAGCAGGGGTTTAGTAGGAGGGAGGAAGGGGGAAGGGGGAGATGTTTGGCCTTGACCAGTGGCCGGGTTTGGCCCGGCCCACCGGCCTCTTCTCTTACTTGCCTTGGCAGGCTGCTCTTCTTCCGTTTTTTTTTTTTTCCCCTACTGGTGATTCTGGTGTTATCACCAGCCTACTTGGTGATGCTGGTGTTATCACCAGCCTACTTGGTGATGCTGTTATCACCAGCCTACTTGGTGGTGCTGGTGTTATCACCAGCCTACTTGGTGATGCTGGTGTTATCACCAGCCTACTTGGTGATGCTGTTATCACCAGCCTACTTGGTGGGTGCAAGCTAGGTGTGTGTTTATCACAGCTTTGTGATGCTGGTTCACCAGCTACTTGGTGATGCTGGTGTTATCACCAGCCTACTTGGTGGTGCTGGTGTTATCACCAGCTTACTTGGTGATGCTGGTGTTATTACCATCCTGCTTGTTGGTGCTGGTGGTATCACCAGCCTACTTGGTGGTGCTGGTGGTGTCATCAACCTGGTTGATGGTGCTGGTGTTATCACCAACCTGGTTGACGATGCTGGTGTTATCACCAGACTGGTTGATAGGGATGGTGTTATCACAATCCTTCTTGATGGTGCTGATATCACCAGTCTGGTTGATGGTGTTGGTGTTATCAACAGGCTGGTTGATGGTGCTGGTGTTAACACCAACCTGGTTGATGATGCTGGTAATAACACCAGTCTGGTTGATGGTGCAAGTGTTATCACCGTCGCGAGCACCAAATTAACACCAGAGGTAATTTTCCACTCACCTTCAACACACTTTCTCACCTTCTTACCTTCCCTCTTTCTCAAAGTAACTTCACTGTGTTCCCTCACCTACAGAGTTATCGCTCCTTGCTCTCCACAGTCTTCACTTTTCCCTTGTTTGTAGTTCCTCTTATTCTCTCCACTCCTCGTCTTCCAGGACTGGACTCGCACAGGTATTGTCTTCCTATCATAGTTCATCCCTCCCTCCTGTTGTCTCTCTCTAACTTCATCTCTCCCTCCTTCTCTCCTGCTGTCTCTCTCTCTCTAACTTCATCTCTCCCTCCCTCCACCTTTCTCTCCCTCTCTCTCCCTCCCTGTTTCAGACGTACACCTGTACTTAACCCGTGTATGGGTCCCACTAGGAGGAAACCACGTGGTCTGGTGCGTCTTTGTTCCCTAAGTACCTACTGTAGTTGGTATTGTTGGTGATGGTGTTATTGTTGTTGGTGGTTGTGGTGTTATTATTGGTGGTTGTGGTGTTATTATTGGTGGTTGTGGTGTTATTGTTGTTGGTGTGGTGTTATTGTGTTGTTGTTGTTGTGGTTTGTGGTGTTATTATTGGTGGTGATGGTGTTATTGTTGGTGGTGGTGGTGTTATTGTTGGTGTTGGTGGTAGTAGGAAGGAGCACCAGTATGGTAGCAGGAAGGAGCACCAGTATGGTAGTAGGAAGGAGCACCAGTATGGCAGTAGGAAGGAGCACCAGTATGGTAGTAGGAAGGAGCACCAGTATGGTAGCAGGAAGGAGCACCAGTATGGTAGTAGGAAGGAGCACCAGTATGGTAGTAGGAAGGCACCAGTAGCAGAGAAGAGCACCAGTATGGTAGTAGGAAGGAGCACCAGTATGGTAGCAGGAAGGAGCACCAGTATGGTAGTAGGAAGGAGCACCAGTATGGTAGTAGGAAGGAGCACCAGCATGGTAGAACGCGTCCCCAGGTCCTCAGACGACTAGTAAAATTAGTCAGGACGTGAGTCACATGTTAAGACTGACACACATAACATGGTCAGTGTGCCAGAACCTCTCCTGCCTGTCTTATCCAGTGCTAGAACCTCTCCTGCCTGTCTTATCCAGTGCTAGAACCTCTCCTGCCTGTCTTATTCAGTGCCAGAACCTCTCCTGCCTGTCTTATCCAGTGCTAGAACCTCTCCTGCCTGTCTTATCCAGTGCTAGAACCTCTCCTGCCTGTCTTATCCAGTGCCAGAACCTCTCCTGCCTGTCTTATCCAGTGTTAGAACCACTCCTGCCTGTCTTATCCAGTGCTAGAACAGGAACTTCAAGGTGGTCCACTCTGTATCCTGGTACAGTAACACTAAGGTGGTCCATACTTTATCCTGGTACAGGAACACTAAGGTGGTCCACTCTGTATCTGGTACGTAACCTAGGTGGTCCCTACTTTATCCTGGTACAGGAACATTAAGGTGGTCCACACTGTATCCTGGTACAGGAACATTAAGGTAGACCACACTGTATCCTGGTACAGGAACATTAAGGTGGTCCACACTGTATCCTGGTACAGGAACATTAAGGTGGTCCACACTGTATCCTGGTACAGGAACATTAAGGTGGTCCACACTGTATCCTGGTACAGGAACATTAAGGTAGACCACACTGTATCCTGGTACAGGAACATTAAGGTGGTCCACACTGTATCCTGGAACAGTAACACTAAGGTAGACCACACTGTATCCTGGTACAGGAACATTAAGGTGGTCCACACTGTATCATGGTACAGTAACACTAAGGTAGACCACACTGTACTTTCTCTCAAGGTGAGAATGGCATGAAAAAATTTGTGAAGCACTGGCTGGAGTATTTGTTCTGTGTACACTACTATACTTAAGCTACTCCTGCCTTGTGTGTGTGTGTGTGTGTGTGTGTGTGTGTGTGTGTGTGTGTGTGTGTGTGTGTGTGTGTGTGTGTGTATACCTAATTAGTGGTGGTCCGAGCTCTCCGAGTTTGTGTGTGTGTGTGATTGGTCCTGTGTGTTGGTTGTGATGTGTTATACAAACTTTATGGTCGCTCTAGCTCTGAAGTATTTTTATGGTGTATATGTGCTCCCACTGTGTCTTGGTCTTGCATATTCATAAAGACTTGTATAATGTCTGCTCTAGCTGCTTGTAGTATGTTGTTGGTGTACAGCTGTGCCTTACAGCAGCTGTGTCTGTCTTGTGTTTTGTAGGTTAACTATATCTCGCCTTATTCTCTCCTCCTCTGATATTCCTTCAGTTCCTCACTTGTGTATTTTCACGTTATACTGTATATAGACATGAAGCTACCTGAAAGATGCTTCCGGGGATACGCCCTGCGGCCTGGTCCCAGACCAGCCTCCAGTGATCAAGGTCTGGTCAACCAGGCTGTTACTGTTGGCCGCACGCAATTCAACGTACCAATAATGTAAGGGACCTGGGAGTAGTAATGTCTGAGGATTCACTTTCAGGGATCAAACATGCCACGATCGCACTGGCCAAGAAAATGATCAGGATGGATAATGAGAACTTTCAAAACGAGAGATGCCAAGCCAATGATGATCCTTTTTAAATCACTTGTTCTCTCTAGCTGGAATACTGCTGTACATTAACATCTCCATTCAAAGCAGGTGAAATCGCAGATCTAGAGAGTGTACAGAGATCCTTTACTGCACATATAAGTTCTGTCAAGCACCTTAACTACTGGGAACGCTTGGAAGCACTTGACTTGTACTCGTTGGAACGCAGGAGGGAGAGATATATCATAATCTACACTTGGAAAATCTTGGAAGGAATGGTCCCAAATCTGCACACAGAAATCACTCCCTACGAAAGTAAAAGACTGGGCAGGCGATGCAAAATGCCGCCAATAAAAATTAGGGCGCCATTGGTACACTAAGAGAAAACACCATAAGTGTCCGGGGCCCAAGACTGTTCAACAGCCTCCCATCAAGCATTAGGGGAATTACCAATAAACCCCTGGCTGCCTTCAAGAGAGAGCTGGACAGATACCTAAAGTCAGTGCCGGATCAGCCGGGCTGTGGCTCGTACGTTGGACTGCGTGCGGCCAGCAGTAACAGCCTAGTTGATCAGGCCCTGATCCATCGGGAGGCCTGGTCATGGACCGGGCCGCGGGGGGCGTTGATCCCCGGAATAACCTCCAGGTAACCTCCAGGTAACCTCCAGGTAACCCTAGCCCGGCTGGTCAGAAATTGATTTGATGAACTTGTCCGACTCGCTCTTGAAGCTAGCTAGGGGTCTATTGGTAATCTCCCTTATATAAGATAGTGAGGGTGTCTTGGGCCCCTTACATTATTGTGCTCTCTCATTGTACTCATTGCACCCCTGTTTTTCATTCGGGGTCTTTGGCACCGTCTGCCAAGGTTGTTGCTTTCGTAGGGAGTGATTTCTGTGTGTAGATCTGGGAGTAGTTCCTTTAGGATTTCCAGGTGTACATTATAAGTTCCTCGTCTGCGTTCCAGGCAGTACAAGTCAGGAGATTTCAAACGTCCCCAGTAATTGAGGTGCTTGACTGAAGTTATACATGCAGTGAAAGTTCTCTGTATATTTTCCAAGTGTACAGTTTCACTTGCCTTGAATGGGGTTGTTAGTATACAGCAGTATTCCAGCCTAGAGAAAACAAGTGACTTAAAGAGGACAATAATTGGCTTGGCATCCCTTGTTTTGAAGGTTCACACTATCCATTCTATCATTTTCCTCGCAGTTATGATATGTCACTCTTGTGATCCTCCGACATTATCACTCCTAAGTCCTTCATATTAGTTTTCTGCTCTATTTTGTGGTTAGAATTTGTTTTATATTCCGTTCTAGCTGTCATTTCCTTAATCTTTTCCATAATGGAGTAACTGAAATCAGTGAATATCATATTATATCCTGCTGACCACTGGAAGACTTGGTTTATATCCGCTTGGAGATTTGCTGTGTCCTCGACGGATGATACTCGTTTACAAATTCTAGCGTCGTTTGCATAGAATTATACAGTGCTGTTGTTTATGTCTATGTCAGATATGAGGATGGGGGAGTACTGTGCTTCGTGGAACAGAGCTTCTCACTGTGGCAGCCTCTGCATTCTCTTTGGTAGAAAGTTAAAAATTCATTTGCTTACTTTTCCATTTATTCCTTTTCTGTGCGCACTTTATGCTCTTATTATTCCAGAATCGTACTTGTTAAAGGTTTCTGAAGTCTGTGTACACAACTTCAGCATTTTGTTTGTCCGGCAGTGCATCCAAGACCATGCCATAGTGGTCCAGTAGTTGTGAGAGGCAGGAGCGACCACCCAAGACCGTGTCGTAGTGGTCCAGTAGTTGTGAGAGGCACGAGCGACCATCCAAGACCATGTCATAGTGGTCCAGTAGTTGTGAGAGGCAGGAGCGATCATCCAAGACCATGCCATAGTGGTCCAGTAATTGTGAGAGGCAGGAGCGACCATCCGAGATCATGTCATAGTGGTCCAGTAGTTGTGAGAGGCAGGAGCGACCATCCAAGACCATGTCATGGTGGTTCAGTAGGTGTGAGAGGCAGGAGCGACCATCTAAGACCATGCCATAGTGGTCCAGTAGTTGTGAGAGGCAGGAGCGACCATCCGAGATCATGTCATAGTGGTCCAATAGTTGTGAGAGGCAGGAGCGACCATCCAAGACCATGTCATGGTGGTCCAGTAGTTGTGAGAGGCAGGAGCGACCATCTAAGACCATGCCATAGTGGTCCAGTAGTTGTGAGAGGCAGGAGCGACCACCCAAGACCATGTCATAGTGGTTCAGTAGTTGTGAGAGGCACGAGCGACCATCCAAGACCATGTCATAGTGGTCCAGTAGTTGTGAGAGGCAGGAGCGATCATGCAAGACCATGCCATAGTGGTCCAGTAGTTGTGAGAGGCAGGAGCGACCATCCGAGATCATGTCATAGTGGTCCAGTAGTTGTGAGAGGCAGGAGCGACCATCCAAGACCATGTCATGGTGGTCCAGTAGTTGTGAGAGGCAGGAGCGACCATCTAAGACCATGTCATAGTGGTCCAGTAGTTGTGAGAGGCAGGAGCGACCATCCAAGTTCATGCTATAATGGTCCAGTGGTTGTGAGAGGCAGGAGCGACCATCCAAGACCATGCCATAGTGGTCCAGTAGTTGTGAGAGGCAGGAGGGTCCATCCAAGACCATGTCATAGTGGTCGAATAGTTGTGAGAGGCAGGAGCGACCATCCAAGACCATGGCATAGTGGTCCAGTAGTTGTGAGAGGCAGGAGCGATCATCCAAGACCATGTCATAGTGGTCCAGTAGTTGTGAGAGGCAGGAGCGACCATCCGAGATCATGTCATAGTGGTCCTGTAGTTGTGAGAGACAGGAGCGACCATCCAAGACCATGTCATGGTGGTCCAGTAGGTGTGAGAGGCAGGAGCGACCATCTAAGACCATGCCATAGTGGTCCAGTAGTTGTGAGAGGCAGGAGCGACCATCCAAGTTCATGCTATAATGGTCCAGTGGTTGTGAGAGGCAGGAGCGACCATCCAAGACCATGCCATAGTGGTCCAGTAATTGTGAGAGGCAGGAGGGTCCATCCAAGACCATGTCATAGTGGTCCAGTAGTTGTGAGAGGCGCGAGTGACCATTCAAGACCATGTCATAGTGGTCCAGTAGTTGTGAGAGGCAGGAGCGATCATCCAAGACCATGTCATAGTGGTCCAGTAGTTGTGAGAGGCAGGAGCGACCATCCAAGACCATGCCATAGTGGTCCAGTAGTTGTGAGAGGCAGGAGCGACCATCCAAGACTATGTCATAGTGGTCCAGTAGTTGTGAGAGGCAGGAACGACCATCCAAGACCATGTCATAGTGGTCCAGTAGTTGTGAGAGGCAGGAGCGACCATCCAAGACCATGCCATAGTGGTCCAGTAGTTGTGAGAGGCAGGAACGACCATCCAAGACCATGTCATAGTGGTCCAGTAGTTGTGAGAGGCAGGAGCGACCATCAGAGACTATGTCATAGTGGTCCAGTAGTTGTGAGAGGCAGGAGCGACCATCAGAGACTATGTCATAGTGGTCCAGTAGTTGTGAGAGGCAGGAGCGTCCATCCAAGACCATGTCATAGTGGTCCAGTAGTTGTGAGAGGCAGGAGCGACCATCCAAAACCATGTCATAGTGGTCCAGTAGTTGTGAGAGGCAGGAGCGACCATCCAAGACCATGTCATAGTGGTCCAGTAGTTGTGAGAGGCAGGAGCGACCATCCAAAACCATGTTATAGTGGTCCAGTAGTTGTGAGAGGCAGGAGCGACCATCCAAGACTATGTCATAGTGGTCCAGTAGTTGTGAGAGGCAGGAGCGACCATCCAAGACTATGTCATAGTGGTCCAGTAGTTGTGAGAGGCAGGAGCGACCATCCAAGACTATGTCATAGTGGTCCAGTAGTTGTGAGAGGCAGGAGCGACCATCCAAGACTATGTCATAGTGGTCCAGTAGTTGTTGAGAGGCAGGAGCGACCATCCAAGACCATGTCATAGTGGTCCAGTAGTTGTGAGAGGCAGGAGCGACCATCCAAGACTATGTCATAGTGGTCCAGTAGTTGTGAGAGGCAGGAGCGACCATCCAAGACCATGTCATAGTGGTCCAGTAGTTGTGAGAGGCAGGAGCGACCTGCTGTAAACCCACGTTACCCCGCGTTGTGCAGTTCGTAATCCAAGTGGTTAGCGATCTTTCTTCTTAAAACCCTTTCAAAGATTTTTATAGTGTGGGACGTTAGTACTCTTCTTCTATAGTTCTTTGCTAATACTTTGCTGCTTCCTTTGGGGTATATGTATTTGCATAGCAGCATAAAATTTATTAAATTTTTGTCTTGGTCTGTGATGATGATTCTCATAAATTACATTTTGATGATGTGTGGGATAGGCTCTCCAGAGAGCTGGTAATTGCCAAGTGATAGTAACTTCAGCTCTGCTGGAAGGAAACCTTTGAAGCTGCCGTAGCTGATGAACCTTTAACGAAATACTTGATGAAAATTGGACACGTGCGCAACATCTGGGTATCTTTATTGTAGACGTTTCGCCATCCAGTGGCTTTATCAATACGAATTCAAGGACATAATTGGAAGACAAAACAACTGTGTACCTGACGATAACCTCACTGACCTACCGAAGTCTTCTTACAGGAGCCACAATAACAGTAGCGACAAGAGAAGTAGCGACAACAGGAGCCACAATAACAGTAGCGACAAGAGAAGTAGCGACAACAGGAGCCACAATAACAGTAGCGACAACAGGAGCCACAATAACAGTAGCGACAACAGGAGCCACAATAACAGTAGCAACAAGAGAAGTAGCGACAACAGGAGCCACAATAACAGTAGCGACAAGAGAAGTAGCGACAACAGGAGCCACAATAACAGTAGCGACAACAGGAGCCACAATAACAGTAGCGACAACAGGAGCCACAATAACAGTAGCAACAAGAGAAGTAGCGACAACAGGAGCCACAATAACAGTAGCAACAAGAGAAGTAGCGACAACAGAAGCCACAATAACAGTAGCAACAAGAGAAGTAGCGACAACAGGAGCCACAATAACAGCAGCAACAAAAGAAGTAGCAAAACGGTGGCAGCAGTAACAATCCAGGAAACATGAGAAGTAACAGCAGCAGCAGCAGCAGCATCCCCAGAATTAGCAGCAACAACATCAGCAGCAACAACAGTAAGCCCAGGTGGTACTGAGGGTCACAGGAGGCAGCACATGTTACATACGAGAGACAAGTATGTGCCTGCCAGGTACTGGGAGTCACAGGAGGCAGCACATGTTACATACGAGAGGCAAGTATGTGCCTGCCAGGTACTGGGAGTCACAGGAGGCAGCACACAGGACACACGAGGGCAGTATGTGGCTACCAGGTACTGAGAGTCACAGGAGGCAGCACACACTGCACACGAGGGGCAGGTATGTGACTACCAGGTACTGGGAGTCATCTACCCTCTAGCTGCTACATTAGCAACCATAGCCTGCCCCTACGCCGTCATTATCTCCATCACCACCACACAAGTCTTCTCCATCTCTGGTCCTGTTTTTTTCTCTCGCTCCCTCTCCATCATTACTTCTGTCACGCGGGTCTCCTTTATCGCTGGATTATTATGTCTACATTACCTACCCTCAACTCCATCCATCTAACAACCTCGTGTTCCCTCACTCGTCCATCACAACTATATCTTTCATCTGACCCATACTGCAACCTTGTTCCATCAGTGTATCCAGCATTACCACCTCTGATCTTCAGTGGTAAGTGGCAGGGTCGCACACCACTGGTTTTTGGAGATATTTGCTGCGAGTGCGGGTACTAGCCTTCTAGTGGGTCCTTATTCTCGTCTTGGGTACTAAGAAGCTTAATGTTGCGTCGAGTAGGATAGTGTCATGTGAGGGCCAGCTACTGTAAGGTAATGTGTGATGGTGTCACGTCTTGAGGGCCAGCTACTGTGAGGTAATGTGTGATGGTGTCACATCGTGAGGGCCAGCTACTGTGAGGTAATGTGTGATGGTGTCACATCGTGAGGGCCAGCTACTGTGAGGTAATGTGTGATGGTGTCACATCGTGAGGGCCAGCTACTGTGAGGTAATGTGTGATGGTGTCGCGTCTTGAGGGCCAGCTACCGTGAGATACTGTGTGATGGTGTTACGTCAGATATTGTAGGATGGAGTTAGAGGTAGGTTACAGGATTACGAAGGTCACATTAGGTTATTACAGTCACTTAATATAATACTATTGCATCACGCAGGTACTGTGAACAATACAATATATGGGGATTCAGTGTGAAGAAAGTTAAGTTAATTATATCTTATCTTGAGCATTGCAAACACTGATCACTGAGTGGGTTAAATTATTTTCAAAGAACGCTTCACTATTTAGCTAGTGAAAAATGTGGATACAGTCTCAAGATAAGATATCAGTGTGTCACGTATTGTGATGTAGTATGTTGGGTTGAGTGTTGTATGCTAGCTACTGTGATGTAGTGTGTGTTGAGGGCTGTGTGTTAGCTTCTGTGATGTAGTGTGTGTGTTGAGTGTTGTGTGCTAGCTACTGTGATGTAGTGTGTGTTGAGGGCTGTGTGCTAGCTACTGTGATGTAGTGTGTGTGTTGAGTGTTGTGTGCTAGCTACTGTGATGTAGTGTGTGTGTTGAGTGTTGTGTGCTAGCTACTGTGATGTAGTGTG
Organism: Cherax quadricarinatus; assembly: GCF_026875155.1. NCBI lineage: Eukaryota > Metazoa > Arthropoda > Malacostraca > Decapoda > Parastacidae > Cherax > Cherax quadricarinatus. The sequence continues at coordinate 51,384,712 of NC_069409.1, read as the reverse complement.
TGTTGAGTGTTGTGTGCTAGCTACTGTGATGTAGTGTGTGTTGAGTGTTGTATGCTAGCTACTGTGATGTAGTGTGTGTTGAGGGCTGTGTGTTAGCTTCTGTGATGTAGTGTGCGTGTTGAGTGTTGTGTGCTAGCTACTGTGATGTAGTGTGTTATGTTGAGTGTTCTTTGCTAGCTACTGTGATGTGTGTGTGTTGAATGTTGTGTGCTAGCTTCTGTGATGTATTGTGTATGTTAGGTACCGTGCGCTAGCTACTGTACTCACCTAATTGTGGTTGCAGGGGTCGAGACTCAGCTCCTGGCCCCGCCTCTTCACTGATCGCTACTAGGTCCTCTCCGTCTCTGCTTCCTGAGCTTTGTCATACCTCTTCTTAAAACTATGTATGGTTCCTGCCTCCACTACATCAATTGCTAGGCTATTCCACTTCCTGACGACTCTATGACTGAAGAAATACTTCATAACGTCCCTGTGACTCGTCTGAGTCTTCAGCTTCCAGTTGTGACCCCTTGTTTCTGTGTCCCCTCTCTGGAACATCCTATCTCTGTTCACCTTGTCTATTCCCCGCAGTATCTTGTATGTCGTTATCATGTCTCCCCTGACCCTTCTGTCCTCCAGTGTCGTCAGTCCGATTTCCCTCAACCTTTCCTCGTACGACATTTCCCTGAGCTCTGGGACTAGCCTTGTTGCAAACCTTTGTACTTTCTCTAACTTCTTGACGTGCTTGACCAGGTGTGGGTACCAGACTGGTGCTGCATACTCCAGTATGGGCCTAACATACACAGTGTACAGTGTCTTGAACGATTCCTTATTAAGGTATCGGAACGCTATTCTCAGGTTTGCCAGGCGCCCGTATGCTGCAGCAGTTATTTGGTTGATGTGTGCCTCCGGTGACGTGCTCGGTGTTATGGTCACCCCAAGGTCTTTCTCCCTGAGTGAGGTCTGTAGTCTTTGTCCACCTAGCCTATACTCTGTCTGCGGTCTTCTTTGCCCCTCCCCAATCTTCATGACTTTGCATTTGGCAGGGTTGAATTGGAGAAGCCAGTTTCTGGACCACATGTCCAGCCTGTCCAGGTCACTTTGCAGTCCTGACTGTGATGTATTATGTGTGTTAGGTACTGTGTGCTAGCTACTGTGATGTATTATGTGTGTTAGGTACTGTGTGCTAGCTACTGTGAGACAAGAAACTCCAAATGTTTTTACACATGTAGAATACAGTAACCTGTACAGCTGAACCACTAATCACAGGAGGTTCGTATATACTGATAATGAAAAAAGAAATGAGCGAATTTGAAAAGGTCATTATTAATGACTGTTCAAGAGTCCGCTAAACAAAAACAGGTGAGGGAATGTAGACATTATTGTCATTACATCTGAAGGTCAAAAACCATATAATTGACATAGGCACTACTAGTCCTGTAGAATTCGAAAAAAAAAATAGAAAACGTGCCCAGCCTGGACCAGATTGGTGGAATTCGTTATTTATAAAGAAGTGCAAAACACCGCTAGCACGAGCAGTCAGCATCCTTTATAGTGAAAATACCAGAGGCCGGTAAGAGTGTGAGGACAGAGTTCCTCTACGTAAAGTAGAGTGCTAGTAAAACAACTACATACCAGTAGCCTTATCACTACGTATAACGAAAGTCACTGAAAGAGTGAAATTTTATGCAGCACCACGACTTACACAGCCCAAACTAACAGGAATATAGAGCGGGAATATCATACTTATCACAACTACTAAACCACTGTGACATTATTACCGAGCCGTTAGAAGAGAACCAAAACACACATGTGGTTTACACGGATTTCACAAAGTCTTGTGACGAATGTGATCATGGTCGACTGTACACAAAATGAAGGCGATAGGAAAGCAGGCAAATGATTAAACTTTCTTACAGACAGAACACAAAGAGCAGTAGTAAAGAGACCAAAATCTATCATTAGCCAGGTAAAAAGCTCAGTACCCCAAGGCACTGTCCTGGCTCCTCTACTGTTTCTTAACCTGATATCAAACAGATAAAAATACTCACCACAGTTTTTATCATCATTTGGGGATATCAAAATAAGCACGAAAATCACCTTGGAAGAAAACATGAAACATTTTAAGATGATACAAACAGTCTTGCAGTGGAGAGTAATATGACGTTCCAACTACTTAGCTTTGAAAAGAATGAAGACTTCAAAAACGCAAGAGAATCACCAGATAGAACGAAAGAAACATGTGAAGGATCTGAATGTAATAATGTCAGCTGACCTTTCTTTCGAAGAATACAATAACGCAAATGTCACGACAGACAGGAAAATGACGGGGTGGATAGTGAGAAATTTCAAAAGAGAAATAGTGTTACTGGTGACACTTGAAATCCCTTGTGCTTTCTCGTTTAGAGTATTGTTCAGTGTTGGCGGCCCCGTTCAGCGGCCGCTGGAACACATACAAGATTATTTACGGCCATTGTAGAGCCATTGATGTATTTATTTACTAGGATTAAGGATGAAGGATGATTTCGGGGGTTAACGCCCCAGTGGCTCGGTCCCAGACTAGGCCTCTTGGTGGATCAAGGCCTGATCAACCAGGCTGTTACTGCTGGCCACACGCAGTCCAATTTACGAATTGCAATTCAGCTGGTCAAGAACTGATTTGAACAACTTGTCAAGTTCCCTCTTGAAATTCGCCAAAGATTTGTTGGTAATTTCCCTATGCACGGAGGGAGGGCGTTGAAAAGTCGGGGAACTCTGACACTCATCGAGGTAGTTAGCACCGTCTGCCAAGTTTCTCTGTTGTCATAAGAAGTGATTTCGGTGTTGAGGTTTAAGACCAGGATTATCCAGGTGAAAATTATAATATATCTTTCTCGCCTACGGTCCATGTTGTAGAATTGAAGGTACTTCAGACCTTCCCAGTAGTTGAGATGTTTGACTGAGTGTATACGAACAGTAAAAGTTCTCTGTACGTTTTCCAGCAGAGTAATCTGGCCTGTCTTGAAGGTGGTCGTCAGTATACAACAATATTCCAGCCTGGAGAGAACAAAGTAACTTTAAGAGTATCATTATTGACTGTCTTGAAAGTTCTAGTTATCCAGTCCATCATTTTCCTTGCGGTAGCAACAACATTGTTGTGATCCTTGATGTGAGATCTTCCCACATCATCACTACCAAGTCTCCCACACGAGTCTGATGTGAGATCTTCCCACATCATCACTACCAAGTCTCCCACACGAGTCTGATGTGAGATCTTCCCACATCATCACTACCAAGTCTCCCACACGAGTCTGATGTGAGATCTTCCCACATCATCACTACCAAGTCTCCCACACGAGTCTCACTCTACTGAATGATTTAAGTAAAGTAAGGACATAAGTGCAACTAATGTGACATTTTATTGTGGCAACGTTTCGCTCTCCAGGAGCTTTGTCAAGCTGTTACAAACAATACATGGACACAGAGGGTGTATATAGGCTCAGAGTGAGGTGCAATACTAGTGGTAGTAGTAGTAGTAGTGGTGATATAAGTTGTAGTAGTAGTAGTAGTAGTAGTAGTAGTAGTAGTAATACAATATGGTAGAACAATTAACTTGTTATCCTTTTACTCATGTGCAGGTTAATTATTCTACCATATTGTATTACTACTACTACTACTACTACTACTACTACTACTACTACTACTACTACTACTACTACTACTACAACTTATATCACCACTACTACTACTACCACTAGTATTGCACCTCACTCTGAGCCTATATATACCCTCTGTGTCCATGTACTGTTTGTAACAGCTTGACAAAGCTCCTGGAGAGCGAAACGTTGCCACAATAAAATGTCACATTAGTTGCACTTGTGTCCTTTACATATTGTCGGTAACTCTACCAACATGAATGATTTAAGTTTATCCTGTACACACTTACAGTCTTTATTTCCTCCATTTTTTCATTACAAATTATAGTGTTGTCTGAGGCTCACTGGAGGACTTGACTCAGGACTGGTAGACCCTCCAGGTAGACCCTCCAGGTAGACCCTCCAGGTAGGATGTGTCAGGCTGATCATTGTAAATGATTACAGTATTAATGACGAAGACTAGTCAGTCAGCTAGGTTAGTACAACTGTCTTTCCAGCTTGAGTAACTGAGCATCAAGCCTCCACTACTCTGGAGTTAATGGCACGTTTCTAACACTGGTCAGCGTGGTGGTGGAGGCTGTGCTGGTGAAGACGTCCTTCTCTCGCTGTGGTGTGGCTGTGTGGTGGTACTCATCTATGGTAATGGTAGTATACCAGTTTCAGAAGCGTGTCATTAAGCTTGATGCTCAGTTAGGTAAGCTGGAGAGACAGTTGTACTAATCTAGGTGACTGACTGGTGGTGGTAAGAGGTGCTCGTTCTTGACAGTGGTTGAGGATGGTAGTAACCATCGCTGGCAGTGGTTGAGGGTAGTAGTGCACATCCCTGACAGTGGTGGTGGTAGTACCCATCTCTGGCAGTGGTGGTGGTAGTACCCATCTCTGGCAGTGGTGGTGGTAGTGTCCATCTCTTTCAGTGGTGGTGGTAGTGCCCATCCCTGACAGCGGTGATGGTAGTGCCCATCTCTGGCATTGGTTGAGGTTGGTGGTGGTGGTGGGTCAGGCGCAGGGTGAGGCTGTCTAGTGACCTGGCCAGCCTCCAGCAGGGCAGGTGTGTGTGTGGGCGCCCCCACCTACCTAACTCCCCACTCATCCCCGAAACCTCTCACCCCCCTACTACCCCTCCCCTAACAGGCAGGGGCACAGTAAAGGCACACTTTTCACCCCCAGTTACGCTGCCAGGTCATCTCCCCCCTGTTCTAACTACCAGGTCAACTACCCCCCTGATCTAACTACCAGGTCAACCCCCGCTGCTCTAACTACCAGGTGAACCCCCTGCTCTACCAGTTCAACCCCTATGCTCTACCAGGTCAACCCTCCCTGCTCTAACTACCAGGTCAACCCCCACCTGCTCTAACTACCACGTCAACCCCCCTGCTCTAACTACTAAGTCAACCACACCTGCTCTAACTACCAGGTCAACCCCACCTGCCCCAACTACCAGGTCAACTACCCCCTGCTCTAACTACCAGGTCAATCCCCCTGCCCTAACTACCAGGTCAACCCCACTGCTCCAACTACCAGGTCAACTACCCCCTGCTCTAACTACCAGGTCAATCCCCCTGCTCTAACTACCAGGTCAACCCCCTCTGCTCTAACTACCAGGTCAGCCCCCCCCCTGTTGTAACTGCTGCTGGCATACCCAGGAGACATCGTTGAAGAAAGGTTTCTTCTGTTAGTTCACAGCTTGACAGGTCTCCTGGTACACCATGTTCTCCTAGGCCTCTTAGCAGTACGAACAAGACTGGTACATGTTCAAGGTCTCCTAACAGTAAGAGAAAGATGTCTTGTACTTTTAACAACTTTCTCTAGAAGCAGTGTTCTTCCAGTAGCACTGTGTGTTGAGCTTCCTCCCTCACCGATGAGAGTTTCATAGGTTCACAGAGAGCTTTCTAAGGCTTCAGACAGCTTCCTAGGTCACAGAGAGTTTACTGGCGCTTCAGAGAGCTCCTAGGGGTCACAGAAAGCTTCCTGGTGCTTTAGACAGCTTCCTAGGGTTAAAGAAAGCTTACTGGCGCTTCAGAGAGCTTCCTAGGGTCACAGAGAGATTTCTGGGGCTTCAGATAGCTTTCAAGGGTCACAGAGAGCTTTCTAGGGCTTCAGACAGCTTCCTAGGGACACAGAGCTTACTGAGGCTTCAGACAGCTTCGTAGGGTCACAGAGCTTTCTAGGGTCACAGAAAGCTTCTTAGGGGTCACGGACAGCTTTCTAGTGTCACGGACAGCTTTCTAGTGTCACGGACAGTTTCCTAGGGCCACACTTGGTCTTACAACTTCTTGATCTTACAACTGCCTGGTCTTACAACTGCCTGGTCTTACAACTGCCTGATCTTACAACTTCCTGATCTTACAACTGCCTGTTCTTACAACTTCCTGTTCTTACAACTTCCTGGTCTTACAACTTCCTGGTCTTACAACTTCCTGGTCTTACAACTTCTTGATCTTACAACTTCCTGGTCTTACAACTTCCTGGTCTTACAACTTCCTGATCTTACAACTTCCTGGTCTTACAACTTCTTGATCTTACAACTTCCTGATCTTACAACTTCCTGGTCTTACAACTTCCTGGTCTTACAACTTCCTGATCTTACAACTTCCTGATCTTACAACTTCCTGATCTTACAACTTCCTGATCTTACAACTTCTTGATCTTACAACTTCCTGATCTTACAACTTCTTGATCTTACAACTTCCTGATCTTACAACTTCCTGATCTTACAACTTCCTGATCTTACAACTTCCTGATCTTACAACTTCTTGATCTTACAACTTCCTGATCTTACAATTTCCTGATCTTACAACTTCCTGATCTTACAACTTCTTGATCTTACAACTTCTTGATCTTACAACTTCTTGATCTTACAACTTCTTGATCTTACAACTTCCTGATCTTACAACTTCCTGATCTTACAACTTCCTGATCTTACAACTTCTTGATCTTACAACTTCCTGATCTTACAACTTCTGATCTTACAACTTCTTGATCTTACAACTTCCTGATCTTACAACTTCCTGATCTTACAACTTCCTGATCTTACAACTTCTTGATCTTACAACTTCCTGATCTTACAACTTCCTGATCTTACAACTTCTGATCTTACAACTTCCTGATCTTACAACTTCTGGTCTTACAACTTCTGGTCTTACAACTTCCTGGTCTTACAACTTCCTGATCTTACAACTTCTTGATCTTACAACTTCCTGATCTTACAACTTCCTGATCTTACAACTTCCTGATCTTACAACTTCCTGGTCTTACAACTTCCTGGTCTTACAACTTCCTGGTCTTACAACTTCCTGATCTTACAACTTCCTGATCTTACAACTTCTTGATCTTGCAACTTCCTGATCTTACAACTTCCTGATCTTACAACTTCCTGATCTTACAACTTCCTGATCTTACAACTTCCTGATCTTACAACTTCCTGATCTTACAACTTCCTGGTCTTACAACTTCCTGATCTTACAACTTCCTGATCTTACAACTTCCTGATCTTACAACTTCCTGGTCTTACAACTTCCTGTTCTTACAACTTCCTGGTCTTACAGATTCTAAAGAAATAAGCTTTGATAACCCTATTAACTCATGTGCAAGTCCCAGTCAAGTCCAGTCCCTCCCTCTCAGGTGTAGTGTGTCCGCTATTATGATTGATATGTGAATATAGGTGAGATGTTCAGTTAAGAACGTGTGGTGCTAGTAGGGATGGTGATACATGTGTTGATGATGGTGCTAGTAGTGATGATGGTGCTAGTAGTGATGGTGATACATGTGTTGATGATGGTGCTAGTAGTGATGGTGGTATATATGTTGATGATGGTGCTAGTAGTGATGATGGTATATATGTTGATGATGGTGCTAGTAGTGATGAGGTATATATGTTGATGATGGTGTATAGTGATGGTGGTACATGTGTTGATGATGGTGCTAGTAGTGATGGTGATACAGTGTTGATGATGGTGCTAGTAAGTGATGGTGTACATGTGTTGATGATGGTGCTAGTAGTGATGATGGTAATATGTTGATGGTGCTTAGTAGTGATGGTGATACATTGTGATGATGGTGCTAGTTAGTGATGGTGTTACATGTGTTGATGATGGTGCTAGTAGTGATGATGGTTATATGTTGATGATGGTGCTAGTATGATGGTGTAACTGTGTTGTGATGGTGCTAGTAGTGATGGTGATACATGTGTTGATGATGGTGCTAGTAGTGATGGTGATACATGTGTTGATGATGGTGCTAGTAGTGATGGTGATACATGTGTTGATGATGGTGCTAGTAGTGATGGTGATACATGTGTTGATGATGGTGCTAGTAGTGATGGTGGTACATGTGTTGATGATGGTGCTAGTAGTGATGGTGGTATATGTGTTGATGATGATGCTAGTAGTGATGATGGTGATCATGTGTGATGATGGTGCTAGTAGTGATGGTGGTATATATGTTGATGATGGTGCTAGTAGTGATGGTGATACATGTGTTGATGATGGTGCTAGTAGTGATGGTGATACATGTGTTGATGATGGTGCTAGTAGTGATGGTGATACATGTGTTTGATGATGGTGCTAGTAGTGTTATTTTTGATTGATGGTGATATGGTTATTGTTGATGATGGTGCTAGTAGTGATGATGGTATATATGTTGATGATGGTGCTAGTAGTGATGGTGATACATGTGTTGATGATGGTGCTAGTAGTGATGATGGTATATGTGTTGATGATGGTGCTAGTAGTGATGGTGATACATGTGTTGATGATGGTGCTAGTAGTGATGGTGATACATGTGTTGATGATGGTGCTAGTAGTGATGATGGTATATATGTTGATGATGGTGCTAGTAGTGATGGTGATACATGTTTTGATGGTGCTAGTAGTGATGGTGGTACATGTGTTGAGATGGTGCTAGTAGTGATGGTGTACATGTGTTGATGATGGTGCTAGTAGTGATGATGGTATATATGTTGATGATGGTGCTAGTAGTGATGGTGATACATGTGTTGATGATGGTGCTAGTAGTGATGGTGATACATGTGTTGATGATGGTGCTAGTAGTGATGATGGTATATATGTTGATGATGGTGCTAGTAGTGATGCTGATACATGTGTTGATGATGGTGCTAGTAGTGATGGTGGTATATATGTTGATGATGGTGCTTGTAGTGATGGTGATACATGTGTTGATGATGGTGCTAGTAGTGATGGTGGTGCTAGTAGTGATGGTGATACATGTGTTGATGATGGTGCTAGTAGTGATGGTGATACATGTGTTGATGATGGTGCTAGTAGTGATGGTGGTATATATGTTGATGATGGTGCTAGTAGTGATGGTGATACATGTGTTGATGATGGTGCTAGTAGTGATGGTGATACATGTGTTGATGATGGTGCTAGTATTTGATTGGTGGTATATATGGTTGATGATGGTGCTAGTAGTGATGGTGATACATGTGTTGATGATGGTGCTAGTAGTGATGGTGGTATATGTTGATGATGGTGCTAGTAGTGATGGTGATACATGTGTTGATGATGGTGCTAGTAGTGATGGTGGTACATGTGTTGATGATGGTGCTAGTAGTGATGATGGTATATATGTTGATGATGGTGCTAGTAGTGATGGTGATACATGTGTTGATGATGGTGCTAGTAGTGATGATGGTATATGTGTTGATGATGGTGCTAGTAGTGATGATGGTATATATGTTGATGATGGTGCTAGTAGTGATGGTGATACATGTGTTGATGATGGTGCTAGTAGTGATGATGGTATATATGTTGATGATGGTGCTAGTAGTGATGGTGATACATGTGTTGATGATGGTGCTAGTAGTGATGGTGGTATATATGTTGATGATGGTGCTAGTAGTGATGGTGATACATGTGTTGATGATGGTGCTAGTAGTGATGGTGGTAATATGTTTATGATGGTGCTAGTAGTGGATGGTGATACATGTGTTGATGATGGTGCTAGTAGTGATGGTGGTACATGTGTTGATGATGGTGCTAGTAGTGATGGTGGTACATGTGTTGATGATGGTGCTAGTAGTGATGGTGGTATATGTGTTGATGGTGCTAGTAGTGATGGTGGTACATGTGTTGATGATGGTGCTAGTAGTGATGGTGGTACATGTGTTGATGATGGTGCTAGTAGTGATGGTGATACATGTGTTGATGATGGTGCTAGTAGTGATGGTGGTACATGTGTTGATGATGGTGCTAGTAGTGATGGTGGTATATGTGTTGATGGTGCTAGTAGTGATGATGGTACATTTGTTGATGGTGCTAGTAGTGATGGTGGTACATGTGTTGATGATGGTGCTAGTAGCGAAGGTGGTGCATGTGTTGATGGTGCTAGTAGTAGTAGTGATGGTGGTACATGTGTTGATAATGGTGCTAGTAGTATTAGTGATGGTGGTACAAGCGTTGATGGTGCTAGTAATAGTGATGTTGGTACATGCGGTGATGGTGCTAGTAGCGAAGGTGGTACATACGTTGATGATGCGCTACCACAGATGTTGAACGCTAAATTGTCTTCACTGGATCAGCGTCTACGACTGACCCGGGATAACAAGGCAAGAAGAGAGATATAACTAGGTTCCCCGCTGACCACTCCGCACCTCCTGGCCTCTCAACCTCTCCGTCCGTATGGGTCACCATCATCAGCGCCTGCAGTGCCAACTAAATGCGGAGTGTCAGTAGCCAGTGGTGGCATCCTGGTGTGGCTAAGCAGTGGGTGAGTTCCAGTGGTGGCACCCGCAGGCTTGCAGCAGGTGAAGAATGACTGGATGCTTCCGGTATGGCACTAGTGGTAGTGCCTCCAGGAGCACTCCAACCGGGAACACTGCAAGAGATTGATTTAAGTAGAGACTTGATGTGGTGGGTGTTGTGTTAGGGATGTAGTGGGGTATTACATTGAGGGCTGGGAGGGGGTTATTTGAGTTCTGGGGTTTGTTGGGAGCTGTGGTGGGGTGTTGCGTTGAGGGCTGGGAAGGGTTGTGGAGGAAGGTTTGATGGCAGCAGGTAGGGGCCGAGTAGCGGAAGGCAGGCGGCCTGCCACTGACCGAGCACTGCTTACGGCAGGGCAAGATGACCAGGGTGGCTTACCCCCAGGGTGACCCCCCTGCTCTACCACTACCTGTAACTAGCCTCTAACAGACTGCTGCTACCTGTAACTAGCCTCTACCAAACTGCTGCTACCTACACTAACTGTAACTAGCCTCTACCAGACTAATGCTACCTACCACTAACTGTAACTAGCCTCTACCAGACTAATGCTACCTACCACTACCTGTAACTAGTATCTAACAGATTGCTGGATGATACTGTTACCACTACTAGTACCACTATAACAGCTATCAGACGTCTGGTCATTAGGTGAGCTTCACCCACCCACCCACTTACTCACCCTCTCACTCACCCAAGGATACAATCTCCGCTATGTCTGTAGTTACTTTTTGGCGTCCCCGGTAACCACCCCAGGTTCCCTTCCAGGTCCCCTACCACCCCCCCTTCCAGGTCCCCTACCACCTCCCCTTCCAGGTCCCCTACCACCTCCCCTTCCAGGTCCCCTACCACCTCCCCTCCCCGCTCCCCTACCACCTCCCCTTCCAGTGTCACCGTCTGTGGCACCCAGGTGGTAGTAGTGCCAAGCATGACACTTTCCTTTATGAGACACACACCTGCACCTCAGACAGTGACATAGTGATTCCCCAGTGATAATAACATAGTGATAACTGTTTTGTAAAATTGACGTGAAAAACAGTGTATATAGCACTAATAGTGTACAAAACATCATGTAATAGTGATAACTTATAGTATACCACTGTAATGACCTAAGCACTAATACGTGTAATATAGTGAACATGCATGTGATAATGTAGCCAACGTAGCTGATAACAGTGACTCTAATGGTACACACACATTGATCACCTTAATACAACAATGATAATGATAAAATCATAGTGATAACAGTGATGAAAATGATAACATGATATAATGATAGTGACTACTATGAAACTTATATATAGTGATAATGATATAATGATAAGTGTAATGATATGTACAATAGTGCGATACTGTAGAGTGATATACTGACATAATGGACGAAATGATATTAGTGTTAACGATAACAACATGACATAATGATAACAATGATACCATATACTAATTATATGTATATAACATGATAATAATAGATGATAATCGATAAGTGTATATACAGAATGATATGATAATGTATATATGATAATGTTGTATATGTACATGATAGCTATAACAGTGATAGTCTATGATAACAATGATATATAACATGATAGTAATACAATGATATGTAATTAACAATAATAGTGATATAACATGATAGTGTAACACTGATACAATCAATGTATAACATATGTAATATACATGATAGTGACTAACATGATAGTGATAACTAATGATATGATTAAAAATGATATACATGATACATAACTGATGTGATAATCAATGAATGTATAACATGATATAATAACTGACATGATAGTGATAAACAATGATAGTATAACAATGATAATGATAAAGATAATGCATAGTAATAAATGATAGTGATAACATGATAGTGATAACAATGATAGTAATAACATGATAGTGATAACAATGATAGTATAACAATGATAGTATAACATGATAGTATAACAGTGATTAATAACAATGATAGTGATAAGAATGATATGATAACATGATAGTGATAATGATAGTATAACAGTGATAGTCATAACAATGATAGTGATAACAATGATATATAAATGATAGTATAACAAATGATAGTGAATAACAATGATAGTAATAACAATGATAGTAATAACAATGATAGTAATAACAATGATAGTAATAACAATGATAGTAATAACAATGATAGTAATAACAATGATAGTAATAACAATGATAGTGATAACAATGATAGTAATAACAATGATAGTGATAACAATGATAGTAATAACAATGATAGTGATAACAATGATAGTGGATAACAATGATAGTAATAACAATGATAGTAATAACAATGATAGTATAACAATGATGTATACAATGATAGTAATAACAATGAATTAAGTAGATAACAATGATAGTAATAACAATGATAGTGATAACAATGATAGTAATAACAATGATAGTAATAACAATGATAGTAATAACAATGATAGTAATAACAATGATAGTGATAACAATGATAGTAATAACAATGATAGTGATAACAATGATAGTAATAACAATGATAGTAATAACAATGATAGTAATAACAATGATAGTAATAACAATGATAGTGATAACAATGATAGTGATAACAATGATAGTAATAACAATGATAGTAATAACAATGATAGTGATAACAATGATAGTAATAACAATGATAGTAATAACAATGATAGTAATAACAATGATAGTAATAACAATGATAGTAATAACAATGATAGTAATAACAATGATAGTATAACAATGATAGTATAACAATGATAGTAGATAACAATGATAGTATAACAATGATAGTGATAACAATGATAGTAATAACAATGATAGTAATAACAATGATAGTAATAACAATGATAGTATAACAATGATAGTAATAACAATGATAGTATAACAATGATGATAAGTGATAACAATGATAGTAATAACAATGATAGTAATAACAATGATAGTGATAACATGATAGTAATAACATGATAGTGAAAATGATAGTATACATGAAGTATAACAATGAAGTAAAATAGATAAAGAAAAAAAAAAAAAGTAAAAATGAGAAATAAACAATGATAGTGATAACAATGATAGTATATAACAATGATAGTAATAACAATGATAGTAATAACAATGATAGTAATAACAATGATAGTAATAACAATGATAGTAATAACAATGATAGTAATAACAATGATAGTGATAACAATGATAGTAATAACAATGATAGTAATAACAATGATAGTAATAACAATGATAGTAATAACAATGATAGTAATAACAATGATAGTAAACAATGATAGTATAATGATAGTAATAACAATGATAGTAATAACAATGATAGAATAACAATGATATAATAACAATGATAGTAATAATAATGATAGTATAACAATGATAGTAAAAATGATATAATAACAATGATAGTAATAACAATGATAGTAATAATGATAGTAATAACAATGATAGTGATAACAATGATAGTAATAATGATAGTAATAACAATGATAGTAATAACAATGATAGTAACAATGATAGTAATAACAATGATAGTAATAACAATGATAGTAATAACAATGATAGTAATAACAATGATAGTAATAACAATGTAGAATAACATGTTAGTGACTGAGAAATGATAGTAATAACATGATTGTGTACAATGATAGTTACAATGTGTGAAGCAGTGAGAATAACAGTGCATAGTATAACATGAGTATAACAATGTAGTGAACAATGCTAGTGAGTAACATGAAGTATCAATGATAGAAACATGGATCTTGTGTGCATGAGAAAAGTTATGACCTGCGCTGAGAGCAGTGCCAGAAGACAGTGCCATGCACAGGTCAGTGACCTGCTGGCTGAGAGCATTGCCAGAAGACAGTGCCATGCACAAGTCAGTGACCTGCTGGCTTTGAGTAGTGCCAGAAGACAATGTCGTGCACAAGTCAGTGACCTGGCTGAGAGCAGTGCCGGAAGATTTGCCATGCACAGGTCAGTGACCTGCTGGCTGAGAGCAGTGCGAGAAGACAGTGCCGTGCACTGTCTTCTGGCACTACCTCAGAAGGCACTTGCCTTCTGAGGCAGGTGCCTGCTGTGTGAAGCAGACGTAGGTGCCCGGGGTGGGGGAGGGGATGAGTAGGTATACCCTGCTCAGGGCTAACACAGTATATCCCTGGTATATCACTGACAGATTTACCACCACCACCATGATATACCTCTGACAGATGTGATGTAAACAGCTTGGAAAACCCACAAGTTTAAGACTGAGGCACTTGTGCAATACCTGGGGATCTTTGTTGTAGGAACGTTCATCCAGTCAGTGGCGTCAGTCCAATACAAAAGGAAAGAGGTGAAGGATCAGGAGGAGTTTTGGGTAATCAGTCCCTCAGCCTGGAGTCGATGTGTTGAGTCCATCAGTCTTTAGAAAAGTGAAGTCCAGGCTGAGGGACTGATTACCTCAAAGTCCTCCTCATCTTCCACCGTTCTCTCTTGTACTGGACTGAAGAAGCCACTGGCTGGCGGAACATTTCCTCAATAAGATTCCCAAATGTCGCACAAGTCTCTCATTTATCAGCTTCTCTCTTGAACACCTGACCAGACAATCTATTTCTGCTGGCGGCCTGCAGGCCTCCATAGACATGACAACTTCCTGACACTTGCAAGCAGGAACAGGGACCTGGTTCCTCCTGAAGACTGTCTACGTTGACACAGCCTTTCTCACACTTGGCCACAGATACTGACACAGGTTTTCACAGGTGCCAATGGCATTTATGCTTTTCCTGGGTTCATTCTACACTTGCTTCATAAGAACATAAGGAGGGGACACTGCAGTAGGCCTACTGGCCCATACTTGGCAAGTCCTTCTCAAACTCAAACTCGCATCTTTGGCACCAGAAAGTACTTACACCACCACTGTCCTTCACTGGGTTATTGTACACTTGTCTAGGAGACTGTGTCAAGCTTGAAGATTAAGACACATGTGCAACAGTATTGACGAAACGTTTCGCCTACACAGTAGGCTTCTTCAGGTCTGGAGACCATAGAGCTGAACTCTCTTTCTGTGCTCAGGGACTGACCACCTCAGATACTTTTTCTCCAAGGTTGATGGACTGATTACATCATCTTAATTTCATTACAACTGCTCCCTCTGTATTTGACTAAAGAAGCCTACTGTGTAGGCGAAACGTTTCATCAATAAAAATACCCAACTATTGCACATGTGTCTTAATCTTCAGCTTATCTTTATACCACTTTTCAACAATGTGGCAGGCTGAGAGAAGGCTGGAGTGCGGTAAGACGTAGGAAACTGTATCAAGGAGAAGCATGCTTGAGAGAAGGCTGGAGTGCGGTAAGACGTAGGAAACTGTACCAAGGAGAAGCATTCTTGAGAGAAGGCTGGAGTGCGGTAAGACGTAGGAAACTGTATCAAGGAGAAGCATTCTTGAGAAGGCTGGAGTGCGGTAAGACGTAGGAAACTGTATCAAGGAGAAGCATTCTTGAGAGAAGGCTGGAGTGCGGTAAGACGTAGGACACTGTATCAAGGAGAAGCATTCTTGAGAGAAGGCTGGAGTGCGGTAAGACGTAGGAAACTGTATCAAGGAGAAGCATGCTTGAGAGAAGGCTGGAGTGCGGTAAGACGTAGGAAACTGTATCAAGGAGAAGCATTCTTGAGAGAAGGCTGGAGTGCGGTAAGACGTAGGAACTGTATCAAGGAGAAGCATTCTTGAGAGAAGGCTGGAGTGCGGTAAGACGTAGGAAACTGTATCAAGGAGAAGCATTCTTGAGAGAAGGCTGGAGTGCGGTAAGACGTAGGAAACTGTATCAAGGAGAAGCATTCTTGAGAGAAGGCTGGAGTGCGGTAAGACGTAGGAAACTGTATCAAGGAGAAGCATTCTTGAGAGAAGGCTGGAGTGCGGTAAGACGTAGGAAACTGTATCAAGGAGAAGCATTCTTGAGAGAAGGCTGGAGTGCGGTAAGACGTAGGAAACTGTATCAAGGAGAAGCATCTTGAGAGAAGGCTGGAGTGCGGTAAGACGTAGGAAACTGTATCAAGGAGAAGCATGCTTGAGAGAAGGCTGGAGTGCGGTAAGACGTAGGACACTGTATCAAGGAGAAGCATTCTTGAGAGAAGGCTGGAGTGCGGTAAGACGTAGGAAACTGTATCAAGGAGAAGCATGCTTGAGAGAAGGCTGGAGTGCGGTAAGACGTAGGACACTGTACCAAGGAGAAGCATGCTTGAAAGAAGGCTGGAGTGCGGTAAGACGTAGGACACTGTACAAAGGAGAAGCATGCTTGAGAGAAGGCTGGAGTGCGGTAAGACGTAGGACACTGTACCAAGGAGAAGCATGCTTGAAAGAAGGCTGGAGTGCGGTAAGACGTAGGACACTGTACCAAGGAGAAGCATGCTTGAGAGAAGGCTGGAGTGCGGTAAGACGTAGGACACTGTACAAGGAGAAGCATGCTTGAGAGAAGGCTGGAGTGCGGTAAGACGTAGGACACTGTACCAAGGAGAAGCATGCTTGAGAGAAGGCTGGAGTGCGGTAAGACGTAGGAAACTGTATCAAGGAGAAGCATGCTTGAGAGAAGGCTGGAGTGCGGTAAGACGTAGGACACTGTACCAAGGAGAAGCATGCTTGAGAGAAGGCTGGAGTGCGGTAAGACGTAGGACACTGTATCAAGGAGAAGCATGCTTGAGAGAAGGCTGGAGTGCGGTAAGACGTAGGACACTGTATCAAGGAGAAGCATGCTTGAGAGAAGGCTGGAGTGCGGTAAGACGTAGGAAACTGTATCAAGGAGAAGCATATCTTGAGAGAAGGCTGGAGTGCGGTAAGACGTAGGAAACTGTACCAAGGAGAAGCATGCTTGAAAGAAGGCTGGAGTGCGGTAAGACGTAGGACACTGTACAAAGGAGAAGCATGCTTGAGAGAAGGCTGGAGTGCGGTAAGACGTAGGACACTGTACCAAGGAGAAGCATGCTTGAGGAAAGGCTGGAGTGCGGTAAGACGTAGGAAACTGTATCAAGGAGAAGCATTGCTTGAGAGAAGGCTGGAGTGCGGTAAGACGTAGGACACTATCAAGGAGAGATAATGTTGATGTTTTGATAAAATAAGACCTATCGTGAAACATCTAGTGAAGGTGTGAGCAAACACTGAGTGCACAGAAGTGAAGGTGTGAGCAAACACTGAGTGCACAGAAGTGAAGGTGTGAGCAAACACTGGGTACACAGATAGTGAAGGTGTGAGCAAACAGGGTACACAGTAGTGAAGGTGTGAGCAAACACTGGGTACACAGGAGTGAAGGTGTGAGCAAACACTGGGTACACAGTAGTGAAGGTGTGAGCAAACACTGGGTACACAGTAGTGAAGGTGTGAGCAAACTGGTACACTGGAGTGAAGGTGTGAGCAAACACTAGGTACACAGGAGTGAAGGTGTCATGCAGCGCTGCCCAGAGACTTCATGAGTCCCAAGTGACCCCCCTGAGTCACCACTGACCCTCGAGTTACCAGTGACCCCATGAGTCACCACTGACCCCATGAGTCCCCAGTGACTCCCTGAGTCACAAGTGACCTGAGTCCCCAGTGACCTCTGAGTCTCCAGTGACCCCCTGAGTTCCAAGTGACCCCCTGATTCCCCAGTGACACCCTAAGTCACCAATGACATCCTGAGTCCGAGGTGGCACCCTGAGTCACCAGTGACACCCTGAGTTCCAAGTGACTCCCTGAGTCACCAGTGACCTCCTGAGTCCCAAGTGACCCCTGAGTCCCCAGTGACACTCTAGGCCACCAGTGACACCCTGAGTAACCAGTGACGCCGTTAGTCCCCAGTGACACCCTGAGTCCCCAGTGACCCCTGAGTTCCAAGTGACCCCCTGAGTCCCCAGTGACACCCTGAGTCCCCAGTGACCCCTGAGTTCCAAGTGACTCCCTGAGTCCCCAGTGACACGCTGAGTCACCAGTGACACCATGAGTCCCGTGTGACACCGTGAGTCCAAAGTGGCACCCTGAGTCCCAAGTGACACCCTAAGTCACCAGTGACACCCTGAGTCACGTGTGACCCCTGAGTCCCCAGTGACACCGTGAGTCCCCAGTGGCACCCTGGCCCCCAGTGACATCCTGAGTTTCCAGTGACACCCTGAGTTTCTAGTGACACCTTGAGTCTCCAGTGACACCCTGAGTCCCCAGTGGCACCTTGAGCCCCCAGTGACACCCTGAGTTTCCAGTGACACCCTGAGTCCCCAGTGACTAGTAAGTAAGTAAGTAGCAAGTAAATTTATTCAGGTGTACACAAATAGTTACATAGAATTATCATACATAGCAGCATATGTGTAGAGAACCTGGGATAACCCAAAAAAGTCAGCCAGAGTGACTTATTTCCATTGGGGTCCTTTTACCTTATTATTATAATATAAAGGTTATAATATTTTCTTATTATTCTACAATGAAGATAACATCTTATTATCATACTAAAAAGACTATCTACTACACGAGGGTCATTAAGACTATCTACTACACGAGGGTCATTAAGACTATCTACAATACGAGGGTCATTACTAGGGATAAGGTAAAATTTACACGTATTTTAGCTAAAAAATAGAAAATCATTCCCCTCCCTTTCTGTAGCTACATTCATCGAGACACTTTTTGGCAGTCTTCTTGAACTGGTTCATGCTATGACTGGCTTTGACACCCTGAGTCCCCAGTGACACCCTGAGTTTCCAGTGACACCCTGAGTCCCCAGTGACACCCTGAGTCCCCAGTGACACCCTGAGTCCCCAGTGACACCCTGAGTCCCCAGTGACACCCTGAGCCCCAAGTGACACCCTGAGATTCCAGTGACACCCTGAGTCCCCAGTGAAACCCTGAGCCCCCACTGACACCCTGAGTCCCCAGTGACACCCTGAGTCACCAGTGACACCCTGAGTCCCCAGTGACACCCTGAGTCACCAGTGACACCCTGAGCCCCAAGTGACACCCTGAGTCACCAGTGACCCTGTGTCCCCAGTGACACCCTGAGTTTCCAGTGACACCCTGAGTCCACAGTGACACCCTGAGCCACCAGTGACACCCTGAGTCCCCAGTGACACCCTGAGTCACCAGTGACACCCTGAGCCCCCAATGACACCCTGAGTCCCCAGTGACACCCTGAGTCACCAGTGACACCCTGAGTCACCAGTGACACCCTGAGTCACCAGTGACACCCTAAGTCCCCAGTGACACCCTGAGTCCCCAGTGACACCCTGAGTCACCAGTGACACCCTAAGTCCCCAGTGACCCTCTAACATTACATGACTTGTTAACATTATTCACCTGTTGGTTACTTAATTCATTTTATTCGTCTTCGTAAAAGGGACTTGATAAGATAACAGTGCCATTCTTAAGGTAACAGTGCCATTCTTAAGATAACAGTGCCATTCTTAAGATAACAGTGCCATTCTTAAGGTAACAGTGCCATTCTTAAGATAACAGTGCCATTCTTAAGATAACAGTGCCATTCTTAAGGTAACAGTGCCATTCTTAAGATAACAGTGCCATTCTTAAGATAACAGTGCCATTCTTAAGATAACAGCACCATTCTTAAGATAACAGTGCCATTCTTAAAATAACAGAAATCCTCTGGGTTTAGTGCTTCCCCCTTGATTATAATAATAATTAAGATAACAGCACCATTCTTAAGATAACAGCGCCATTCTTAAGATAACAGTGCCATTCTTAAGATAACAGTGCCATTCTTAAGATAACAGCACCATTCTTAAGGTAACAGCGCCATTCTTAAGATAACAGCGCCATTCTTAAGATAACAGCGCCATTCTTAAGATAACAGCGCCATTCTTAAGGTAACAGCGCCATTCTTAAGATAACAGTGCCATTCTTAAGATAACAGCGCCATTCTTAAGATAACAGTGCCATTCTTAAGGTAGCAGTGCCATTCTTAAGATAACAGTGTCATTCTTAAGGTAACAGCGCCATTCTTAAGATAACAGTGCCATTCTTAAGATAACAGCACCATTCTTAAGGTAACAGCGCCATTCTTAAGATAACAGTGCCATTCTTAAGATAACAGTGCCATTCTTAAGGTAACAGTGCCATTCTTAAGATAACAGTGCCATTCTTAAGATAACAGTGCCATTCTTAAGATAACAGCACCATTCTTAAGATAACAGTGCTATTCTTAAGATAACAGTGCCATTCTTAAGATAACAGTGCCATTCTTAAGGTAACAGTGCCATTCTTAAGATAACAGCACCATTCTTAAGATAACAGTGCCATTCTTAAGGTAAAAGCGCCATTCTTAAGGTAACAGCGCCATTCTTAAGGTAAGAGCGCCATTCTTAAGATAACAGTGCCATTCTTAAGATAACAGTGCCATTCTTAAGATAACAGTGTCATTCTTAAGGTAACAGCGCCGTTCTTAAGATAACAGTGCCATTCTTAAGATAAAAGCGCCATTCTTAAGGTAGCAGTGCCATTCTTAAGATAACAGTGTCATTCTTAAGATAACAGCACCATTCTTAAGGTAACAGCGCCATTCTTAAGATAACAGTGCCGTTCTTAAGATAACAGTTCCATTCTTAAGATAACAGTGCCATTCTTAAGGTAACAGTGCCATTCTTAAGATAACAGCACCATTTTTAAGATAAGTGCCATTCTTAAGATAACAGCACCATTCTTAAGATAACAGTGCTATTCTTAAGATAACAGTGCCATTCTTAAGATAACAGTGCCATTCTTAAGGTAACAGTGCCATTCTTAAGATAACAGCACCATTCTTAAGATAACAGTGCCATTCTTAAGGTAACAGCGCCATTCTTAAGGTAACAGCGCCATTATTAAGATAACAGTGCCATTCTTAAGATAACAGTGCCATTCTTAAGATAACAGCACCATTCTTAAGGTAACAGCGCCATTCTTAAGATAACAGTGCCATTCTTAAGATAACAGTGCCATTCTTAAGGTAACAGTGCCATTCTTAAGGTAACAGCGCCATTCTTGAGATAACAGTGCCATTCTTAAAATAGCATTGTCATTCTTAAGGTAACAGCACCATTTTTAAGGTAACAGCACCATTCTTAAGATAACAGTGCCATTCTTAAGGTAACAGCGCCATTATTAAGGTAACAGCGCTATTCTTAAAGTAGCAGCACCATTCTAAAGGTAGCAACTCCATTCTTAAGGTAACAGCGCCATTCTTAAGATAACAGTGCCATTCTTAAGATAACAGTGCCATTTTTTAAGGAAAACAGCACCATTCTTAAGGTAACAGCGCCATTCTTAAGGTAACGTGCCATTCTTAAGGTAACAGTGCCATTCTTAAGGTAACAGCGCCATTCTTAAGGAAAACAGCACCATTCTTAATGTAACAGTGCCTTCTCAAGATTACAGCACCATTTTAAGGTTAACAGTGTCTTTTCTTTAAGATTACAGCACCATTCTTAAGGTAACAAACAGCACCTTTCCCTTAAGGTAATAGTGCCATTCTTAAGATAAAAAAGCACCATTTCTTTAGGTAACAGTGCCATTCTTAAGATTACAGCACCATTCTTAAGATAACAGCACCATTCTTAAGGTAACAGCGCCATTCTTAAGATAACAGCACCATTCTTAAGGTAACAGTGCCATTATTAAGATAACAGCACAATTCATAATTATGTTAACAGTGTCATTCTTCAGGTAACAACACTAATCTTAAAATAACAGTGCCATTCTTAAGATAACAGTGCCATTCTTAAGGTAACAGCGCCAATATTAAATTAAACATCACCATTCTTAAGGTAACAGTGTCATTCTTAAGGTAACAGTGTCATTCTTAAGGTAACAGTGTCATTCTTAAGGTAACAGTGTCATTCTTAAGATAACAGTGCCATTCTTAATGTAACAGTGCCATTAATAACATTAAACAATATTATTTTGTTTTATTATCACACTGGCCGACTCCCACCAAGGCAGGGTGGCCCGAAAAAGAAAAACTTTCACCATCTTTCACATTAAACAATATATTACCATCAATATCACCACCAGTAATAGTAATAACACTAATAATAACTAACATAACACAATAATAACTAACATAACACAATAAATAACACTAGCACAAACGAGCAAGAACACTCGTTGATAACAGTTCCTTTGATAATATTGAACAGAGTAATTAATAACTAACAGTACTGTTATTTATACGTAACAGTTCTGTTAATAACCTACATCAGTATTATGGTACTGTTAATTAAATGTAACAGTTCTCTTAATATACATCAATATAACGGTACTGTTAATTACAGTGATTGGATATTCGTTAGAAAATTGTTTACTGCCTCTGGAGCTAGGTCAGTGTTGGCAGTGACTAGTGACAGTGTTGGCAGTGACTGGTGACAGTGTTGGCAGTGACTGGTGACAGTGTTGGCAGTGACTGGTTACAGTGTTGGCAGTTACTGGTTACAGTGTTGGGTCAGGGAAGGTCAGAGGTGGTGGCTGGAAGGTCACAAGGCCTGCTCTTATAAGGTCAGAAGGATATGCCATGCAATCATAAGTTGGGTCACGGAAGGTCAGAGGTCACAGCGGTAGGTCAGAGTTTATGTCATGTAAGATTAGAAGACAGGTCAGGAGGATTTGCGCAGTGGGTGCTAGTGGTGGGTTAGAAGGTGGGTCAGGGGTGGGTTGTAATGGAAGGTTAGGTGGGTCAGGGGAGTGTTGCAATGGAGGGTAAGGTGGGTCAGGGGTGGGTTATATAATGGTGGGTTAGAAGGTGGGTGAGGGATATTTACATTTTGCCGACAAAGTGGCTAGTTTATTGTGAACCACATATCCATGAAGTGGATGGATATGTGGGCGGGTTGTAATGAAGAGTTAGGTAGGTCAGGAATTGGTTATATACATATCACATATATATATATATATATATATATATATATATATATATATATATATATATATATATATATATTATATATATATATATATATATATATATATATATATTTAAACAAAAAATTCTTACTGTATATTATTATTTGTCTTATAATTTAAGTTTATGTAGGTAACCTACAACTCTCACTGTGCTGGTTATAAGTTTTGATTGGCTAACCACGCTACCAACTACCTGCTGGCTTGGTTGATTGCTGACGCGCCTGGTAAGCAGGTAGAAGTCACCTGACGTTGTATTTGGAGGGCCTGCTTCTCTCTCTATCTCTCTCTCGCAGCTCCTCGTCGAAGCAACATTATCTCCTCTCCACTCTGGGAGAACGCTGTTCCCCTCAGATCGTGTAAAATTCTGTTTTGGTAGTGTGTTTCAGTTAGTGAGACGAAACAAACATCTCGTAACTGTGCAACTCTGTTCACAAAATATCATTTAGACTTATTTTCAAATCTGGCATTTTCCGAGGTTGTATGGTGAGAGACACTCTCCTTTACTCCAGGTATAAGTGCACTTATCAAGAAGCTTCCTTCTGTCTTTAAGAAGGGACTTGCTAAGCTTCTTAGTTCCTATTAGCTGGGCTGTAGGTCCTACGTCAGCACTTGAGTGATCAGGTCATTAACCATGAAGGTTGGTCTGGGACCCGGCCACAGGGATAATGACCCAGTAATTGATGACATACAGACAGGTAGCTTCCAAGATTATTTATACAGGAATTTCTTGATTGAAAATGAAATTGTTTGTTAGTAAGCAATGTTTTCCTCCTTCCTACAAGTCCTGGTCATTGAGACAGACTTGTAGCTCGAGGAAGGTGACGGTAGATGCCACTGCAGGTGACGGTAGATGCCACTGCAGGTGACGGTAGATGCCACTGCAGGTGACGGTAGATGCCACTGCAGGTGACGTTAGATGCCACTGCAGGTGACGGTAGATGTCACTGAAGGTGATGGTAGATAGATGGCACTGTGTGAGGTCAGTGAGACAGACTCCTTCCTGTCTCCTTGTAACTGTCGTCTCAGTGAGCGACATTTTCCTCTTGTCCTCCAGTTTACATTCTTGTAAACAGATATACAAAACAATCAGGGTGGGTAAGTTTGTACTTTCTTGTCAGACCCCAGTCTTGGTGAATTTCTGAAGAGACTGGTGTAGAAGTAATAGTGATGGTGTAGTATTGGTTGTGGTAGTACTGTTGTGGTGTAGTGGTGGCTCTGGCTAGGAGGGCAGCGGTGTTTGAATATTGGGTCACACGTGGAGGGGATGGAGTGATAGTGGAGGGGCTAGTGTAGTGGAGGGGTGTGTGGTGGAGTGTAGTGTGGGGGAGGAGGAGGAGAGGGTGTTGAGTGGAGTGGGGGGGGGAAGAGGTGGTGTTGGCAGCGTGAGTGGTGCAGGTCACGTAGCGAGGTCACACTCAAGGGCCTTCATACTACCTGTTCTCAAACACCTTCCCTCACTACCACCACAATCTTGCTATCACCACCCCCATCTTGCCATCACCACCCTCGCCACTATCACCACTACCACCATGAGCAACACCATGACCACCACCTCTTCCCAACCCTGACCACTAGTCTTACATGGCCAGCGGCAGTGTAAGAATCAACACTGTCTTTCACTTGACGCGGGTACTGTGATTCACTAGTCATTTTCCTTCGGTGTTTCAAGAGTGTTACAGCAGCCTCGTACAGGATGTTGCTTGTCTTACTGGCACTCTTCAGGTCGGTCTCACAACAAGAGTGATATTCGTTCCAATTTCAATGTTGCTCGTATGAGCTTGGTCATCACTCTAGTAATATATTAACCTCCTTTTTCCTAGACACACTTGTACTCTCCAGAGTCTGGACGTTGGCACTTGTGTTCTAAATACAAGCATTTGTACTCTAAAAATTGATTATTGTACTCTCTAGACACACTTGTACTCTAAACAGAGGCACTTGTACTCTCAAGATAGGGTCATTGCTGCTTTCTAACACCCACACACTTGAAGTTGGCTAAACTCTGTTCCCAGAAAATGTGCAGAGGCGAGTTACACTGTAGAGTTGTTGTCACCTTGGCTAGCTGAATCTAAATGTGGCCTCAGCCGTTCACTTGATCGTCTGAACTGTTATTATTATTATTATTATTGTTATTATTATTACATTCGTTTGGGGGAACACTAAATCCGTTCCTTAAAGTTCCTACAATAAGATATACAGTCTTGCAGTGGAGAACAACACGACGTTCACTGGTGACAAGTTTCCTAGATATGAAATGAAGAACTCATGAGAGACACTGTACAGAACGCAAGAGGATCATCACATAAAAGGAGCGCCCGAGAGTACTGGGAGTGATTATGTCTGCTGACCTTTCCTTCAGAGAACACAATAAGGCAAGAGATCACGATAGCCGGGAAGATGACGGGGTGGATAATGAGAACTTCAACATCAGTAGAAATAATTCCAGTGGTGACGCGCTTCAAATAGCTTGTGCTCTCTCATTTAGAGTATTGTTCAGTGTTGACGGCCCCGTTCAGGGCAGGAGAGATATCAGAGCTGGAAGAGATACATAGATCATTTACAGCCTGCATAGCGTCAGTAAAGCATTTAAATTACTGGGAATTCACTGGAGCGGAGGAGAGAGAGAATCATAATATATATATTTAGGACCAATACCTCGTGTACCTTCCAAGTCTACACACACCCATAACAACATGCTGGAGTAAGAGATATGGGGAAAAAAATATACGATCAAATAGGCTGTGATGGATATGTAGGCCAACGAGCTGCCAAGAGCAACAGTCTAGTTGAACAGTCAAGCACCAGGCAATCCTGGCACAGGACCTGGCTTCGGGAGTAGGAAAACTCTCGGAATCTATCAGATATATTAAGATACCAGAAATGATCCACGCTGGGAGTGTGGGAGGCTGGAGTGGGAGTGTGAGAGGCTGAAGTGGGAGTGTGGGAGGCTGGAGTGGGAGTGTGGGAGGCTGGAGGCAGTGTGGGTGAGGCTGGCAGGCCTGGCTATGCCTGGCTAACTCTGCAATAATAGCCATGAAAACACCACGAGTGTAACGATGATTGTGCTGTGAGCTATTATGTAATGTTGGACCTGGGTCACGCTACCTCTGCTGGGGGAAGCTGGGGTGCTAGGGGAAGCTGGGGTGCTGGGGAAAGCTGGGTTGCTGGGGGAAGCTGGGGTGCTGGGGAAGCTGGGGTGCTGGGGGAAGCTGGGGTGCTGGGGGAGGCTGGGGTCTGGGGAAGCTGGAGTGCTGGGGGAAGCTGGGGTGCTGGGGGAAGCTGGGGTGCTGGGGGAAGCTGGGGTGCTGGGAGCTGGGGTGCTGGGGAGGAGCTGGGGTGCTGGGGAAGCTGGGTGCTGGTGGATGCTGGGGGAAGCTGGGTACTGGGGAAGCTGGGTGCTGGGGGAAGCCTGGGGTGCTGGGGGAAGGCTGGGGTGCTGGGGGAAGCTGGGGTGCTGGGGGAGGCTGGGGGTACTGGAGGGGAGGCCTCATAATAATAATGATATAAAAGTCAGTGTTAATGGTGTTATGGTGTTGGTAATATTGTCACTGTTACTGGTGTTGGTAATATTGTCACTGTTACTGGTGTTGGTAATATTGTCACTGTTACTGGTGTTGGTAATATTGTCACTGTTACTGGTGTTGGTAATATTGTCACTGTTACTGGTGTTGGTAATATTGTCACTGTTACTGGTGTTGGTAATATTGTCACTGTTACTGGTGTTGGTAATATCGTCACTGTTACTGGTGTTGGTAATATTGTCACTGTTACTGGTGTTGGTAATATTGTCACTGTTACTGGTGTTGGTAATATTGTCACTGTTATGGTTGGTAATATTGTCACTGTTACTGGTGTTGGTAATATTGTCACTGTTACTGGTGTTGGTAATATTGTCACTGTTACTGGTGGTATACGTTGTAACTGGTGTTGGTAATATCGTCACTGTTACTGGTGTTGGTAATATTGTCACTGTTACTGGTGTTGGTAATATTGTCACTGTTACTGGTGTTGGTAATATTGTCACTGTTACTGGTGTTGGTAATATTGTCACTGTTACTGGTGTTGGTAATATTGTCACTGTTACTGGTGTTGGTAATATTGTCACTGTTACTGGTGTTGGTAATATCGTCACTGTTACTGGTGTTGGTAATATTGTCACTGTTACTGGTGTTGGTAATATTGTCACTGTTACTGGTGTTGGTAATACTGAATATCTGAGTAGCGAGCACCTGGTGTGTGTTGACAATTTAGTGTTAGACACTTGTTGATGTCGATGTATTCTAGTGATGGGTGTACATACACCTGTACAAATGTATTAACAGGTGTCTGTTCTGTATTTTACAGGTAAATGGAGTCACCAGGACAACCACCCTCCCTCAAGTGTGTTGCAGGTAGGACGACACTATAGAGCAGAACCAGGACACACCTAACAGTACTAATGCATCTACCACACACATGTTATACGAGACGACCCAACACCACCTGCAGGTGAAGCTGACGCACATCACCGCCACTTTGACCCACACAATGTTACTGCATATCAGTACACAAATAACCCGTACATAGGAGAGAGAGAAGCTTGCGACGACGTTTCGGTCCGACTTGGACTTGGTAAAATGGTCAAAATCGGACCGACACGTCGTAGAAAGTATTTCCTATGTGCGGGTTTTTGTACATTGTTCCAGTCACGGTCTTGTGTCTTGTTGTTCCTTACATATCAGAAAGACGGCGTGAAGACGTTTCGCGCAAGGGAATTCATCGGTTCATAAACGTCCTGGCAGACGAAACAACTTCGTAAGCAAAACGTCACTGCCATAGATGACATCTAACTTCTGGCCTGCTGCCCGCCCTTACCACTCCCCTCACCTGTGTACAGTGTCACTCCTTGCATGGCGGTGGAGAGGTTTTACAAGACTTACAGTTTGGGCAATGTTGTCCACGGTATGTAGGGGACGGGAGAGGTTGGGGGGAGGGAGAGGGAGGAGGAGAGACATAGAGAGATGGGCACATCTAATGAGAGAGAAAGGGGCGGGAGTGAGAGATAGTCTCTTGCGCTCAGCTCTTGTTTACATCACCAGTGTTGGAACCCCCTCCCCCCTAGGCCAGCGTTGGAACCCCCCACGCCAGTGTTGGACCCCCACGGCAGTGTTGGTACCCGCACGCCAGTGTTGGAACCCCTCACGCCAGTGTTGGGACCCCCCATGCCAGTGTTGGGACCCCCTCCCCCCACGCCAGTGTGGGACCCCCATATGCCAGTGTTGGAGCTCCACTAACTGCAACAACAACAGTAACAACAGCAGCATCAGTGACAGGTAGTCCCACCCACTGATAGCAACACAACAGGTGGTCATAACCACTGATAGCAACACAACAGGTGGTCATAACCAGTGATAGCAACACAACAGGTGGTCATAACCACTGATAGCAACACAACAGGTGGTCATAACCAGTGATAGGAACACAACAGGTGGTCATAACCAGTGATAGGAACACAACAGGTGGTTATAACCAGTGATAGGAAAAAACCAACCAGGTGGTCAAAACCCGTGATTTAGGAACAAAAAGGTGGTTATAACCAGTAAATTGGGAAAACACAAAGGTGGTCATAACCAGTGATAGCAACACAACAGGTGGTTAAAAACCAGTGATAGGAACGCAAAAAAGGTGGTCATAACCAGTGATAGCAACACAACAGGTGGTCATAACCAGTGATAGCAACACAACAGGTGGTCATAACCAGTGATAGCAACACAACAGGTGGTCATAACCAGTGATAGGAACACAACAGGTGGTTATAACCAGTGATAGCAACACAACAGGTGGTCATAACCAGTGATAGCAACACAACAGGTGGTTATAACCAGTGATAAGCACACAACAGGTGGTCAAAACCCGTGATTAGCAACCAACAGGTGGTATAACAGTGATAGCAACACAAACAGGTGGTCATAACCAGTGATGCAACACAACAGGTGGTTAAAACCCAGTGATAGGAACGCAACAGGTGGTTAAACAGTGATAGGAACACAACAGGTGGTCATAACCAGTGATAGCAACACAACAGGTGGTCATAACCAGTGATAGGAACACAACAGGTGGTTATAACCAGTGATAGCAACACAACAGGTGGTCATAACCAGTGATAGCAACACAACAGGTGGTTATAACCAGTGATAGCAACACAAAAAAGTGGTCATAACCAGTGATAGCACACAACAGGTGGTCAAAAACCGTGATAGCAAACAAACAGGTGGTCATAACCAGTGATAGCAACACAACAGGTGGTCATAACCAGTGATAGCAACACAACAGGTGGTCATAACCAGTGATAGCAACACAACAGGTGGTTATAACCAGTGATAGAAACACAACAGGTGGTTATAACCAGTGATAGCAACACAACAGGTGGTCATAACCAGTGATAGCAACACAACAGGTGGTCATAACCAGTGATAGGAACACAACAGGTGGTCATAACCAGTGATAGGAACACAACAGGTGGTTATAACCAGTGATAGCAACACAACAGGTGGTCATAACCAGTGATAGCAACACAACAGGTGGTCATAACCAGTGATAGCAACACAACAGGTGGTCATAACCAGTGATGCAAACAACAGGTGGTCGTAACCCAGTGATTGCAACACAAACAGGTGGTCATAACCAGTGATTAGCAACACATAGGTGGTTAACCAGTGATAGCAACACAACAGGTTTTTATAACCAGTGAAAGCAACACAACAGGTGGTCGAAACCCCAGTGATAGCAAACAAACGGGTTGTTAAAACCAGGGATAAAAACACAACATGGGGTCAAACCAGTGATAGCAAACAACGGGTTGTTATAACCAGTGATAAAAAACCAACAGGGGGTTTTATAACGGATAGAAACCAACTGGTGGTTAAACCAGTGATAGGAACAAAAAAGGTGGTCATAAACCAGTGATAGCAACACAACAGGGGGTTATAACCAGTGATAGAAAAAAAACAGGTGGTCATAACCATGATGCAACACAACGGTGGTTTAACCAGTGTTAGCAACACAACGGGTGGTTAAAACCCAGGATAGCAAACAACGGGTGGTTATAACAGTGATAGGAACAAAGGTGGTTAAAACCCAGGATAGCAACACAACAGGTGGTTAAACCAGTGATGGGAAAACCAAAAAACAGGTGGTTATAACATGAAGCAACAAAAGGTGGTCAAAACCCAGTGATAGGAACAAACAAGTGGTCAAAACCCATGATAGAAAAACCAACGGGGGTCATAACCAGTGAAGGAACAAACAATGGTCATAACCAGTGATAGCAACCAAAGGGGTCGTAACCAGTGATAGCAACACAACAGGTGGTCAAAAACAGGATAGAACACAACGGGGGTCATAACCAGTGATGAAACCAACAGGTTGTTATAACCAATGATACACACAACGGTGGGTCGTAACCAGTGATGAACACAACGGTTGTTAAAAACCAGTGATAAAAACCCAAAAGGGGGTTTTTAAACCGTGATGGGAAACCAACAGGTGGTTAAACCGTGATGAAAAAAAAGGGTGGTTAACCGTGTAGAACACAACAGGTGGTCGTAACCAGTGTAGCAACACAAAGGGTTGTTAAACCCCAGTGTAGAAACCAAAGGGGGTTTATAAAGTGTAGAAACCAAACAGGTGGTTAAAACCCAGTGATGAAAACAACAGGGGGTTATAACCGTGATGAAAACAACAGGTGGTCATAACCCGTGATAGAACAAACGGTGGTCAAACCCAGTGTAGAAACCCAAACAGGTGGTTATAAACAGTGATAGGAAAAAACAGGTGGTTAACCAAGTGATAGGAACACACAGGTGGTTATAACAAGTGATAGAACACAACAGGTGGTCATAACCAGTGATAGAAACAAAAGGTGGTCAAAACCCGTGATAGCAAAAACGGTGGTCATAACCAGTTAGCAAACAAAAGGGGTTTTCAAAACCCAGGATAGCAAACAAAGGTGGTCAAACCGTGATAGAAAACACAACAGGTGGTTTAACGTGTGCAAAAAAACAGGTGGTCATAACCAGTATGCAAAAAACGGTGGTCAAAAAACCAGTGATAGAACACAACAGGTGGTTATAACCGTGATAGAACACAACAGGTGGTTCATAACCGTATAGAACAAACAGGTGGTCAAAACCGGATAGCAACCAAAAACAGGGGGTTTAAAACCCAGTGATAGAACAAAAACGGTGGTCATAACCGTGTAGGAACCAAAGGTGGTTTAACACTGTAGCAACACAACGGTGGTCAAAACCCAGTGATAGAACACCCAGGTGGTCAAACAGTGATGCAACACAACGGGGGTTTAAAACCAGATGAACACAACAGGTGGTCGTAACCAGTGATAGCAACACAACAGGTGGTGTAACCAGTGATAGCAACACAACAGGTGGTCGTAACCAGTGATAGCAACACAACAGGTGGTCGTAACCAGTGATAGCAACACAACAGGTGGTTATAACCAGTGATAGCAACAAACAGGTGGTCGTAACAGTGATAGAACACAACAGGTGGTGTAACCAGTGTTTGCAACAAAACAGGTGGTCTTTAACCAGTGATAGAACAAACAGGTGGTTGTAACCAGTGATAGCAACACAGGCCACAGCTGTCTACCTTTGAACACTTTTCTTCCGCATTGCTTGAAGACCTTTAAATAATTCTCAAGGAGGTCACTATGTGACCACCGTGTGACCGGCAGAGCTGTGACTAGCAGAGGTGTGACCAGAGCTGTGACCACCTTTAAATGTGAGAAGTTGCTTAGCTGGAGCAGAATAGAGGCAGACGATGAAAGAAGTTGAATTAGAGTATTTGACAGGAGGGTAGTGACAGGACAATGGCAGGAGGGTAGTGGCAGGAGGGTAGTGGCAGGAGGGTAGTGACAGGAGGACAATGCAGGAGAGTAGTGGCAGGAGGTAGGACAGAGGGGTAGTGGCAGGGGTTTAGTGAAGGAGGAAAAAGGCAGGAGAGTAGTGGCAGGAGGGTGTAAGGGGGTAGTGGCGGAGGGTAGTGACGAGGACAAGGGGCAGGAGAGTGTGGAGGAGGGTAGTGACAGGGGGTAGTGGAGGAGGGTAGTGACAGGAGGACAATGGCAGGAGAGTAGTGGCAGGAGGGTAGTGACAGGAGGGTAGTGGCAGGAGGAGGACAGGAGGGTGTGGCAGGAGGGTAGTAAACAGGAGGACAATGGCAGGAGGAATGACAGGAGGGTGTGGCAGGAGGTAATGACAGGAGGGTGTGGCAGGAGGGTAGTGACAGGAGGACAATGGCAGGAGGTTAGTGGCAGGAGGGCAGGACGGAGGTAGTGGCAGGAGGGTAATGACAGGAGGAGTGGCAGGAGGGTAGGACAGGGGGACAATGGCAGGAGGTAGTGGCAGGGGGCAGTGACAGGGGGTAGTGGCGGAGGGTAGTGGCAGGAGGGTAGTGACAGGCAATGGCAGGAGAGTAGTGGCAGGAGGGTAGTGACAGGAGGGTAGTGGCAGGAGGGTAGTGACAGGAGGACAATGGCAGGAGAGTAATGGCAGGAGGGTAGTGACAGGAGGGTAGTGGCAGGAGGGTTTAGGGGCAGGGGGTGTGCAGGTGGTTAGTGAAGGAGGTAGTGACAGGAGGACAATCGCAGGAGATAGTAGCAGGAGGGTAGTGACAGGAGGGTAGTGACAGGAGGACAATGGCAGGAGAGTAGTGGCAGGAGGGTAGTGACAGGAGGACAATGGCAGGAGAGTAGTGGCAGGAGGGTAAGTGGCTGGATAGTGGCAGGAGGTTAGTGACAGGAGGGTAGTGGAGGAGGTAGTGACAGGAGGGTGTGACAGGAGGGTAGTGGCAGGAGGGTGTGCAGGAGGGTAGTCAAATACAATATGACAGGAGGGTAGTGGCAGGAGGGTGTGACAGGAGGGTAGGGACAGGAGGGTAGTGGCAGGAGGGTAGTGACGGAGACAATGGCAGGAGATAGTGGCAGGAGGGTAGTGACAGGAGGGTAGTGACAGGAGGACAATGGCAGGAGGGTAGTGGCAGGAGGGTAGTGACAGGAGGACAATGGCAGGAGAGTAGTGAGGGGGTGTGCAGGAGGGTAGTGACAGGAGGGTAGTGACAGGAGGGTAGTGGCAGGGGGGTAGTGACGGGGGTAGTGACAGGAGGGTAGTGAAGGGGGACAATGGCAGGAGGGTAGTGGCAGGGGGTTGTGACAGGGGACATGCAGGAGGTAGTGGCAGGGGGTAGTGGCAGGAGAGTAGTGGCAGGGGGGTAGTGACAGGAGGGTAGTGGCAGGAGGGTAGGGGACAGGGGGGTGTGAAGGAGGGTAGTGGCAGGAGGGTAGTGGCAGGAGGGTAGTGGCAGGAGGGTAGTAAAGGAGGTATGCAGGAGGGTAGTGACAGGAGGACAATGGCAGGAGAGTAGTGGCAGGAGGGTAGTGACAGGAGGTATGACAGGAGACAATGGCAGGAGAGTAGTGGCAGGAGGTAGTGACAGGGGGGACAGTGGCAGGAGAGTAGGGGGCAGGAGGGTAGGGGACAGGAGGGTAGTGCAGGGGGTAGTGGCAGGAGGGTAGTGGCAGGAGGGTAGTGACAGGAGGGTAGTGGCAGGAGGGTAGTGGCAGGAGGGTAGTGACAGGAGGGTAGTGGCAGGAGGGTAGTGACAGGAGCAGTGATGCCAGTAACTGGGCTTCTGGAGAGGTGGGGGTAAGTGGCGCGCTGACCCGGCCGGGTGGCGCTCTGAATGGTTGATTGGTGAATGTGTGTGTGTGTGTTGTGTGTGTGTGTGTGTGTGTGTTTTGGGTTTTGGGTGTGTCTGTCTGTCTTTTCTGTCTGGTCTGTCTGTCTCTGCTCTCTCTCTCTCTCTCTCTCTCTTCTCTCTATATTATTTTATATATATATTATTATATATATATATTATATATATATAAATATACTCATATACACACAACAACACACTATACACACACACCCACACACACTATACACACACACACACACACACGCTATACACACACCACAACACACACTATACACACACACACACACACCACACACACACACACCATATACACACACACACACACACACTATACACACACACACAACACACTATCACAACACACACACACACACACCCACACCACACACACACCATATACACACAACACTATACACACACACTACACACACACACTATATAACCCACATTATACACACACACACACACACACACACAAACTCACACAACAGGCCTAGTGTCTAATCGACATGTGCCTAAGACAAAATGGTAACTAACACACACACAAGAGTATTTACAGGATTAAGTTCGAGTTTGCATCTTCGTATACAAGCTGAGAATTGTTACTGCCTCAACTCATTTCAAAGACTTTTTATGAGACATATAACTTGGGAAGAGCATGAAGTTGGAGTCATATATGGCTCAGCGATTTCATTTAGTCAGTTATATTTATTTCATCGATGTCTTTGTGCTGTACGAAGATAATCCAAACTCGGTTCATTCTAGGAGTGAATGATCTCAGATGTAGTTGGTGTTTGCTGCCCGTCTTGAAGTGTAGAAGCTGTCTTCTGGCTGATCACAAAATGGAGACAAGTGTGGTACCTTAACAACATTGGTCTTGTACATAACAGTAAGGCCACTCGCATCTCTCTGGTGTTGAAGGCTCTGCTGAAATGACATCTGTCCAGGCTGGGTCCACGCGAGAGATAAGTCACCTTGCTCTGTTCTCTGTTCTGTCCAGAAGTCGCAAATGAGACGGAGGACAGACAGTCCAAGAAAGTGGAGCATACTCAGGTTATAAGCACACTTGTGTCTTGTACAGAGTTTTATAGTCTCTAACTGTCCAGGAAGTGTTGTTAGCTTCCTGGTCGCCTTGTTGCAAAGTTTAACACGCGGTTCTTCATAATCAGTTTGGAGTCAGATTTCGCCTAGGATATCCACCTTATCTCTGGTTTTAACTCTCTCCCATTCATTCTTACCACTGCTTCAGCATTAATATTAAGGTGCCGACAATTCATTGGATTTAATAAATACATGCCATCGTTTTTCCCAGGCTGATACAGCTGTGAGCTTGTGATGCACCTGAGACCGGCTGGCATTTCCTCTTTTGGATAAGTAAATGTCATATTAGTCATCTGCATAGGCATGGGATTCTGGGATGAGTTGATGAGGTCGCTGTAGACATTCCATAACAATAGACCAAGCACACTGCCCCGTGGAAGTTCAGAACTACTTCTAGAGGTCTACTTTGAAGATAATCACTAAGAAGGCATAGTGTAGATCCAGAGACTGGTAACATACTCTGTCGAAAGCGCCATTACTGTCCAGTGCTCCTACACAGCTGATCTTAGATTTATCTAGTGACTGGTGCCACATAGTGGAGAGGTTTAACAGATAAACATCAGAGCGACCTTTTATGAAGCCATATTGACGGTCACAAAGAAGCGATTTGTAGTTAAGAAATGCTGCCATTTGCCGTGAGATTGTCTCAAGAATTTTGTCAGTGACTAACGGGAGAGTGACACTACCTACCTACCTGGAGTATACCTGGAGGGTGTTCCGGGGATCAACGCCCCCGCGAACCGGTCCATGACTGAGCCTCACTGGTCTATACCTGGAGTTTACCTGGAGAGAGTTCCGGGGATCAACGCCCCCGCGGCCCGGTCTGTGACCAGGCTTATTTCTGCTCTACTCTGTTTTTGTGTGTGTAAACAGGGGACTACACTTGCCTCTTTCCTCAGAGATGGCCATTTAACTGTTCTAGGCAGTGATGATAGAAGAGTTAGAAGTGATGTTAGCGGATCTGCACATATACTCAGCCGTCTTGGGCTCACTTGATCTGGAACCACAGCTGTCTTTTGATCTAGGGATTTAAGGAAATATACTCCATCCTGCCTTATTGTCACCTCTGACAACTTAGACACAGTTCTTGTTACCTGGAGGTTATTCCGGGGATCAACGCCCCCGCGGCCCGGTCCATGACCAGGCCTCCCGATGGATCAGGGCCTGATCAACCAGGCTGTTACTGCTGGCCGCACGCAGTCCAACGTACGAGCCACATCCCGGCTGATCCGGCACTGACTTTAGGTATCTGTCCAGCTCTCTCTTGAAGGCAGCCAGGGGTTTATTGGCAATTCCCCTAATGCTTGATGGGAGGCTGTTAAACAGTTTTGGGCCCCGGGCACTTATGGTGTTTTCCCTTAGTGTACCAATGGCGCCCCTACTTTTTATTGGGGGCATTTTGCATCGCCTGCCCAGTCTTTTACTTTCGTAGGGAGTGATTTCTGTGTGCAGATTTGGGAACATTCTTTCCAAGATTTTCCAAGTGTAGATTATGATATATCTCTCCCTCCTGCGTTCCAACGAGTACAAGTCAAGTGCTTCCAAGCGTTCCCAGTAGTTAAGGTGCTTGACAGAACTTATACGTGCAGTAAAGGATCTCTGTACACTCTCTAGATCTGCGATTTCACCTGCTTTGAATGGAGATGCTAATGTACAGCAGTATTCCAGTCTAGAGAGAACAAGTGATTTGAAAAGGATCATCATGGGCTTGGCATCTCTCGTTTTGAAAGTTCTCATTATCCATCCTATCATTTTCTTTGCACGTGCGATCGTGGCACTGTTGTGATCCTTGAAAGTGAGATCCTCAGACATTACTACTCCCAGGTCCCTTACATTAGTTTTCCGCTCTATTGTATGGCCGGAGTCAGTAGTATACTCTGTTCTAGTTATTATCTCCTCCAGTTTTCCATAACGGAGTAGTTGGAATTTGTCCTCTTTGAACATCATATTGTTTACCGTTGCCCATTGGAAAACTTTGTTTATATCTTCTTGGAGATTAACCGCGTCCTCAGCAGATGACAGCCTCATGCAGATCCTAGTATCATCCGCAAAGGATGATACGGTGCTGTGGTGTATATCTCTGTTTATGTCTGATATGAGGATAAGGAATAAGATGGGGGCGAGTACTGTGCCTTGTGGAACAGAGCTCTTCACTATGGCAGCCTCCGATTTAACTCTGTTGACCACTACTCTTTGTGTTCGATTTGTTAGGAAGTTGAAGATCCATCACCCCACTTTCCCAGTAATTCCTTTAGCACGTATTTTATGGGCTATTACGCCATGATCGCATTTGTCAAATGCTTTTGCAAAGTCTATGTATATTACATCTGCATTCTGATTTTCTTCCAGTGCATCCAAGGCCATGTCATAGTGATCCAGTAGTTGTGAGAGGCAGGAACGACCTGCCCTGAACCCATGTTGCCCTGGATTGTGCAGATTTTGGGAATCCAGGTGATTTGCAATCCTGCTTCTTAGCACTCTTTCAAAAGATTTTTATGATGTGGGACGTCAGAGCTATTGGTCTATAGTTCTTAGCTAATGCTTTGCTGCCACCTTTATGGAGTGGGGCTATATCCGTTGTTTTAAGTGACTGTGGAATTTCACCCATGTCCAAGCTCCTCCTCCATAGTGTACTTAGGGCACGCGAGAGGGGTTTCTTGCAGTTCTTAATGAAAACAGAGTTCCACGAGTCTGGGCCCGGGGCTGAGTGCATGGGCATGTTGTCAATGGCTTTTTCGAAATCTATCGGAGTTAGGGTAATGTCGGAAATCTGGCATACATTTATGGAGTTTTGAGGCTCATTCATGAAGAAATCATTTGGGTCGTCGATCCTCAGACCGATTAGTGGTTCACTAAACACAGAGTCGTACTGGGATTTCAATATTTCACTCATTTCCTTGTTGTCATCTGTGTAAGTCCCATCCTGTCTGAGTAAGGGCCCGATACTAGATGTGGTATTTGCCTTGTTTTTGGCATATGAAAAGAAATATTTTGAATTTCTTTCAATTTCACTAATAGCTTTAAGCTCCTCCTGCCTCTCCTGGTTCCTGTAAGAGTCATTTAGCTTAAGTTCGATAGTTTCCACTTCCCTGGTCAGCGCCTCCTTTCGTGTATCAGATGTTCTAGCACTCCTGAGGAGCTCAGTGACTCTTCGTCGTCTTCTGTAGAGGGAGCATCTTTTTCTCTCCAGTTTACTCCTGCTCTTCTTCTTTCTTAGGGGAATATGCCTAGAACATGCTTCGGCTACCAGGAAGTTGATCCTTTCAAGCCACTGGTTTGGATCCATGTCATTTAAGACATCTTCCCAACATGTTTCGTTTAGGACATGGTTTACCTGGTCCCAGTTGATGTTCTTGTTGTTGAAGTTGTATTTTGTGAAGACACCTTCACAGGTACATGCATTCTGCTGATCAGGACCCCTATGCATGTACGTCTGGACTTCGATTAGATTGTGATCGGAATTAGTTGTTTTTGATATTCTTATGTCTCTTATCAGGTCCTCATTATTTGTGAAGATAAGGTCAAGTGTGTTTTCTAGTCTTGTTGGCTCCACTATCTGCTGGCTTAAGGTGTGTTTTTCGCAGAGACTTAGTAGCTCGTGTGTGTGTGACCTTTCATCTGCGCTACCTCCGGGGATTGTTTCAGCTATAACATTATTTGCTACATTCTTCCATTTTGTATGCCTTAGGTTGAAATCACCAAGCAGTAAGGTGTTTGGGGATGGAGCTGGAAGGTTTTCCAAACAGTAATCGATTTTCAGTAGCTGTTCCTTGAACTGTTGTGAGGTTGCATCTGGTGGCTTGTATACAACCACAATGACTAGGTTTTGGTTCTCGATCTTTATTGATAGAACTTCAACTACCTCATTTGTGGTGTTCAGCAACTCCGTGCAGATAAGGGACTCTTTGACATACAGGCCATCCCCCCCTTGTTGCCTTTTTTTTCTGTCGCATCTAAAAAGGTTGTAACCACTTATCCATATTTCACTGTCAAAGTGATCTTTTGTGTGAATCTCTGTGAAGGCTGCAAACATTGCATTAGACTCCTCTAGAAGTCCACTGGTAAAAGGTATTTTGTTGTTGGTGGATGGCTTAAGGCCCTGTATATTAGCAAATATGAACAAGGTTGTATTCTGTGTTTGTTGGGGGGATTTTGTTATTGGCATCAGTAGTTGTAATTCTGGAGGGCCATGGGTGGCCACT
The DNA here is from genome assembly GCF_026875155.1 of Cherax quadricarinatus. NCBI lineage: Eukaryota > Metazoa > Arthropoda > Malacostraca > Decapoda > Parastacidae > Cherax > Cherax quadricarinatus. The sequence continues at coordinate 51,345,428 of NC_069409.1, read as the reverse complement.
GGCTGCGCCTCCAGTCCAACAAGGCTCCAAGGTGGTGGACTATTTTTGTTATTTCCTTCCATTTTCTTTTTTCGTTTCCTGCCACTAAAAAATCACCTGGAGTTGGGTTGTCGTAGCTACTATTGTTTGTCTTGTGGGGTCTGTGCCTCCTGGTCCCTTTTAGATGGTATGCAGGGCACTCGATGTTGTAACACTGCTTCTGGAGGACCGAGGAGTGGCACATTTTTGGGTGAAAGAAAGTACAGGAAGAAGAACGACACACTCCTTCAGACAGGAGGTCGCTACATTTTTTTTGGGATGGCTATCAAAGGAGAGTCCCTAACTGGGTCATCTTGGAAGCAAAGTGTTCAGGTCAGTAAAGTAAACGACTGAATATTCAGTAGAATGAGTGGATTATTTCAGAATATGAGTGAGAACTATGAAAGGCAGGGAAATAGGGAAGGGAAGGAGGGGTAAGACGAAAGGCGGAGAGAAAAAGAGAGAGGAAGAAGGGATAGGGAGAGGAAGATGAAGATGTAGTCCAACACTTTACTGTGTGTTCATTATACATCAAAAGACAACAGAACACACTTTGATTGTGACGACGTTTTGCTCTGTGCAGATCTTTATTAGATTTCATAAAGCAAAACGTTGCTGCATACGTCTTGTACTCCATCCTAACGACATCTCGCCCTTGTATCCAAGGGTTCAGCAGCTACGGCAGCCTCAAAGGTTTCCTTCCAGGAGAGCTACAGTTACTATTACGCCAGAATGACCAGGTCTTTCCAAGAGGGAAGCGAAATGTAGACGCGCCTGTAACATACTCATACCTGTAACAGTTCATATTACAGTCGCTCTTCGGCTCTGGCGTCCTGGATCAAGTGGTGTGACCACTTATTTCATCGTAAGTGTTTTTCTTGCCTTCAAAGTCTATCCAGGCCTTTCCTCTATAGGCCTGTGGCCTAGATTCTCAGAGGTTGTTGGTGTTAGTGGGGTGAGGTGGTGCTTGGGTGGTAGTAGCTGGGGTCCGATGGTGGTTGATGGGTGGTATTAGGTCGGTGTTGCCTTGGGAGGGGGAGGGGAGTCCTTGGGTGGGGGAGGGTAATGTGGATGGGGAGAGGGGGGGATGGTCCCAGTCCTGGATGGTCTGTGTTGGGTCACCTTGGATAACACCACGTCATGTTCCCCCTCCCCTCCCCTTCCCTCCCCTCCCCAATCTTACCTACCTTCTACTAACCTCCTCCCCTCCCCTTCCTCCGACCTCCCCCCCCACTCACCTACCTTTTACTACCTACTTCCCTCTCCTCTCCGTTCAGGTTATTTCCACACCAGGAGAGGAGGGAAGTGGGGGGTGGGGAAGAATAGGGGAAAGGAAGCCAGAAGAATAGAGAATGGGGAGGAGAGGGGGGGACGGAGGCAGCCAAGCATTACCTGGTAAATAAGAGTCGAAGAGCTGGCGGCTCTTGTTTTGTCCACCACGTGACAGGCTGTGTGAGAGTCAAAGAGCTCGCAGCTCTTGCCCGTTACTGGGTACATCGTGAGCCCAGGAGCTTCTAGAGGGATGTGACCGGAACAGAGCTTCTGGAGAGAAGTGACTGGAACAGAGCTTCCTGAGGGAAGTGACTGAACAGAGATTCCAAAGAGGACTGAACAGAGCCTCTGGAGGGAAGTGACTGAAAGGGAGCCTCTGGAGGGAAGTAACTGGACGAGAGCCTCTGGAGGGAAGTGACTGGAAGAGAGCCTCTGGAAGGAAGTGACTGGAAGAAAGCCTCTGGAAGGAAATGACTGGAAGAGAACTTCTGGAGGGAAGTGACTGGAAGAGAGCTTCTGAAGGGAAGTGACTGGAAGAGAGCTTCTGGAGGGAAGTGACTGGAAGAGAGCTTCTGGAGGGAAGTGACTGGAAGAGAGCTTCTGGAGGGAAGTGACTGGAAGAGAGCTTCTGAAGGGAAGTGACTGGAAGAGAGCTTCTGGAGGGAAGCGACTGGAAGAGAGCTTCTGGAGGGAGGTGACTGGAAAAAATCTGGAGGGAAGTGACTGGAAGAGTTCTGGAGGGAAGTGACTGGAACAGGACTCTTGTCACCGTGAATTGTGACTGAATTGTAGTAGAGGTTGAGGGGTAGACAACATCGGGACCAGTGGAAATAAGCCACTATGCTTGGTTTTTCTGGGTAGTTGTGCGTTATTAACCTGCTGGGGTTATTCTGAATGTTTCTTGTGTATAATTGCAAACAACTGGGAGGTCAATAGAGCGGTGCTGATAGATGGCATCTCGTAGACCTGGGAAGACTCTGTGAGGGCAGTCTTCTCTGGCGTTTACCTGGGTCTTACCTGTGTGGAGGGTGTTAACTGGAGGGGAAGGAACTGTTGAGGGATGGGGGGGGGATGTTGTGGTATGGCTGAGGCAGCTGGAACACTAGGGGCAAGGCTCATGAGTGTGTGAGACTAATGTAGTGTTGAACCCACCCTGTGTTGAACCTCACCCTGTGTTGAAGCCCACCCTGTGTTGAAGCCCACCCTGTGTTGAAGCCCACCCTGTGTTGAACCCCACCCTGTGTTGAACTCACCTGTTTGACTCACCTGTTGTTGAACCACCTGTGGGAACCCACCGTTTAACCACCTGTTGAACCACCTGTGTTGAGCCCATCCTGTGATGAAGCCACTTGTTGAACTCATTCCAGGTAGTTGAACTACCTGTTGAACCACCTGTGTTGAACCTCAACCTGTGTAACCAGAGTTCGAAAAACCCACACTGTGAGTTTAAGCCACTGTTTGAACACCTTGTTACCCAGGGCCACTGTGAACCCAACCTGTGTTGAACCTACTGTGTTGAACCACCTGTGTTGAACCCCAGCCCCGTGTGAACCTCCACCCTGGTACCACCACCTGTGTGGACCTCAACCCTGGTTACCCACCAGTGTTGAACCACCTGGTTGAAACCCATCCCTGTGTTAGCAACCACCGTGTGAAGTGCTTGCATTCTCTAGTCCCTCTGTTTTCGCTCGTTTATCAATAGTTGTCATGATCACGACGGAGCGAACATTAAGACTAAAGTTCCGCTCAAGAATTTTAGAATCATTCAGTAGGTAAGAGCATGTATCACAATCGTTGTCCCGACACTTTAACATCGTAACAGAAGATATCAGATAATAATGCCAGCAAATTAGAAGTCTTCAAGAAGAGAATTGGTAACAACGTATGTCACCAGGTGCCACTGCACAGGCTGGACTTGTATGTGGCCAACTAGCTATCAGCACCAGCATACACCACCACCACCGGTACGACCTGCCACGGTTCCAAATAGGTGAAGTTGACCACAAGGTATAGCAAACGTGAAGTGGCTGGCATTCTTCTAATACACATTCTGTTATGTAACGTATCAATGTTGATATTGTTTACACACGTGTTGCAAATGCATGTGAAGAATGTGACCCTGGAGTGATAACCTACAAATTGTGCTCAATTGGTATAACAAGGAAGGTAGAGATATTGGTATTTATATTCCTAACAAATAGATCTCGAAGAGAAGTGTCAACATAACAGTAGAAAGCCCAGTGCCACATGGCACAGTCCTGGCACCCTTGTTGCTTCTCATCCTTACACACAGATATAAACACCAGCCACATCTGCGTATCATCCTGCCACGATGATACCAAAATAAGCGTGGAAGTTGCCACAGTAGAAAACAGATAAAAGACTAACATCAGGTAAGTCTTTCAGTGAACAGAAGAATGCAGACCCCAGGCGGACCAGCCCGTAGAACCTTGCAACAGTCATGGCAAATGACCTGTCATTCAGAAGACAATATAAGACAAATGTAGCAAGGGCAGTGAAATGACGAGTTACGAGAGCTTTCATATGCAGTGAAGTGTGTTGTAGTCATGACGCTGTTTGTATCACTTGTGCTCTCACGTCTGAGAGTGTGTACTCACAGCCTCTCTCAACTGATACCTGTCCCTCACACCAGCTGATACTTCTCCCACACACCAGCTGACCACCATACCGGCTGACCACCATACCGGCTGATCTTATCATTTACTGGCGACCAAGTGGCACCACTAAATGACCTGCTAATTGGTTCTAATTGGGTAATTAGGGTGGCATTAAGCCGTGCCCGAGAGGTCGATCCACGTCACGCAGACCCTGCCTGATGCTTGAGAAATGGTAAGTGCTGGCACCCTGAGTGCCACTCTAGGTGGCACTACCTCTCTCTCCTGAGGGAAGGTTCCTTGATGTTGGTGAGGGACTCTTGATTTAGGGAATTGGATCTGTGCTCCAGTTCCCCGAATTGGGCCTGAATGCCTTCCATATCCCCCCCCCCAGGCGCTGTATAATTCTACGGGTTTAGCGCTTCCCCTTGACTATAATGATACCTCTCTCTCTCTCTCTCTCTCTCTCTCTCTCTCTCTCTCTCTCTCTCTCTCTCTCTCTCTCTCTCTCTCTCTCTCTCTCTCTCTCTCTCTCTGCTTTATGTTAGGCTCAGGTTAGTCATAAGCCTGTTTAAACGTGCATTTAAGACGGTTAAGCAAAATGAGATAAAACGAGGGTACACGCCTGGCAGGGCGGTGTGTGGGGACGCCTCTGGACAACGTTGGAATTAACACGTTTTTTTTTAAAGTGGGCTGTGAGACTGCGAGGCCTGTTGTGTGTCCGAGTAGGCCTATTTCCCGTAAATGCTTCTGGCAGTCATTGACCCCGCGGCCAGATCTCAGGGCAGGCCTCCTGGTTGATGATACTAGTTATGGATGATGATGATGTGGTCCTGGTTGATGACCTGGTCCTGGTTGATGATGTGGTCCTGGTTGATGACTTGGTCCTGGTTGATGATGTGGTCCTAGTTGATGACCTGGTCCTCTTTGATGGCCTGTTCCTGGCTAATGATGACCTAGTCGTGGCTAATGATGACATGGCCCCGGTTGATCATGATCTGGCCATTCAGGCTATTGGTGCTAATTAGATACACGCAGTCAGTCGTAGACACGACGATCCTGCTGAAGAGTCTTGGTCCCTCTACACTTACTAGGTTCCCCCTGCTGCACAGACACTTCTCACCATAAGATATATAACATCATCTGCCAAGTCTCCTGCGCTCGTAAGTGTTCATAAGAACATAAGAAAGGAGGAACACTGCAGTAGGCCTGTTGGCCCATACTAGGCAGGTCCTTTACAATTCATCCCACTAACAAAACATTTGACCAACCCAATTTTCAATGCCAACCAAGAAATAAGCTCTGATGTGCAAGTCCCACTCAAATCCAACCCCTCCCACTCATGTATTTATCCAACCTAAATTTGAAACTACCCAAAGTCCTAGCCTCAATAATCCAACTAGGTAGACTGTTCCACTCATCAACTACCCTATTTCCAAACCAATACTTTCCTATGTCCTTTCTAAATCTAAACTTATCTAATTTAAATCCATTACTGCGGGTTCTCTCTTGGAGAGATATCCTCAAGACCTTGTTAATATCCCTTTATTAATACCTATCTTCCACTTATACACTTCGATCAGGTCTCCCTCATTCTTCGTCTAACAAGTGAATGTAACTTAGAGTCTCAATCTTTCTTCATAAGGAAGATTTCTAATGCTATGTATTAATTTAGTCATCCTACGCTGAATGTTATTCAACGAATTTAGTCCATTCTGTAATATGGAGACCAAACTGAGCTGCAACATCTAGGTAGGCCTACTAATGATTCATAAAGCTCAGTAGACCTCTGGACTTCTGTTGCTACCTTCTTGAATAAATCCCAGTAATCTATTTGCCTTAACGTACGCTTAGGCTGTGTCTTGGTTTAGGTTGTGCTCACACATAAAACCCAAGTCCTATCGCATCTATGGCTAAGTTCTACATTATTTACTATAGTGCTAGGTTATGGACACTCCGACTTCAACCTTGCATTTACTAACATTGACTCATCGCCACTTTTCTGAACCAAGAGTAAGTTTGTCTAAACACCTGAAGTTCCCAATCATCACGTTATGAATCCAATTATCCTACCCTATCATGTATAAAACCATTTCTTTCTGTAATTCTCTAAAATGTTGCGTCAGAAACACAGCTGAAGCACGCTGCGAGTACCTATGCGCTTAGTGGACATGTGATACTGGCACTGCTGCGAGGTCTATGTGCTATATGCGCAGTGAATACTGGCACTGCTGCGATGGTCCTTGTGCTTAGTGCTAGTGATACTGGACGCTCAGGTCTATTTAGTGCCATGATATGCACTGCTGAGGTCTATGTGCTTGTGAGTGACATGGCCTCACGAGTCTATGCCTTAGTTGCGCATGATACTGCACTGCTGCAAGTCCTATGGCTTGTGCCAGTATACATCACGCTGCAGGTCTATGTGCTTAGTCCAAGTGATATGCACTTGCAGGTCTATGCTTAGTGCTCATGAACTGGACTGTGCAGTCTAATGCCTAGTGCGCAGTGATTGGCATCTAGGCATCCTTATCGCAGTGATACTGCACTCTGCGATTTTGTGCTTAGTGCGTAATATGGCACGACGCAGAGTCTATGACTTAGTGCCATGATACTGGCACTGCTGCAGGTTACTAATGTGCTTATGCGCAGTGATACTCATCTGCGAGGTCTATGCGTTAGCTGTCGCAGTGATACTGGCACTGCTGCAGAGTCTATGTTGCCTTATGCGCAGTATACTGGCACTTGCTGCAGGTCTAGTTGCTGCTCTAGTGCCAGTGATACCTGCACTGCTCGAGTCTATTGCTAGATGTCAGTGATACTGGCTACGTCTGCGAGTCTATGTAACTTATGTGCGCAGTGTTACTGGCACATGCTGCGAGTCTATGTACTTAGTGCGCAGTGATGACTGGCACTGCTGCGAGTCTCTGGCTTAGTGCGCAGTGATACTGGCACTGCTGCGAGGTCTATTGCTTAGTGCGCCAGTGATACTGCACTGCTGCAGTCAATTGCTTAGTGCGCAGTGATACTGGCACTGCTGCGAGGTCTATGTGCTTAGTGTGCAGTGATACTGGCACTGCTGCGAGTCTATGTACTAGTGCGCAGTGATATGGCACTGCTGCGAGGTCTATGACTTAGTGCGCAGTGATACTGGCACTGCTGCGAGGTCTATGGCTTAGTGCGCAGTGATACTGGCACTGCTGCGAGGCTCTGGGCTTAGTGCGCAGTGATACTGGCACTGCTGCGAGGTCTCTGGCTTAGTGCGCAGTGATACTGGCACTGCTGGAGGTCCTCTGGGCTTAGTGCGCAGTGATACTGGCACTGCTGCGAGGTCTCTGGGCTTAGTGCGCAGTGATACTGGCACTGCTGCGAGGTCTCATGGCTTAGTGCGCAGTATACTGGCACTGCTGCGAGGTCTCTGGGCTTAGTGCGCAGTGATACTGGCACTGCTGCGAGGTCTCTGGGCTTAGTGCGCAGTGATACTGGCACTGCTGCGAGGTCTCTGGGCTTAGTGCGCAGTGATACTGGCACTGCTGCGAGGTCTTTGTGCTTAGTGCGCAGTGATACTGGCACTGCTGCGAGGTCTATGTGCTTAGTGCGCAGTGATACTGGCACTACTGCGAGGTCTATGTGCTTAGTGCGCAGTGATACTGGCACTGCTGCGAGGTCTATGTGCTTAGTGCGCAGTGATACTGGCACTGCTGCGAGGTCTATGTGCTTAGTGCGCAGTGATACTGGCACTGCTGCGAGGTCTATGTGCTTAGTGCGCAGTGATACTGGCACTGCTGCGAGGTCTATGTGCTTAGTGCGCAGTGATACTGGCACTGCTGCGAGGTCTATGTGCTTAGTGCGCAGTGATACTGGCACTGCTGCGAGGTCTATGCGCTTAGTGCGCAGTGATACTGGCACTGCTGCAAGGTCTATGTGCTTAGTGCGCAGTGATACTGGCACTGCTGCGAGGTCTATGTGCTTAGTGCGCAGTGATACTGGCACTGCTGCAGGGTCTATGTGCTTAGTGCGCAGTGATACTGGCACTGCTGCGAGGTCTATGCGCTTAGTGCGCAGTGATACTGGCACTGCTGCGAGGTCCTATGGCTTAGTGCGCAGTGATACTGGCACTGCTGCGAGGTCTATGTGCTTAGTGCGCAGTGATACTGGCACTGCTGCGAGGTCTATGTCTTAGTGCGCAGTGATACTGGCACTGCTGCGAGGTCTATGTGCTTAGTGCGCAGTGATACTGGCACTGCTGCGAGGTCTATGCGCTTAGTGCGCAGTGATACTGGCACTGCTGCGAGGTCTATGTGCTTAGTGCGCAGTGATACTGGCACTGCTGCGAGGTCTATGTGCTTAGTGCGCAGTGATACTGGCACTGCTGCGAGGTCTATGTGCTTAGTGGCAGTGATACTGGCACTGCTGCGAGGTCTATGTACTTAGTGCGCAGTGATACTGGCACTGCTGCGAGGTCTATGTACTTAGTGCGCAGTGATACTGGCACTGCTGCGAGGTCTCTGGGCTTAGTGCGCAGTGATACTGGCACTGCTGCGAGGTCTATGTGCTTAGTGCGCAGTGATACTGGCACTGCTGCGAGGTCTCTGGCTTAGTGCGCAGTGATACTGGCACTGCTGCGAGGTCTCATGGCTTAGTGCGCAGTGATACTGGCACTGCTGCGAGGTCTCTGTCTTAGTGCGCAGTGATACTGGCACTGCTGTGAGGTCCTATGACTTAGTGCGCAGTGATACTGGCACTGCTGCGAGGTCTCTGGGCTTAGTGCGCAGTGATACTGGCACTGCTGCGAGGCTCTGGGCTTAGTGCGCAGTGATACTGGCACTGCTGCGAGGTCTCTGGGCTTAGTGCGCAGTGATACTGGCACTGCTGTGAGGTCTCTGGGCTTAGTGCGCAGTGATACTGGCACTGCTGCGAGGTCTCTGGGCTTAGTGCGCAGTGATACTGGCACTGCTGCGAGGTCTCTGGGCTTAGTGCGCATAATACTGGCACTGCTGCGAGGTCTCTGGCTTAGTGCGCAGTGATACTGGCACTGCTGCGAGGTCTCTGGGCTTAGTGCGCAGTGATACTGGCACTGCTGCGAGGTCTCTGGGCTTAGTGCGCAGTGATACTGGCACTGCTGCGGGGTCTTTGTGCTTAGTGCGCAGTGATACTGGCACTGCTGCGAGGTCTATGTGCTTAGTGCGCAGATGAGTTTACTGTACCTGAACCGAGGCACACAGTTCAACAGTACTCCAACCTGGAGAGTACAAATGACTTAAAGAGTATCATCAGTGGTTTATCATCAGTGAGTACATAGTCTAGTGTTGAGAAGGTCCCGAGTACATATTGTAGTGTTGAGAAGGTCCCGAGTACATAGTCTAGTGTTGTTTTCATTCTTGTACTCTGCTTCAGCTCTCACGGTTTCACTGTTGTTACGTAACATAGTAACTGTAATTTGTCTAGTAATAATAATAATTGTTATTTGTACAAGTACATGATACAACTTATACAGACCATAGTTAACATCAGTGACATACTACTCTATAGAAAGTCCCTTTTTATGCAGAGCATTTCCCGCAAATTAGGTCAATTTTGTCCCAGGAAGCTACCCACACCAGTCGACTAGTACCCAGGTACCTATTTTGCTGCTAGGTGAACATGGACAGCAGGTGTGTTAACAGGAAAACGTCCTAATGTTGCCACCCGTACCGGGGATCGAACTACGGGCCTCAGTGTGTGAGTTGAGTGCGCTAGCGATCGAGTTCTGTGGGATGTTACGCTGTTATTTATTGTATGTGAAGGCAGTGACTGCCTCAGTTCTGGCAGTGACTTGTTTTATTACTGGCAGTGACTGCTTCAGTTCTGGCAGTGACTGGATGACCCGCCCGTGAACCGCGTGCGTGTTGGTGAGGAAGGGGAGGAGGGAAGTGTCTTGGTAAGGGCAAAGGGGGGGACATACCAAGGCAACCAATTTTCTGGATAGTGACTCGTTGTTTAGAGTCACTGGCGCGAGGCCTCCCCGGTGTTACTGGCCTAGGGGACGGGTGACCGTACCTGTAGTGCCTAGAGCGCTAGACTGCCGTGCGTATACTGCGTATCCGCTAGACTAGCATTACCCTCCCTCCAGTGAAGGTTGCTAAAGTGACTGTTGCAAGAAGTGACTCTAGAAGGTAAATGCCATAGGGACTGCGCCAGGTAACTTCCGAAGTAGACTGAGTACCTAGGAGGAGACAGGAGGTGGACAGGAGTGACCTGGAAGTACTCTAGAAGGTGTAGAACTTCAGGAAGGTACGATCTCTCAGGAAGGTAGACTAGGAAGGTACTCTCAAGGAAGGTAGACTCTAGGAAGGTAGACTAGGAAGGTACTCTCAAGGAAGGTAGACTCTAGGAAGGTAGACTAGGAAGGTACTCTCAAGGAAGGTAGACTAGGAAGGTACTCTCAAGGAAGGTAGACTAGGAAGGTAGACTAGGAAGGTACTCTCAAGGAAGGTAGACTAGGAAGGTACACACTTCCTGTTACACATTTCAAGGTCAAGCAGTAATTGCTGGAGTGAGGATGTAGAGCTGGAGTGAGGGTGTAGAGCTGGAGTGAGGGTGTAGAGCTGGAGTGAGGGTGTAGAGCTGGAGTGAGTGTGTAGAAGCTGGAGTGAGGTGTAGGGAGTGGTGTAGAGCTGGAGTGAGGGTGTAGAGCTGGAGTGAGGGTGTAGAGCTGGAGTGAGGGTGTAGAGCTGGAGTGAGGGTGTAGAGCTGGAGTGAGGGTGTAGAGCTGGAATGAGGGTGGAGAGCTGGAGTGACGATGTAGAACTGGAGTGAGGTATAGAGCTGGATGAGTGTAGAGTGAATGAGGTGAGAGCTGGTGACGATGACTGGAGTGAAGTATAGAGCTGGAGTGAGGATGGAGAGCTGGAGTGAGGGTGGAGAGCTGGAGTGAGGGCGGAGAGCTGGAGTGAGGGCGGAGAGCTGGAGTGAGGTGTAGAGCTGGAGTGAAGGTGTAGAGCTGGAGTGAAGGCATAGAGCTAGAGTGAGGGTGGAGAGCTGGAGTGAAGGTGGAGTAAGAGTGAAGCGTGGATGTGGAAGTTGGTGATTAATGGAGGGGAAGGAGGTGGAGGAGGCTTGGAATCGGGGAGATTCTGTGCCGAGGGAGGAAGGAAGGGAGGACACGGAAGGAAGGAAGGAAGACAGAGAGGGACAGAAGAGTGGGAGAGACAGAGAGGTAGAAAGGGAAATGAGGAAGATGGCAAAAAGGGAGGAAGTATGGGAGAGAAGAAGGTAAACGGTTGAGGTAGGGTAGGAGGGGTAGAAAAAGGGGAAGAAGGAGGGGGCTAGAGGGAGAGGAGAGGAGGTAATCCCCTCACGACCACAGGTGTTTCACTACGGTGTTGTCTTGTTGACATACATGCTACAGGTGTTGCTTGCTACTAATGTTGATGTTTCTGTCACACATTGTGAAGGTGTTGAGGCTTCTGTGACAATTTACAGGTGTTGATGTTTGTCACACTGTGCAGGTTGTGATGTTTCTGTCACACAGTGTGCAGATGTTGAATAGTTTAGTAACCATGCATGGGTGTAGGGAGGTGTTCAGGGTGTAGTGTGAAATGTTGCAGATGTTCTGGGTGTAGTGTGTGAGGTATAGCAGGTGTTCTGGGTGTAGTGAGGTATAGTGGGTATTCTGGGTGTAGTGGGAGGTGTAACAGGTGTTCTAGGGTGTAGTGAGGTATAGTGGGTATTCTGGGTGTAGTGGGAGGTGTAACAGGTGTTCTGGGTGAGTGTGAGGTGTAGAGTTCTGGGTATAGTATGAGTATAGCATATGTTCTGGGTTGTAAGTGTGAGGTGTAGCAGGTGTTCTGGATGTAGTGTGAGGTGTAGATGTTCTGGGTAAGATGAGGTTAGAGTTTGTTCTGGATAGTGTGAGAGTGTAGCAGGTGTTTGGATGTAGTGTGAAGTTTAGCAGGTGTTCTATGGTGTTAGTGGGAGGTGTATCGGTGTTCTGGGTGTAGTGTGGTGTAGCAGGTGTTCTGGGTGTAGTGGAGGTTATTCCGGGGATCAGTGCGGCGGTATGACAGTGTTCCGATGGGTCGGGTGAAGTCTGGGTTATGCTGGCGCAGCAATCGGGTACTGAGTAGCACGGTGATCCGGATGATTTAGGTTATGCCAGTTCTCTTGAAGTGATAGCAGGGTTGTTTATGTGGGATCTAATGCTTGATGGGAGGTGTTGACAAGTTTTGGGTGGAGTGTGTGGTGTAGCAGGTGTTTTGAGTGTAGAGTGTGAGGTGTAGCAGGTGCTCTGGGTGTAGTGTGAGGTGTAGCAAGTTTTCTCGGTGTAGTGTGACGTATAGAGGTGTTCTGGGTGTAGTGTGTGGTGTAGCAGGTGTTCTGGGTGTAGTGTGGGGTGTAGCAAGTGTTCTCGGTGTAGTGTGAGGTATAGCATGTGTTCTGGGTGTAGTGTATGGTATAGAAAGTGTTCTGTGTGATGTGTAGCAGGCGTTATGTGTGTAGTGTGAGATGTAGCAAGTGTTATGGGCGTAGTGTGAGGTGTAGCAAGTATTTTGGGTGTAGTGTGTGATGTAGCAGGTATTCTGGTGTAGTATGTGGTATAGCAGGTATTCTGGGTGTAGAGGTGTAGCAGGTGTTCTGGTGTAGTATGGGGTGTAGCAGGTGTTCTCTTTGTAGTGTGAGGTGTAGCAGGCGTTCTGGGTGTAGTGTGGGGTGTAGCAGGTGTTCTGGGTGTAGAGTGTAAGATGTAGCAGGTGTTCTGGGTGTAGGGTGAGGTGTAGCAGATGTTCTGGGAGTAGTGTGAGGTGTAGCAGGTGTTCCGGGTGTAGTGTGTTGTAGCAGGTGTTCTGGATGTAGTGTGTGGTGTAGCAGGTGTTCTGGATGTAGTGTGTGGTGTAGCAGGTATTCTGGATGTAATAGAAGTGTAGAGGTGTTGAGTGTAGTGTGTGGTGTAGCAGGTGTTCTGGATGTAATATGAGGTGTAGCAGGTATTCTGGATGTAATATGAGGTGTAGCAGGTGTTCTGGGTGTAGTGTGTGGTGTAGCAGGTGTTCTGGATGTAATATGAGGTGTAGCAGGTATTCTGGATGTAATATGAGGTGTAACAGGTGTTCTGGGTGTAGTGTGTGGTGTAGCAGGTGTTCTGGATGTAATATGAGGTGTAGCAGGTATTCTGGATGTAATAGAGGTGTAGCAGTGTTCTGGGTGTAGGTGTGGTGTAGCAGGTGTTCTGGATGTAATATGAGGTGTAGCAGGTATTCTGGATGTAATATGAGTTGTAGCAGGTGTTCTGGTGTAGTGTGTGGTGTAGCAGGTGTTCTGGATGTAATATGAGGTGTAGCAGGTATTCTGGATGTAATATGAGTGTAGCAGGTGTTCTGGGTGTAGTGTGTGGTGTAGCAGGTGTTCTTGGTGTATGTGTGGTGTAGCAGGTGTTCTGGATGTAATATGAGGTGTAGCAGGTATTCTGGATGTAATATGAGGTGTAGCAGGTGTTCTGGATGTAGTGTGTGGTGTAGCAGGTGTTCTGGATGTAGTGTGTGGTGTAGCAGTGAACTGCCTCGCTGGCTACCTTGTGAGAGTGGAATTATGGGTCAGGATCTAAAGTAGTTTTTGTGAGAGTCAGGTGTGATGTCCTTGATGGTGAGGTGCACCAACACCACCGCCGGTGGTGACCCTCTCCACCACCAGTGGTGACGCTCTCCAGCACCACCAGTGGTGACGCTCTCCACCGCCAGCACCACCAGTTGTGAGGCTCTCCACCACCACCCCCATCTTCACTGTTGTCACTACCATCTACTTACCAGCAGACACGAGAGATGGTTACCGGAACATTGGTATAAGTTTTCAAGAGGAAAATGGACCAGTTGTTGCAGGAAGTGTCTGATCAACCAGGTTGTGATGACCGCGTGTGCCTGCAGGCTGCAAGTGGCAGTAGCTGTGTTAATCCTTGCAGGAGCAGGACTCTTAAAACTGGCCGCAGGTGTTGTACCACTGTTGAAGAAGTGTTGATCGTATGATTCTTCAGGATGTTGTGAACACAATAAGAAAACACTGTGTCAACATCCGTACCTCATCATTCTTCAGCATTCTACCAGCTGGTATGAACAATATTATAACAATAAGGGTTATCAAGAGGGAAGAAGGAAAGTTTGTGTAGGAGGTGTCTGATCAGGCAGGCTGTGATGGTGGCTGGCAGGAGCAGCCAGGCTGACTAGGTGGTCACCAAGGACGTTAGTGGGTGAGGCCAGGCAGCTAGGTTTAGAAAAAATTCTCGAAACCAGTCACAGGTATGCAAATACCACCGCTGACACCATTGAAACTATCACCACATTCACCACTGCACGCCCCTTGCTTCTGAAGTCTGCCTCTGGTGTGACCTGGTCACCGTGACCTCCACTGTCACCGCAGTCTGTTGACTGTTACAACTCGTCAAGGCTTCCTGTGGTGTGCGACTTACCACCACCACCACCACAAGAATTATGTCCTCCAGCGGATATCTTAAGCTCTTGAAGTCTTCCTGTGGTGAGAGATGTGACTGTCACTACTCTCAGAGCAGCTGAAACACAGCCCAGGCTGCTCCAAGGTGAGAGATGTGACTGTCACTACTCTCAGAGCAGCTGAAACACAGCCCAGGCTGCTCCAAGGTGAGAGATGTGACTGTCACTACTCTCAGAGCAGCTGAAACACAGTCCAGGCTGCTGGAAGGAACTACTGGACTGACTTCTGCTGCTGTCACATTCATGGGCTTGTTAGAGGCCTGACAGTAGTAATGATGAGTGTTATAAAAAGCGCGATATCTATAAAGTATAGACATCTCCAGAGAATACTAGGTCTTCCCCTCTAGCATTCAGCTTGTTTCTGGTTTTTGTAAGAAGTAGTCAGAAAGTATTCTGGTCCAGTTATCCTTTAAGATTATGATAAATTTTAATAGTGCTTTAGCATTGCATCTGATAGGATACTAACTAACGAAATAAAAACTGAGAAGTTTATTAACAAAGTTTTACAACTAGGTGGACAAAATCAGAGTAAATGAATTTGATATGATTTAGGATAGCTCCTACACTTCTCTTGTAGTGCAAAGTTAATGTACCTATAATAGTATAGTGCTGAAGGCACATTTCGTAACAGTACGACTCTTAAGTACCGTCTGGTACGTTAATATCAAGTATAAAAATACTAGTATATACAAGTTTGTGTGTGTGTGAGAATGTGTGCGGGTGCGCTCAGAGTGCTCGGTATGTCTCAGTGAGACTGAGTCGACTTAGACTTAAAAAGTGACTGACACTAGTCCACAAATAATCTATCTTCTCAACCATCAAGGCAATTAAAACAGCTTGTTTGAACAATATGACGAATCATTCGCCAACAGCAATAATGTAACAAACAGCAGCACAGCGTCACGAATAAGGAGACCAAAGAATGACCCTAACTGGGTACCATCAGCAGATCTTCCATTACAGTCATAAAACTCCCTTAATACTGAATCTAAGTTCAGCATAACCAAATCTCCGGCTACGACGGTGCGTAGATGCCACACAAAATGGGTCAGAAGCTGTAGCTTGGGACCTGGGTTGACTTAGATTTGTTGTGAGGGTTCGTGCAGATTTGATGGTTGGAGTTAAACACACTTGTTGGATGGTAACACTATATTGCAGAGTGTGAGAAGGGAGAGCCCAAACTGCTTCTGTCGCCTGCTAGGCCTACGGGGAACTGAGGCCGATGCAGCGCATCCCACACACTCATGGGGCCTCACGTGACGTCACACAAACTAGTCACTGGGCCTAGCAAGGGGTCATGTAAAAAATATGGATGGTAGTATGATACTCAGATAACATATACATATACAGGGGATGAACAGAGTTACACAAAGCTACAACAAATATGTTTCGACTCACCAGCGAAACATACTCTACCAAAACAAGAGTCTAAATAACGAACAAACAACCGGAGACGAAAGAGATCCCTGGAGAAATATTTCCAGGATTAGAGGGAGATGGAGAGAGAGCGATTTCTCGATTACAGCCTCACATCAGGTGATATCACGTGACTCGCCCATGCTACTCCAGCAACGGTGCAAGGTGCCGCCTGACACAAACAAGCGAGTGGTAGTTAGCAAGGCAGTTTGCGACGGCGGACAGTCAATCACAACTCTTCAACAGCGAGCACAGTGAGAAGTGTAATATGTTACATCCTTCCTACATACATAGCTAATATAATAAGTCAAATAATACAAAGTAAGATATTTTCATTTTAGCTATTAATGAAAATATCGGCAATATAAAGTTGTATGAAAGGGTAAATATATACATAAAATTTACATTATATACAATGGGCCCCATTCAGGGGGCGCAATAATGAGTACACTTTATATCCTTTAACGAGGATCGGCTGGAGGACAAGTGTAGTGCCAACAGCTGCAGTAATTCCAGCTCCAGTAGTGTGTTACAGTTGTTGTGTGCCTTGAACCCCTCAAGGGAGGTTCATTGACGCTGATGAGGGGCTCTTGATCTAGGGAATTGGATCTGTGCTCCAGCTTTCTAAATTAAGCCTGAATTCTTTCCGAACCCCCTCCCAGCCCCCGCCCCCCACAGGCACTGTATAATCCATACGAGTTTAGTGCTCGTAGTATAGTGTGTAAGTGGCAGCGAAAAGCTGGAATATTTACGATGATTTAAAAGGTTGTCTCGGCAAATGTTGAGAATATTAGTAATAATGGTAGATTTACTGACAAAATGTTAGGTAAGTGGACACATACGTAGCTTATGTGACGTTTTATAGTGACAACGTTTGAATATTAAGTTGGCTGAGTAATTGATAGGATAGTGTCAGCTCCTGGCCCTGCCAGATGCCACTTGCTGGGTTTACTGCCTCGTAGCCTCGTGAGCCCTCCCATATCTGTTCTTTAAACTAGGGTAGTCTTTGATCCACTGTAGCACATTCCCTGTTATTCTATCCTCTTGTTTGTATCCCCGTCTCTTGTGTCGTCCACGCATTCTCTCTCTCTCTCTCTCTCTCTCTCTCTCTCTCTCTCTCTCTCTCTCTCTCTCTCTCTCTCTCTCTCTCTCTCTTCTCTCTCTCTCTCTCTCTCTCTCCCCTGCCTCACTTCTCTTACTTTGTCAAAGAACTCAGCAGATTTATAAGACAAACATTTTCTATCACTAAATCTGTGCTGGTTATTGTTCATGAAATCATTTCTTGTCAAGTATCGTTGTTGTGCCGCCTCAGTCACTGCTCAGGGAGACTTGTTTGTAATTCCTGCAGTAGTCTTCACAGAACGAGAATGGAATATTTGTCGTTGTGTCATTGGAGACAAGTTTAGAATTTTGGCAGCATTTTTACAAGCAAATGTGCTTGGAATTGTTGCGGCAAGGTGTGTCCAGGGAAACGTAATTGAGAGTCTTGCAATAGACAGGTCAAGGTGGGACGTGTGTGAAGAACTTGCAGCAGTGTGTGTGTGTGTGTGTGTGTGTGTGTGTGTGTGTGTGTGTGTGTGTGTGTGTGTGTGTGTGTGTGTGTGTGTGTGGACGTGATGGGTTGCTGGAGTGATGGCAGTGTGCAAGTGTTCACAACTGACCCACAGATTGAAGACGACACCAGATAACATTACAGTTCGTGTTAGATCAATGTGTGATGTCACTTACGATTTGCTAATGGTCCAGGGCGGACCCAAACATCCTCTAGTGTCATTTTCAGTTTGTGAGATAGTTGTGGATTGTTGCAGCCACAGTGTTGTTAGATGTTGGGGCGTGTGAAGGAAGGTGATAGAGACGGTGGTGGGTGAGTGTCCCACGTGGTGTTGACTCACTGCAAGATATTACCTGCAAGCAGCCTCACACTCACCCTCCAAGCAGCCTCGCACTCACCCTCCAAGCAGCCTCGAACTCACCCTCCAAGCAGCCTCACACTCACCCTCCAAGCAGCCTCGCACTCACCCTCCAAGCAGCCTCGCACTCACCCTCCAAGCAGCCTCGAACTCACCCTCCAAGCAGCCTCACACTCACCCTCCAAGCAGCCTCGCACTCACCCTCCAAAGCAGCCTCGAACTCACCCTCCAAGCAGCCTCACACTCACCCTCCAAGCAGCCTCGCACTCACCTTCCAAGCAGCCTCGCACTCACCCTCCAAGCAGCCTCACACTCACCCTCCAAGCAGCCTCGCACACTCACCCTCCAAGCAGCCTCACATTCACCCTCCAAGCAGCCTCGCACTCACCCTCCAAGCAGCCTCACACTCACCCTCCAAGCAGCCTCGCACTCACCCTCCAAGCAGCCTCACACTCACCCTCCAAGCAGCCTCACACTCACCCTCCAAGCAGCCTCACACTCACCCTCCAAGCAGCCTCACACTCACCCTCCAAGCAGCCTCGTATTCACCCTCCAAGCAGCCTGACACTCCACCCTCCAAGCAGCCTCACACTCACCCTCCAAGCAGCCTCACACTCACCCTCCAAGCAGCCTCACACTCACCCTCCAAGCAGCCTCACACTCACCCTTAAAGCAGCCTCGTATTCACCCTCCAAGCAGCCTCACACTCACCCTCCAAGTAGCCTCACACTCACCCTCCAAGCAGCCTCACATTCACCCTCCAAGTAGCCTCACACTCACCCTCCAAGCAGCCTCACACTCACCCTCCAAGCAGCCTCGTATTCACCCTCCAAGCAGCCTCACACTCACCCTCCAAGCAGCCTCACAGTCACCCTCCAAGCAGCCTCACAGTCACCCTCCAAGCAGCCTCACACTCACCCTCCAAGCAGCCTCACACTCACCCTCCAAACAGCCTCACACTCACCCTCCAAGCAGCCTCACACTCACCCTCCAAGCAGCCTCACACTCACCCCCAAGCAGCCTCACATTCACCCTCCAAGCAGCCTCACACTCACCCTCCAAGCAGCCTCACACTCACCCTCCAAGCAGCCTCACACTCACCCTCCAAGCAGCCTCACACTCACCCTCCAAGCAGCATCACACTCACCCTCCAAGCAGCCTCACACTCACCCTCCAAGCAGCCTCACACTCACCCTCCAAGCAGCCTCACACTCACCCTCCAAGCAGCCTCACACTCACCCTCCAAGCAGCCTCACACTCACCCTCCAAGCAGCCTCACACTCACCCTCCAAGCAGCCTCACACTCACCCTCCAAGCAGCCTCACACTCACCCTCCAAGCAGCCTCACACTCACCCTCCAAGCAGCCTCACACTCCCCTCCAAGTAGCCTCACACTCACCCTCCAAGCACCTCACACTCCTCACACCTCCAAGTAGCCTCACATTCACCCTCCAAGCAGCCTCACACTCACCCTCCATGCAGCCTCACACTCACCCTCCAAGCAGCCTCACACTCACCCTCCAAGTAGCCTCACACTCACCCTCCAAGCAGCCTCACACTCACCCTCCAAGTAGCCTCACATTCACCCTCCAAGCAGCCTCACACTCACCCTCCAAGCAGCCTCACACTCACCCTCCAAGCAGCCTCACATTCACCCACCAAGCAGCCTCACATTCACCCTCCAAGCAGCTTCACACTCACCCTCCATGCAGCCTCACACTCACCCTCCAAGCAGCCTCACACTCACCCTCCAAGCAGCCTCACACTCACCCTCCAAGCAGCCTCACACTCACCCTCCAAGCAGCCTCACACTCACCCTCCAAGTAGCCTCACACTCACCCACCAAGCAGCCTCACACTCACCCTCCAAGTAGCCTCACACTCACCCACCAAGCAGCCTCACACTCACCCTCCAAGTAGCCTCACACTCACCCTCCAAGCAGCCTCACACTCACCCTCCAAGTAGCCTCACACTCACCCTCCAAGCAGCCTCACACTCACCCTCCAAGCAGCCTCACACTCACCCTCCAAGCAGCCTCACACTCACCCTCCAAGCAGCCTCACACTCACCCTCCAAGCAGCCTCACACTCACCCTCCAAGCAGCCTCACACTCACCCTCCAAGCAGCCTGACACTCACCCTCCCAAACAGCCTGACACTCACCCTCCAAGCAGCCTGACACTCACCCTCCAAGCAGCCTGACACTCACCCTCCAAGCAGCCTCACACTCACCCTCCAAGCAGCCTCACACTCACCCTCCAAGCAGCCTCACACTCACCCTCCAAGCAGCCTGACACTCACCCTCCAAGCAGCCTGACACTCACCCTCCAAGCAGCCTGACACTCACCCTCCAAGCAGCCTCACACTCACCCTCCAAGCAGCCTCACACTCACCCTCCAAGCAGCCTCACACTCACCCTCCAAGCAGCCTCACACTCACCCTCCAAGCAGCCTCACACTCACCCTCCAAGCAGCCTCACACTCACCCTCCAAGCAGCCTCACACTCACCCTCCAAGCAGCCTCACACTCACCCTCCAAGCAGCCTCACACTCACCCTCCAAGCTGCCTGACACTCACCCTCCAAGCAGCCTGACACTCACCCTCCAAGCAGCCTGACACTCAACCCTCCAAGCAGCCTCACACTCACCCTCAAGCAGCCTGACACTCACCCTCCAAGCAGCCTCACACTCACCCTCCAAGCAGCCTCACATCACCCTCCAAGCAGCCTCACACTCACCCTCCAAGCAGCCTCACACTCACCCTCCAAGCAGCCTGAACACTCACCCTCCAAGCAGCCTGACACTCACCCTCCAAGCAGCCTACACTCACCCTCCAAGCAGCCTCACACTACCCTCCAGCAGCCTCACACTCACCCTCCAAGCAGCCTCACACTCCACCTCCAAGCAGCCTCACACTCACCCTCCAAGCAGCCTGACACTCACCCTCCAAGCAGCCCACACTCACTCCTCCAAGCAGCCTGACACTCACCCTCCAAGCAGCCTGACACTCACCCTCCAAGCAGCCTCACACTCACCCTCCAAGCAGCCTGACACTCACCCTCCAAGCAGCCTCACACTCACCCTCCAAGCAGCCTCACACTCACACCCCCAAGCAGCCTGACACTCACCCTCCAAGCAGCCTCACACTCACCCTCCAAGCAGCCTGACACTCACCCTCCAAACAGCCTCACACTCACCCTCCAAGCAGCCTCACACTCACCCTCCAAGCAGCCTACACTCACCCTCCAAGCAGCCTCACACTCACCCTCCAAGCAGCCTGACACTCACCCCCCAAGCAGCCTGACACTACACCTCCAAGCAGCCTCACAGTCACCCTCCAAGCAGCCTCACACTCACTCTCCAAGCACCTGACACTCACCCTCCAAGCAGCCTCACAGTCACCTTCCAAGCAGCCTCACACTCACCCTCCAAGCAGCCTCACAGTCACCCTCCAACAGCCTCACACTCACCCTCCAAGCAGCCTCACACTCACCCTCCAAGCAGCCTCACAGTCAACCCTCCAAGCAGCCTGACACTCACCCTCCAAGCAGCCTCACACTCACCCTCCAAGCAGCCTCACACTCACCCTCCAAGCAGCCTCACACTCACCCTCCAAGCAGCCTCACAGTCACCCTCCAAGCAGCCTGACACTCACCCTCCAAGCACCTGACACTCACCCTCCAAGCAGCCTGACACTCACCCTCCAAGCAGCCTCACACTCACCCTCCAAGCAGCCTCACACTCACCCTCCAAGCAGCCTCACACTCACCCACCAAGCAGCCTGACACTCACCCTCCAAGCAGCCTGACACTCACCCTCCAAGCAGCCCACACTCACCCTCCAATCAGCCTGACACTCACCCACCAAGCAGCCCGACACTCACCCCTCCAAGCAGCCTGACACTCACCCACCAAGCAGCCTCACACTCACCCTCCAAGCAGCCTCACACTCACCCTCCAAGCAGCCTCACACTCACCCTCCAAGCAGCCTCACACTCACCCTCCAAGCAGCCTGACACTCACCCTCCAAGCAGCCTCACACTCACCCTCCAAGCAGCTCACACTCACCCTCCAAGCACCTGACACTCACCCTCCAAGCACCTCAACACTCACCTCCAAGCAGCCTCACACTCACCCTCCAAGCAGCCTCACACTCACCCTCCAAGCAGCCTCACACTCACCTTCCACACACACACGTCATTACTTCCTTACCACGTCCTGTTCTTTCTCCTCTCTGGCAGTCTCGTCCTTCATGAAGTCTTCAGTAGCATCCTCCGTGATGCTGCTGAACCTACTTTTCTCACACCTCATTACTTCTCATTTCGCAATAATAATAATAATAATAATAATAATAATAATAATAATAATAATAATAATAATAATTATAATTATAATACACAACCTGCACATAGGAGAGAGGAGCTTGTGACGACGTTTCGGTCTGACCTGGACCATTTACAGGTCACACTGACAGAAGAGAATGATAACAATAACACTACTACTAGTGCTACTTATACTACTACTACTACTACTACTACTACTATTATTACTACTACTACTACTACTACTACTACTACTACTATACTACTACTACTACTACTACTACTACTACTACTACTATTACTACTACTACCACTACTACTACATTACTACATTTCTACTACTACTATATACTATTACTACTCTACTACTATTACTACTACTACTATTACTACTACTACTATTACTACTACTACTACTACTACTACTATTACTACTACTACTACTACTACTTATTATACTACTACTAATACTACACTACTACTATTACACTACTTACTACCTACTACTACTACTACTACTAATTACTACTAACTACTAACTACTATTAACTACTACTACTTACTACTACTATACTACTACTACTATTACTATCTACACTATTACTCTCTACATACTATTACTACTACTTACTACTACTATACTACATATCTACTACTGCTACTACTACTAACTACTTACTCTACACTACTACTCTACTAAGCGTACTTATTACATAATTTTAACTTTACATCACATTAACTCATGTAAGTGGTTATTATGTTACTATCGTGTGCCTACCCATATAGTTAACAGGTCAATGAATGATTAGGTTAAGTTGGAGTATGTTGCTGCAGTTACCGATGTGAGTTTAAATGTTATAATAACTTAATGTTGTACAGTCCACTTAATGGTACTGTAATGTGGATTGCACCTGTAATGTTCGTTAAGTGGGTGCCACCTGTAATGTTTTGTACAGTGGGTGCCACCTGTAATGTTTTGTACAGTGGGTGCCACCTGTAATGTTTTGTACAGTGGGTGCCACCTGTAATGTTATTGTACAGTGGTGCCACCTGTAATGTTCAGTACAGTGGTTGCCACCTGTAATGTTCAGTACAGTGGTTTCCACCTGTAATGTTCAGTACAGTGGGTTTCCACCTGTAATGTTCAGTACAGTGGTTGCCACCTGTAATGTTCAGTACAGTGGGTGCCACCTGTAATGTTCAGTACAGTGGGTGCCACCTGTAATGTTCAGTACAGTGGTTGCCACCTGTAATGTTCAGTACAGTGGTTGCCACCTGTAATGTTCAGTACAGTGGGTGCCACCTGTAATGTTCAGTACAGTGGGTGCCACCTGTAATGTTCAGTACAGTGGGTGCCACCTTAATTTCAGTACA
>NC_069409.1:51224800-51321529 GCF_026875155.1 Cherax quadricarinatus | reverse complement strand
TCTGGTACATTGTTAGCATTTAATAACATAATACATATATATACAAGTAAGTTTGTGTGTATGTGTGAAAGTGCTCTAAGTAGTTTGCTATGTCTCAAGACTCGACTAAACTTAACCAGTGACTCACCAAAAGTCCTCACATAAACTAACTTCTTGACCAACCTGGCAATCAGAACAGCTTGCTTGAACAACAAAACGACTGATAAGCCGAACAGCAATATAACAAGCAAGAGCGACACAGAATCTGGAACAAGGAGATAATATGACGACACTAAGTAGGGACCATCAGCAGATCCTCCACAAAACTCCCATACTACTGAATCTAAGTTCAGCATTAGAAAATCCCCGACTGGGACAGTGCACAGATACCAGTACAAATTAGGTCAGAAGCCACAGCTCAGGACCTGAGTTTCTCAGAGTGTCTATGAGACACACAACCTCAGTACAACGTCGAAAATCACTAAGTCTAGGCCATGCTCTGTGAACAGAGTTACACAGAACCAACAACAAGAAAGCGACAGAGACGTTCTTCCAACAAGGGCCATCAAGGGAGAGTTGGAGAGGCCGTCTTGTTGGAAGGCACGTCAAACAGACAAGAACTCACAGGCCAGGCAGACACTCCTCCAGGTGAGGTGTGATCACCCCACCCTGATCACGTGACTCTCTCTGGACTGCTGCTGCCCAGCAACACAGAAGCCAGCAGCGAAACAAGCGGAGTGAAAATTACAGTAGTTAGACAATGCTGTCAGCTACTTAACACTCGAACTATGAGCACTGAATAATATATAAATGTTACATCCTACCTAATAATATAACTAAGTCAAATAATAATATAAAGCAATATACAGTGGACCCTCGAATTTAGTCGTGCCTTTTCTGTATGCAAAACTATATTTACGATTTAGCTAATATCGCAAATATAAGTAATATAAAATTATATGAACAGGTAATATACATTACATACATTGTGACCCATTCAGGGGTCGCAATAGTATACACGATACAAAGGGTGAGTATACATGATATACTGGGTGTGTATACATGATATAGTGAGTATACATGATATAGTGAGTATACATGATATGGTTGGTGAGTATACATGATACAGTGGGTGAGTATACTTCATATAGTAGGTGAGTATACTTGATAACAAACACTGACTTGAAGTTAATATTAGTACACTATCAACCACACTGGTAGAACAACCAGACAACCAAACTGGTGGAACAAACAAACAACCACACACTGGTGGAGCAACCAGTCACACTGGTGGAACAACCAGACAACAACACTGGTGGAACAACCAGACAACCACACTGGTGCAACAACCGAACAACGACACTGGTAGAACAACAAAACAACCACACTGATGGAACAACCAGGCAACCACACCGGTGGAACAACCAGACAACCACACTGATGGAAGAACCAGACAACCACACACTAGTGGAACAGCCAGACAACCACACACTGGTGGAACAACCAGACAACCACACTGGTGGAACAACCAAACAACGACATACTGGAGAAACAACCAAACAACCACGTTGGTGAAACAACTAGACAACCACACACTGGTGGAACAACCAAACAACCACATACTGGTGGAACAACCAGACAAACACACTGGTGGAACAACCAGATAACCTCACTGGTGGAACAACCAGACAACCAAACACTGGCGGAACACCCAGATAACCACACACTGGTGGAACAATCAATGACACTGGTGGAGCAACCAGATAACCACACTGGTGGAGCAACCAGACAACCACACACTGGTGGAACAGCCAAACAACTACACACTGGTGTAACAACCAGACAACCACACACTGGTGGAACAACCAGACAGCCACACACTGGTGGAACAACCAGACAACCACACACTGGTGGAACAGCCAAACAACTACACACTGGTGGAACAACCAGACAACTACACACTGGTGGAACAACCAAACAACTACACACTGGTGGAACAACCAGACAACCACACACTGGTGGAACAACCAAACAACTACACACTGGTGGAACAACCAGACAACCACACACTGGTGGAACAACCAGACAACCACACACTGGTGGAACAACCAAACAACTACACACTGGTGGAACAACCAACAACTACACACTGGTGGAACAACCAAACAACTACACACTGGTGGAACAACCAGACAACCACACACTGGTGGAACAACCAAACAACTACACACTGGTGGAACAACCAGACAACCACACACTGGTGGAACAACCAGACAACCACACACTGGTGGAACAACCAAACAACTACACACTGGTGGAACAACCAGACAACTACACACTGGTGGAACAACCAAACAACTACACACTGGTGGAACAACCAGACAACCACACACTGGTGGAACAACCAGACAGCCACACACTGGTGGAACAACCAGACAACCACACACTGGTGGAACAGCCAAACAACTACACACTGGTGGAACAACCAGACAACTACACACTGGTGGAACAACCAAACAACTACACACTGGTGGAACAACCAGACAACCACACACTGGTGGAACAACCAAACAACTACACACTGGTGGAACAACCAGACAACCACACACTGGTGGAACAACCAGACAACCACACACTGGTGGAACAACCAAACAACTACACACTGGTGGAACAACCAGACAACTACACACTGGTGGAACAACCAAACAACTACACACTGGTGGAACAACCAGACAACCACACACTGGTGGAACAACCAAACAACTACACACTGGTGGAACAACCAGACAACCACACACTGGTGGAACAACCAGACAACCACACACTGGTGGAACAACCAAACAACTACACACTGGTGGAACAACCAGACAACTACACACTGGTGGAACAACCAAACAACTACACACTGGTGGAACAACCAGACAACTACACATTGGTGGAACAACCAGACAACTACACACTGGTGGAACAACCAGACAACTACACACTGGTGGAACAACCAGACAACTACACACTGGTGGAACAACCAGACAACTACACATTGGTGGAACAACCAGACAACTACACACTGGTGGAACAACCAGACAACTACACACTGGTGGAACAACCAGACAACTACACACTGGTGGAACAACCAGACAACTACACACGGGTGGAACAACCAGACAACTACACACTGGTGGAACAACCAGACAACTACACACTGGTGGAACAACCAGACAACTACACATTGGTGGAACAACCAGACAACTACACACTGGTGGAACAACCAGACAACTACACACTGGTGGAACAACCAGACAACTACACACTGGTGGAACAACCAGACAACTACACACGGGTGGAACAACCAGACAACTACACACTGGTGGAACAACCAGACAACTACACATTGGTGGAACAACCAGACAACTACACACTGGTGGAACAACCAGACAACTACACACTGGTGGAACAACCAGACAACTACACACTGGTGGAACAACCAGACAACTACACACTGGTGGAACAACCAGACAACTACACACGGGTGGAACAACCAGACAACTACACACTGGTGGAACAACCAGACAACTACACACGGGTGGAACAACCAGACAACTACACACTGGTGGAACAACCAGACAACTACACACGGGTGGAACAACCAGACAACTACACACTGGTGGAACAACCACACTGACATATCTAACTGTATACACAGAGGTATGCATTTTTGAGTATATACTCTGTCAGGACAGTAATGGAGCGATTGATGGTGGAAGTGATTCTTTTTCTTGTCACACACACACAGAGACACACAGACACACAGACATACACAGACACAGACACAGACACACAGACACAGACACACAGACACAGACACAGGCACAGACACAGACACACAGACACAGACACACAGACACAGACACAGGCACAGACACACACATACACAGATACAGACACAGACACACACAGACACACAGACACAGACACACACACACACACACACACACACACACACACACACACACACACACACACACACACACACACACACACACGCATACACACACACACATATAGATATATATATATATATATATATATATATATATATATATATATATATATATATATATATATATATATATATATATATATATATATATATAAGTTGAAGACATACTTGTAGATTTACACTTGTTAATACACTGAGATACATCACTCAGTGTATATATGACCAAGTGATGGTGCCTGGGTTTACTTAATTATATGCTGAGCTGCTCAGTGGTAAGCAGCCACTGGTGTTCCACTGGTGGGGATTTTACCCACTGAAAAAATATAGCAGCAGAGCTCAGCCTGCTGCAGCATTGCTGGCGACTAGTGGTGGAGATCACACTGCTCTAGTGTTGGAGGTTACACTGCTCTAGTGGTGAAGGTTACACTGCTCTAGTGGTGGATATTACACTGCTCTAATGGTGAAGGTTATACTGCTCTAGTGGTGAAGGTTATATTGCTCTAGTGGTGAAGGTTACACTGCTCTAGTGGTGGATATTACACTGCTCTAGTGGTGAAGGTTACACTGCTCTAGTGGTGGATATTACACTGCTCTAGTGGTGAAGGTTACACTGCTCTAGTGGTGAAGGTTATATTGCTCTAGTGGTGAAGGTGACACTGCTCTAGTCGTACACTCTAGGCAACTTTCTCTAGAGTATAAAGATAGTGGGAAGTCAGGCATTGGCCACAATCATGTGAGTGGGAACCACCCACACAAGGTCACGACTCCACTCTGACCCTCATTCTCATATATATGACCTTCACGTATATTTTACCCAGGTATTATGTGTATATATATTTATATATATATATATATATATATATATATATTATATATATATATATATATATATATATATATATATTATATATTTATTTATCCTTGGATCGACCCTGGATGCCTCCCATTCCTCAGGAGTTATAAGACCCGGAGGGTTTAGCACTTTACCCTAATTACGATAAATAACACTTTGAATTTTCTGCAATCTTGAAAACTAATGGACTCAAGACATCGACTCCAGGCTGAAGGACTGATTGCCTCAAACTCTTCTTTTTGCATCATTCTTCTTTGTACTGGACTGATGAAGCCACTGTGTGGCGGAACGTTTCCCAAATAAAGATCCCCAAATGTTGCACAAGAGTCTCATTCTTCAACTTGTCGATTTCATAAACCAATGAGCAAACATGTGTCCTCGTCATGGTGTACCAACTCCCATCATGCCACCACAGAAGTCGGCAAGTACCGAGCTACCTGTTGGAGAGATGATCCATACGTCTCGCATCATCAATGACTGACTCAATTTGTTTGTTGTGAGTCTAAGGCGATACTATTAATATCAACACCTTGACTCTGTTCTCAACACTGCAGCAACTAAGTCATGCTGGCCAGATTTGGATTTGGAAGGGAAGGCGAGAAGCACTATTGAGGTGATAGAAGGGAAGAGGACCCAGCCATCATGGTGTATATGGAAGGTACAAGAGGGAAGGGAAGAAGACCCAGTCATCATGGTATGTCTGAGTAGCGTTGCATCTTGTTACTTAGTAAAATTTGAGGCCTATCGTCTTATTCGTGGGTCAGTAATGCAGCAATACACGTAAACATTAACGTCAAGAATAATTCAAAGCCCAAAAATAGCGATTCAGGTGAACTCTCAGTGTATATATACTGAGAATACCCATCAGTGTACACAGCCGACTCGGCCTTGTCTACCTCCGCTTGTTTAAACGGTGTGAAATGTTTAACACAAGCATTTGGAGGCTGTTTTATCTATTTTCGTATGAAGTGAAGGTGTTTTGAGTGCTTTCAGGCGTGCCTTTCTTCTAGTTTGGGAAGGCAGGTACACACGCATCACAAAGTGCTGTGCTCCTATGTTTAGTTGTCACGTTAAATGTTTTAACAGCTGGAGGGAATATTCACAAACTTCCTGCTTGGTTCCCTAGCTGCCTCAGTATTTTATTTTACTGATGTGCAGCACATAATTGTATTATGTATTGCTAGACTCATTCTTCTTCATGTTGTTCGATACTTCAGTGTCACTGATAATGGTATACATTACCAGTCCCTCAAATGAGGGACTGACCCCTCTCAAAACTACGTCTTCAAGGGTGATGGACTGATTAAATCGTCTTTACATCTCTACTTCTTCTGCTCCCTCCTCTGTACTCGACTGAAGAAGTCTACTGTGTAGGCGAAACGTTTCGGAATAAAGATACCTAACTGTTACACATGTGTCTTACTTATCAACTCCAGTGTCAACCACAAATTGTCTTCAACCTCATTCTTGAGTGACAGTAGCACGCGAGTGTGTGTGTGTGTGTGTGTGTGTGTGTGTGTGTGTGTGTGTGTGTGTGTGTGTGTGGTGTGTGTGTGTGTGTGTGTGTGTGTGTGTGTGCATGTGAGATGTTTGATCGTGTGCTTGTAGCATGTGCCTGAGTGCTTGCCCAAGTACTCGCGCGTTCGTGTGTAAGCAAATGCAAATAAATTAGCAGTTTGTTGACCCCCCTCTGAAGATTTTAACTTCGGGGTCCTCCAGCTGGCGCAGCAGACTGAGTAAACTGAGCTGATGAACTAACTCACTACTGGGAAACCCACATGTATACTGTTGACTCCGGAGGTGTTTGGTGCAGTTACCCCCTTCACCACCACCACCAGTCCCCACCCCCGTCACCACCACCACCAGTAACCCACCTCCCCATCACCACCACCACCACCACCAGTAACCCACCTCTCCGTCACCACTACCAGAAGCATAGAACTGTGCCAGTGAGTATCTGAAGTACGTCTCTTCAGCGCTCGTAACTAATCTAGCGTATGATAGTAGCCTCTGAATCAAAAAAAGGGGAAAACACACTTGACTTTATCTTCACTAATAACGACGATTTGGTACGAAATATAACAGTTTCAAAGACAATACACTAGTATCACAATATAATCGAGATACAGACATGTATGCGCAGGGATTCTGACCAGTGAAAAAAGATCGGTTATCAGGATGTCTTTCTCAAATTCAGCTTCCATAACAGAAACATACAGTTGGATCATGTCAACCGTGTCCTAAATGAAACAAGCTGTGAAGATATCCTAAACAACACAGATCCAAACCTGTGCCTAGAAAAAAATGAACTCTGTTGCACTTGAGTCTGCTCAAGGCACATGGCTTTAAGAAAAAAAAGAAAAGATGTGAACTAGAAAGAGTGAAACGCTCACTATACAGGCGAAGGCAAAGAATCACAGAGCTGCTCAAAGGAGCCAGTATATCTGAAATACGAAAGGAGGCACCGGCCATAGAAATAGTAAATATTGAACTTAAGCTTAGAGAAACATACAGGAGACGAGAAACACAGGAAGAACTTGAAAGCTAAAAAGAGAAAAAATATTTCTTTTCTCTCACCAAATCTAGGGCAAAAACAACATCCAGTAATGGACCCCTGTTTAGACAAGATGGGACTTACACAGATGACAGCAAAATGAGTGAGATACTGAAGTCCCAGTATGACTCAACGTTTAGTGAGCCGTTAATCAGACTAAGAGTCGACAGTCTAAATGAATTTCTTATGAGAGACTCAAAATCTGTTTAACTGAAAATTTTCTGATATAATCTTAAAACCACAGGATTTTGAAAAAAAAAATGACTTGCCCATGCACTCTGTCCCAGGTCCAGACTCGTGGAACTCCGTGTTCATCAAGAACTGCAAGAAACTCCTTTCACGTGCATTAATTATTCTGTGGAGAGGGAGCATAGACACAGGAAGTCATCCCACAGTCACTAAACAACAGATATGTTCCAGCTCCACAAAGTTGGCAGTAAAGCAATTGCAAAGAATTACAGACCGATAGCACTAACATCCAACATCATAACAATGTTTGCAAGGGCTCTAAGAAACAAGATTCCCAACCACCTGGATATCCATAAGTTGCAAAACCCAGGGCAGCATGGGTTTAGAACAGGTCGTTCCTGCCTCTTACAACTACTGTACCACTATGACATTGTCTTTGATGAACTGGAAGACAAGCAAAATGCAGATGTAGTATACGCAGATTATGTGAAAGCCTTCGACAGGTGCGATCATGGTGCACTAGCACACAAAATGCGTGATAAGGGAATAACAGAAAAGTGGGTAAATAGATGTATAACTTCTTAACAAATAGAACACAAACAAAACACAGAGAGTAATAGTAAACAGTAAAGTCAAAGGCGGCTACTGTGAAAACCTTGTTCCAAAAGGTACAGTACTCGCTCCCATCCTGTTTCTCATCGTCACATCTGACATAAACAGAGATGTAAGCCATAGGACCGTGTCCTCTTTTGCTGATGATCCAGAATTTGCATGACAGTGTCATCCATTGAGGACACTGCAGATTTCCAAGCGGACATTAATCAAGTCTTTAAATGTGCCTCATTAAACAATATGAAGTTTAATGAAGACAAATTTCAATTACTCCGCTACGGAAAACTCGAGGAAATAAAAACTGGATCGAGTATAAAACAAATTCCAACCACACAATAGAGCGAAAAACTAATGGGAAGAACCTGGGAGTGATAATGGCAGAGAATCTCACTTTCGAAGATTACAACAATGTTTCCATCATATTTGCTAGGAAAATGAAAGGATGGATAATGAGAACCTTCAAAACTAAGGATGCCAAACCAGTGATAATTCTCTTCAAATCACTTGTTCTCTATAGGCTGGAATATGGCTGTACACTGACGGCCCCTTTCAAGGCAGGCAAAAACTGCAGATATGGTGAATATACCGAGAGCTTTCATTGCACATATAAGTACAATAAAGCACCTAAATTACTGGGAACGGTTGAAGTCTTTTGATTTGTACTCCTTGGAACTCAGGCGAGAGAGATACATGATATACATTTGGAAAATCCTAGAGGGACTAGTCCCAAATCTGCACACGAAAATCACTTCCTATGAAAGCAAAAGACTGGGCAGAAGATGCAACATTCCCCCAATGAAAAGCAGCGAGAATGTTGCATCCTGTCTGGTTCTGTGAGAGCATCAGAACCCAGCTCACTCGTGTTTGTTGTGAGGGTTCACAACTGCTTGTGAAGTTGTAGCTAACGCTTCACAAGCAGTGATGATTTTAGTTATGATAAAAGTTAAAATACTTTGCAATGCACGTTGCAGATCGTGGTTAGTGAGACTTGCAACACTGATTAATTGTTAGAGCGTGGTTGGTTGGTTTGATTTGAAGCCTTTCTACTACGCTACGTTTTTAAAGCTGAACACACCATGATCACCACCAGTCAAGAAATCTTAATTCCCCAGAACAGGAATTATTCCCTAAAACAGGGATTATTCTTTAAAAGAGGGATTACTCCCTAAAATAGGTATTATTCCTTAAAATAGGTATTATTCCCTAAAACAGGGATTAGTCCCTAAAACAGGAATTATTCCCTGAAACAAGGATTATTCCCTGACTCAGGAATTATTCCTTAATACACTGATAATTCCATAAAACAGGAATTATTCCCTAAAATAGGTATTATTCCCTAAAACAGGGATTATTCCCTGAAACAGAGATTATTCCCTGAATCAGGGATTATTCCCTGAACAGGGATTATTCCATGAACAGGGATTATTCCCTGAAACAAGGATTATTCCTTAAACATTGATAATTCTCTAAAACACGGATTATTCCCTAAAATAGCGATAATTCTCTAAAACAGGGATTAATGTAAACTCTCACTGTATATACAATGAGAGATGGAAACTGGACGGTATATATGCTTCACAGAACTTTAACAGGTTTATATATTACTGTGACGGTGTAATACGATCTCCAAGGCAATTTCCGAGATATTATTACTCTACTAATACATGTAATGGTCATACAGATGGCCTCCAAGATGTTTGTAAAGCCCGGCCTGAGGAATTAGACACATGTGCAACATCTGGGTATCTTTATTTGTGTACGTTCCGCCATCCAGTGGCTTTATCAACACATATTCCAGGACATGACGGGAAGACTGCAGATAGTCACTAACATATTAAGTGAATTCCAGTATATCTGTTGGAGTGTGAGCAGGGTAATATTTAGTGAAGGGATTCAGGGAAACCGGTTTTTTTATATAACCGGACTTGAGTCCTGGAAATGGGAAGTACAATGCCTGCACTTTAAAGGAGGGGTTTGAGATATTGGCAGTTTGGAGAGATATATTGTGTATTTTTATACGTATATACTTCTAGAGTGTTGTATTCTGAGCACCTCTGCAAAAACAGTGATTATGTGCGAGTGAGGTTAAGATAAGATAAGATAAGATAAGATTTCGTTCGGATTTTTAACCCCGGAGGGTTAGCCACCCAGGATAACCCAAGAAAGTCAGTGCGTCATCGAGGACTGTCTAACTTATTTCCATTGGGGTCCTTAATCTTGTCCCCCAGGATGCGACCCACACCAGTCGACTAACACCCAGGTACCTATTTGCTGCTAGGTGAACAGGACAACAGGTGTAAGGAAACGTGTCGAAATTTTTCCACCCGCCGGGAATCGAACCCGGGCCCTCCGTGTGTGAAGCGGGAGCTTTAGCCACCAGACCACCGGGCCACCAGGTGAAAGTGTTGAATGATGATGAAAGTATTTTCTTTTTGGGGATTTTCTTTCTCTTTGGGTCACCCTGCCTCGGTGGGAGACGGCCGACTTGTTGAAAAAAAAAAAACATAACTTAGACGCTGATATGTCTTTGGTGTTGCTTAAGTGCTAGGAAATCAACGCTAAGGTTAGTAAACACTGGTTCTACTCCAGCAGGTGATAGTAAACACTGGTTCTCCCCAACAGGTGTTAGTAAACAATGGTTCAACTCCAGCAGGTGTTAGTAAACACTGGTTCTACTCCAGCAGGTGTTAGTAAACAATGGTTCTACTCCAGCAGGTGTTAGTAAACAATGGTTCTACTCCAGCAGGTGTTAGTAAACAATGGTTCTACTCCAGCAGGTGTTAGTAAACAATGGTTATACTCCAGCAGGTGTTAGTAAACAATGGTTCTACTCCAGCAGGTGTTAGTAAACAATGGTTCTACTCCAGCAGGTGTTTTGTAAACAATGGTTCTACTCCAGCAGGTGTTAGTAAACAATGGTTCTACTCCAGCAGGTGTTAGTAAACAATGGTTATACTCCAGCAGGTGTTAGTAAACAATGGTTATACTCCAGCAGGTGTTAGTAAACAATGGTTTTTACTCCAGCAGGTGTTAGTAAACAATGGTTATACTCCAGCAGGTGTTAGTAAACAATGGTTATACTCCAGCAGGTGTTATAAACAATGGTTATACTCCAGCAGGTGTTAGTAAACAATGGTTATATTCCAGCAGGTGTTAGTAAACAATGGTTATACTCCAGCAGGTGTTAGTAAACAATGGTTATACTCCAGCAGGTGTTAGTAAACAATGGTTATACTCCAGCAGGTGTTATTAAACCATGGTTCAACTCCAGCAGGTGTTAGTAAACAATGGTTCTACTCCAGCAGGTGTTAGTAAACAATGGTTATACTCCAGCAGGTGTTAGTAAACAATGGTTATACTCCAGCAGGTGTTAGTAAACAATGGTTCTACTCCAGCAGGTGTTAGTAAACAATGGTTATACTCCAGCAGGTGTTAGTAAACAATGGTTATACTCCAGCAGGTGTTAGTTAACAATGGTTCTACTCCAGCAGGTGTTAGTTAACAATGGTTCTACTCCAGCAGGTGTTAGTTAACAATGGTTATACTCCAGCAGGTGTTAGTTAACAATGGTTCTACTCCAGCAGGTGTAGGTAAACAATGGTTCTACTCCAGCAGGTGTTAGTTAACAATGGTTCTACTCCAGCAGGTGTAGGTAAACAATGGTTCTACTCCAGCAGGTGTTAGTTAATAATGGTTCTACTCCAGCAGGTGTTAGTTAACAATGGTTGTACTCCAGCAGGTGTAGGTAAACAATGGTTCTACTCCAGCAGGTGTAGGTAAACAATGGTTCTACTCCAGCAGGTGTTTACCTGGAGTTTACCTGGAGAGAGTTTCGGGGGTCAACGCCCCCGCGGCCCGGTCTGTGACCAGGCCTCCTGGTGGATCAGCGCCTGATCAACCAGGCTGTTGCTGCTGGCTGCACGCAATGGTTCTACTCCAGCAGGTGTAGGTAAACAATGGTTCTACTCCAGCAGGTGTAGGTAAACAATGGTTCTACTCCAGCAGGGTGTAGGTAAACAATGGTTCTACTCCAGCAGGTGTAGGTAAACAATGGGTTCTACTCCAGCAGGTGTAGGTAAACAATGGTTCTACTCCAGCAGGTGTAGGTAAACAATGGTTCTACTCCAGCAGGTGTAGGTAAACAATGGTTCTACTCCAGCAGGTGTAGGTAAACAATGGTTCTACTCCAGCAGGTGTAGGTAAACAATGGTTCTACTCCAGCAGGTGTAGGTAAACAATGGTTTCTACTCCAGCAGGTGTAGGTAAACAATGGTTCTACTCCAGCAGGTGTAGGTAAACAATGGTTCTACTCCAGCAGGTGTAGGTAAACAATGGTTCTACTCCAGCAGGTGTAGGTAAACAATGGTTCTACTCCACAGGTGTAGGTAAAAAATGGTTCTCCCCCAGCGGGTGTAGTAAACAATGGTTCTACTCCAGCAGGTGTAGTAAACAAGGGTTTTTCTACTCCAGCAGGTGGTGGAAAACAATGGTTCTACTCCAGCAGGGTAGGTAAACAAGGGTTTCTACCCAGCAGGTGTAGGAAAACAAGGGTTTTCTACCCAGCAGGTGTAGGTAAAAATGGTTCTACCCCAGCGGGTGTGGGAAAAAACAAGGTTCTACTCCAGCAGGTGTAGGTAAACAAGGTTTTCTACTCCAGCGGGTGGATAAATTTCCCTTTTCCCACGGGGGGGCAGGGGTTCCCCCTTTAAAAAATTTCTCTCCGGGTTGGTAAACAATTTTTCCCCACTGTTAAACAAGGCACCCACAGGGATAAAAAGGGCACCCCCCCCCCAAAAAAAACTCCCCCCCAAAAATTTTAACCCCCTTTTTCATCCCCAAAAACCCCTTTCCCCTCCCCCAAAAACCCCCCCAAACCCCCCAAACCCACCATATAACAACCCCCTCACCTCCCCCCCAAAAACCCCTCACCCCCCCAACCCCCCTGACCCCCCCAACCCACCCCCTGCCCTCCCCCCACACACCACCTGCACCCCCCCACCCCAACCCCTAAACCTCCCCCCACACACCCCACCTGCACCCCCCCACACACACCACCTGCAACCCCCCCAAAACACCACCTGCACCTCCCCCACACCACCCCTGCACCTCCCCCACACACACCCCTGCACCCCCCACACACCCCCTCACCTCCCCCACAACACCACCTGACCCCCCCACACACCCACCTCCCCCCCCCCCACCACACCACCTGCAACCTCCCCCAACACACCCCTGCCCTCCCCCAACACACCCCTGCACCCCCCCACCACCACCTGCACCTCCCCACAACACCCCCTGCACCCCCCCACACACACCCCCTGACCCCCCCCACACCACCCCTGCACCACCCCCACCACCCCCCACCCCCCCCACAACACCCCTGACCCCCCACACACCCCCTGCACCCCCCCCCAAAACCAACCACCTGCACCTCCCCCACACACAACCACCTGCACCTCCCCCACACACACCCCCTGCCCCTCCCCCCCACAACCCCTGCACCTCCCCCACAAAACCCACCCTGCACCCCCCCACACACCACCGCACCCCCCCACAACACCACCCACTCCCCAACACCCCACCTGACCCCCCCCCACACACACCACCTGCACCTCCCCCCACACACCCCCTGACCCCCCCCACACACACCCCCTGCACCCCCCCCACACCACCCCCTCACCCCCCCCCACACACCCACCTGCCCCCCTCCCCACACCCCACCACCGCACCTCCCCCACACAACCACCTGCACCTCCCCCACAACACCCCCCTGCACCCCCCCCACAACACCACCTGCACCCCCCCCCACACACCCCCCTGCACCTCCCCCACACACACCACCTGCACCCCCCCCACAACAACCTGACCTCCCCCACCACACCCCTGCAACCCCCCCACCACACCACCGCACCTCCCCACACACACCACCTCACCCCCCCCACACCCACCACCTGCACCCTCCCCCACACACCCACCTGACCTCCCCCACACACACCCCCCTGCACCTCCCCCACACACACCCCCCGCACCCCCCCACCCCACCCCCCCCCAACCACCCCTGCACCTCCCCCCACACACCACCTGCACCTTCCCCCAAAACACCCCAAACCTGCACCCCCCCCACACACCACCTCCCTCCCCCACCACACCCCCCCCCCCCCCAACACCACCTGCCCCCTCCCCCACCCCAAAACCCACCTAAACTCCCCCACACACACCACCTGCACCTCCCCCCACACACCACCTGCACCTCCCCCACACACACCACCTGCCCCTCCCCCACAACACCACCTGCACCCCCCCCACACACACCACCTCCCTCCCCCCACCCCCACTGACCCCCCCCACACACAACCACCTCACCCCCCCCACACACCACCTCCCTCCCCCACAAAAACCCACCTGCACCTTCCCCACCAAAAACCCACCTGCCCCTCCCCCACACACACCACCCCCACCTCCCCCACAAACCCCCAACCTGCACTCCCACAAAACCCCACCCCTGCACCTCCCCCCACACCCACCTGCCCCCCCCACACACACCACCTGCCTCCCCACACACCACCTCCCTCCCCCACAACACCACCTCACCCCCCCACACACACCTCTCCTCCCCCAAAACCCCCAACCTGCACCCCCCCAAAACCCCCCCACCCCCCCCCCCCCTCACCTCCCCCACACCACCACCTGCACCCCCCCCACACACCCACCTGCACCCCCCCCACACCACCACCTGCACCCCCCCCAAAAATCCCCCACACACACCCCTCACCCCCCCCCACACCACCACCGCCCCTCCCCCCACACACCCCACCGCCCCCCCCCACACACACACCTTTCACCCCCCCCCCCCCTCCCCCCCAACCACCCCCTCACCTCCCCCACACACACCACCGCCTTCCCCTCACACCCACCGCACCTCCCCCACACACACCACCTGCACCCCCCCACACAACCACCGCCTTCCCCACACAAAACCCCTGCATTCCCCTACACACCCACCTGCACCCCCCCCACACACACCACCTGCCCTCCCCCACACCCACCACCTGCACCTCCCCACACACACCACCTCACCCCCCCACACACCACCTCACCCCCCCACACACACCACCTCACCTCCCCCACACACACCACCGAAACCCTCCCCCCACAACCACCTCACCCCCCCCACACCCCACCTCCTTTTCCCCCACACCACCACCTGCACCTCCCCCACACACACCACCGCACCTCCCCCACACACCCACCTGCACCTCCCCCACACACCCCCCTGCACCTCCCCCCACACACACCACCGCTTTTTCCCCCACACACACCACCTGCACCTCCCCCACACCACCACCTTTCCCCCACCTCCCCCCACACCACCACCTGCACCTCCCCCACACACCCCACCTGCCCCTCCCCCACAACACCACCGCACCTCCCCACACACACCCCTGCACCTCCCCCACACACCCCCTCACCTCCCCCACACCCAAAACCTCACCCCCCCCCACACCACCTGCACCTCCCCCCACACACCACCTGCCCCCCCCAAAAAAAACCCCCCTCCCCCCACACACACCACCTGCACCTCCCCACACACCCCACCTCCCCTCCCCCACACACACCACCTGCACCCCCCCCACAACACAACCGCACCTCCCCCACACACACCACCTGCACCTCCCCCACACACACCACCTGCATCCCCCCAACACCACCTGCTTTTTCCCCTACACACACCACCTCCCTCCCCCACACCCCCACCGACCTCCCCCCAACACCACCGCACCCCCCCCCACACCCCCCCCCCCTGCCCTCCCCCACACACACCCCCCGCACCTCCCCCCACACACCACCTGCACCTCCCCCACCCCCACCTCATTTTCCCCTCACACACCACCGCCACCCCCCCACAAAACCCCACCTCACCTCCCCCACACACCACCTGCACCTCCCCCACACACACA
Organism: Cherax quadricarinatus; assembly: GCF_026875155.1. Classification (NCBI taxonomy): domain Eukaryota; kingdom Metazoa; phylum Arthropoda; class Malacostraca; order Decapoda; family Parastacidae; genus Cherax; species Cherax quadricarinatus. Next base: position 51,305,384 of record NC_069409.1, on the reverse strand, counting down.
ACCCGCACCTCCCCACACACACCCCTCACCTCCCCCACAACACCACCGACCTCCCCCCACACACACCTGCACTTCCCCTACAACACCCCCACCCCCCCCCCCGCACCTCCCCCCACACCCCCTGCACCTCCCCCCCACACACCCCCTCCCTCCCCCACACACACCCCACCGACCTCCCCCACCACACCACCTGCCCCCCCCCCCCACCACCACCCCCGCACCCCCCCAACACCCCTGCACCCCCCCCCCCCCCCCCAACCACCCCCCCCCAAACCTCCACCCCCCCACCCCCCCTAACCCCCCACCCACCAACGCCCCCCCCCCCACCCCCCCGCAACCCCCCCCACCCCCCCCCCCCCACCCCCCCGCCCCCCCCCACAAACCCTGCACCCCCCACCCCCACCTGCACCCCCCCCAAAACCAACCCCCCTGCACCTCCCCCACATAAACACACCTGCCCCTCCCCCACACCCAACCCCCCGCACCTCCCCCACACACACCACCTGCCCCTCCCCCCACACACCACCTGCCCCCCCCCCACAACCCACCTGCCCTCCCCCACACCACCACTGCCCCTCCCCCACAAAACCCCACCCCCACCCCCTACTCCCCCACACACCCCCAACCTGCACCTCCCCACACACACCCCGCACCTCCCCCAACACCCCCCCCCCAAACCCTCCCCCACACACACCACCTCACCTCCCCCCACAAAAACCACCTCACCCCCCCACAACACCCCCTGCATTTCCCCCCAAAAACCCCACCACAAAATTTCATTTACCCTTCCTTCACGGGGCCCCGGGTGGTCGGGGGCAAAGCTCCCGCTTCCACACGGGGGCCCGGTTCGATTCCCGGCAGGTGTAAACATTTCGACACTTTTCCTTACCCTGTTGCCCGTTCACCTGCAGCAAATGGTCCCGGGGGGTTTTAGCGACGGTGGGGGTCGCATCCTGGGGGACAAGATTAAGGACCCCAATGGAAATAAGTTAACAGTCCCCCATGACGCACGACTTTTTTGGGTTTTCCTGGGGGCTAACCCCCCCGGGTTAAAAACCCGAACGAAACTTATCTTTTCTTTTCTTCTCCTGGGGGGGAGAGAAGAGAAAAATCAGGAAACACGAGACCCTTTTGTGACCCCCTGATTGCAGTAACCCAAGCTTTTCGTGTAAAGTGCCTTCTGGTTACATGTGAGCTTTCTGGTAAAGTCGTTCCTGTCTGTGTTACATCGTGAGCTTTCTCGTGTAAAGTCGTTCCTGTCTGTGTTACATCGTGAGCTTTCTCGTGTAAAGTCGTTCCTGTCTGTGTTACATCGTGAGCTTTCTCGTGTAAAGTCGTTCCTGTCTGTGTTACATCGTGAGCTTTTCTGAAAAAATCGTTCCCCTCTGTTTACATCGTGAGCTTTCTCGGTAAAGTCGTTTTCCTGTCTGTGTTTCACGTGAGCTTTTTCGTGTAAATCGTTCCTGTCCGTGTTACTGTGAACTTTCTCGGAAAGTCGTTCCTGTCTTGTTTAAACGTGAGCTTTCTCGTTAAAGTCGTTCCTGTCTGTTTAATCGTGACTTTCTCGTGAAAGTCGTTCCTGTCTGTGTTACATGTGACTTCTCGTGTAAAATCGTTCCGGGGGCTGTGTTAATCGTGGCTTTCTGGTAAAGTCGTTTCCGTCTGTGTTCATCGTGACTTTCTCGTTAAAATCGTTTTCCGTCTGTGTTACTCGGGCTTTCCGTGTAAAATCGTTCCTTCTGTGTTTAAAAACCCGGAACTTTTCCCTGTTAAAGCGTTCCTGTCTGTGTACTCGTACTTTCCTCGTGTAAAGCGTTCCTGTCTGGTTAACGTGAACTTCTGTGTAAATCTTCCCGTCTGTGTTACTCGTTGGGTTTTCGGGAAAGTCGTTCCTGTCTGGGTTTCATCGTGAACCTTTTTTCGGTAAAGGTTCCCGTCGTGTTCATCGTGAACTTTCTCGGAAATCGTTCCGTCGTTTACATCGTGACTTTCTGTGTAAAGTGTTTCCCGTCTGTGTTTCATCGTAACTTTTTCTGTAAAGTCTTCCTTCTGTGTTACATCGTGACTTCCCCTGTAAATCTTTTTTGTCTGTGTTTCTCGTGGCTTTCTCGTGTAAAGCGTTCCTGTCTGTGTTTTCGTGAAACTTTCTCGGTAAAGTCTTCCTTCTGTGTTCATCGTGAGCTTTCTCCCCTGTAAAATCGTTCCTGTCTGTGTTACATCGTGAGGGTTTCTGTGTAAATCGTTCCCGCTGGTTTACATCGGAGCTTTTCGTGTAAAATCGTTCCTGTCTGTGTTAAATCGGACTTTTCTCGTGTAAAAATCGTTTTTGTCTGTGTTCATCGTGACTTTCTCTGTAAAGTCGTTCCGTCTGTGTTTCATCTGGCTTTCTCGGTAAAGTCGTTCCTGTCTGTGTTAATCGGAACTTTCTGTGTAAAGTGTTCCGTCTGTGTTTCATCGTGAACTTTCTTTTTTGTAAACATTTTTTTCATCTTACATCATGATCTTCGTAGAAGGCTGTACACTCTCAGTTCCTCAAAACTTTTTATTCTTGCAGCTTGGTTGTATTGCTCTCCTGCCCACCTTTCGGAAGACAAAACTGGTACACTGCCCCCCCCCCTTTCCTTATGCCTGCTGCCCCCTCTGGCTGGGGAAGCAGGAGTGTCCATAAAATGGGTAAATACGAGTGGGGGTCTGTAACAAGGGGGTTTTCCCAGGGATCGGGTTTTGGCCCCCTTTTTGTTTTTTAATATAAAACAAAGCTTTATGAGGGAATTTCTAGGAAATGAGCAAAAAAAACGCCGAGACACATAGGTGGGGTAATTGATTCAAACGTAGATATCAGGAACTTCAGGAAGAATTCCCAAGTATTTAAAATCCCCAAAAGTTGGTGCTGACAGGATGCAGTGAAAGGTTCAAAAACCGCACGTTGATAATTAGACAATGTGCAACCTAATTTTTCAAAGTAACGGTTTTTTGAACCATTATCTGCAATCCGTCAACACGCAACTCTTGGGATCTTAATACTTGGGAATTTTTTCGCTTGCCTAAACCCCTTGGGGACGACCCAACTTCAGGAGGGTTTTTGACAAACTCCATTTTGGTCGAAAAGTGCAGATGCAGTTCACTGTAGATAAAAGCAAGGTTCTGAAGCTCGGGAGTGTCCATATATATATATATATATATATATATATATATATATATATATATATATATATATATATATATTATATATATATATATATATATATATATATATATATATATATAAATATATATATATATATATATATATATATATATATATATATATATATATATATATATATATATATATATATATATATATATATATATATATATATATATATATATATATATATATATATAATATGCTTCAGAGTGTGTCAGGGAAGGATAGAGCCTGCCTCCAGGCAGTGAGAGCCCCTCATGCAGGAAATTTTCTGTTGGCTGTTCCCAATTCCAGCTTTGGCACACGCCTCGACCCACAGACCATCCACATCGGTGTTGCCCTTCGACTTGCCGCCCCTATTCTCGCCGAACACAGGTGTATTTGTGGCAGTGAAGCAGCAGACCGATTCAGGTACCATGGTCTTGTGTGCCGTAAATCCGAGGGAAAGATTGCAAGACATGAGGAGGTTAATAACATTATCAAGAGGAGCCACACAACAGCCAGATGCCCAGCAGTAAGGGAGGCACCCCAGCTATGCAGATCTGATGGCAGCCAGAAGCGTCCAGATGGCATCACCCTTCAAGCCTGGACAGACGGGAAGTAGGTGGTGTTGGACTATACATGTGCATCTACCTTGGCTGATACCTATCTCCAATACACCAGGGAGGAAGGAGGGGCAGCTGCCAGCTTCAGGGAGTCCCAAAAGTCTAGAAAATATGGAGAACTTGCCCATCATTATGTTTGTTCCCATAGGCTCAGAGACCCTTGGCTCATGGGAAAGAATGCATCTAAATTCCTTAAGGAGCTGGGAAAAAGACTCATCAGGGTAACTAGGGATCCCAGGGCAGCTAGTTTTCTGTTCCAGCGGCTCAGTGCGGCTGTTCAAAGGGGTAATGCCTGCTGTATTTTGGGCACACGCCCCAGCTCTGAGGAGCTGGATGAGATTTTCGCCTTATAATCGGTGATACACACGTAACAACATGTACCGTATATGCCACCTTTATATCAACAATGTCTCTCTTAAATCTTTTGTACCATATTATGTAATAAAATATTCCTATTGGTAAAAAAAAAAATTGTGAAAAGATGGGGTGGTAGCGGAAGTGGAATATTCAAACGGCTTCAGGAAGAAATCTAAGTATTCTTCCTCGAAGCCTTTGTATCCACTTCTCCGAGGCTGTGGGTCCCACAATTTACACCAGAGGTGGACACCATCCTTATATATATATATATATAATAATATATATATATATATATATATATATATATATATATATATATATATATATATATATATATATATATATATATATATATATATATATATATATATATATGTCGTGCCGAATAGGCACAAATTGGGATCTTGGCTTAAACAGCAACGTTCATCTTGCCATATAGGACAAGCGAAAATTTGTGTATGCAATAATTTCGCCAAAATCATTCTGAACCTAACGAAAAAAATATATTTCAGTGTGTTTGTTTAGTATTAAATTACTGTAAACAAATCTAAAATATATTTAGTTGGGTTAGTCTAAAATAAATTGTTCTTATTATAATAAGGTTAGGTAAGTTTTCTAAGATTCTTTTGGTGCAAAATTAAAAATTTTTACATTAGCATTAATGAAAAAAATATATCTTTAAACGTATAAGAGAAAATTTTAGAAAGAACTTAATTTTAAATGAGTTCTTGCTAATTGACCAGTTTTACATATTCGGCACGACATATATATATATATATATATATATATAATATATATATATATATATATATATATATATATATATATATATATATATATATATATATATATATATCACCTGCAATAGATTTTACTTAGCCAGGCAAGTGGTAGAGAGAGAGAGAGAATTTGTGTCACAGTGTAAGCAGCTGTTGCACTGAAGGCGACATGTCGGTGTTTACTGCACCTCACATCCCAGATATATCAAGACTTTCGTAGGTAACGAATACCTGCGTTACTCTGCCAACGTTGATGGTGTAGGTCAACATCCCTAGTCCTCAACCTCCTGAGGGTTAGGGATGTGTCATCTGTTGTTGGCACAGTCAGGTTTCCATGGCGTCATATGTGATGTGTTAGAGTGGCACTCTGTTGTGGAGGTAACGATGGGTCGTCATGACGGGCGCTCAACGTTAGGTGGGTCGTCATCACGGGCACTCAACGTCAGGTGGGTCGTCATGACGGGCGCTCAACGTCAGGTGGGTCGTCATGGCGGGCGCTAAACGTCAGATGGGTCGTCATGGCGGGCGCTCAACGTTAGGTGGGTCGTCATCACGGGCGCTCAACGTCAGGTGGGTCGTCATGGCGGGCGCTCAACGTCAGGTGGGTCGTCATGGCTGGCGCTCAACGTCAGGTGGGTCGTCATGACGGGCGCTCAACGTCAGGTGGGTCGTCATGGCGGGCGCTCAACGTCAGATTGGTCGTCATGACGGGCGCTCAACGTCAGGTGGATCGTCATGACGGGCGCTCAACGTCAGGTGGATCGTCATGACGGGCGCTCAACGTCAGGTGGATCGTCATGACGGGCGCTCAACGTCAGGTGGATCGTCATGACGGGCGCTCAACGTCAGATTGGTCGTCATGACGGGCGCTCAACGTCAGATTGGTCGTCATGACGGGCGCTCAACGTCAGATTGGTCGTCATGACGGGCGCTCAACGTCAGGTGGATCGTCATGACGGGCGCTCAACGTCAGGTGGATCGTCATGACGGGCGCTCAACGTCAGGTGGATCGTCATGACGGGCGCTCAACGTCAGGTGGATCGTCATGACGGGCGCTCAACGTCAGATTGGTCGTCATGACGGGCGCTCAACGTCAGGTGGGTCGTCATGACGGGCGCTCAACGTCAGATTGGTCGTCATGACGGGCGCTCAACGTCAGATTGGTCGTCATGACGGGCGCTCAACGTCTTATTATAAATACCACTCACAGGTATCCCCAGAAAGAGAGATATCTATAGTGGAAGACTGAGACACATGAGCGGTATACGGGAATCCTTACTGAGGAAATGTTTCGCCAGCCAGTGGCTTCCTCAGTCCAATACAGAGAAGAAAGGTGGAAGAAGAGGAGGACTCCGAGGTAATCAGTCCCTCAGGTAATCAAGACTGAGTCCAACAGTCTTGACAAAAGTACTTTAAGAGAAATTAGGGAAGTCCATCTACACAATGTCGTCTTCTGTATATTGATCTACCGCCTCGAACACCCTACTGAAAAACGTTACTAATTTCTTGAGAATGTAAATCAGCAGCACCAAACATACCTAAAGTCAGTGCCGGATCAGCCGGGCTGTGGCTCGTACGTTGGACTGCGTGCGGCCAGCAGTAACAGCCTAGTTGATCAGGCCCTGATCCATCGGGAGGCCTGGTCATGGACCGGGCCGCGGGGGCGTTGATCCCCGGAATAACCTCCAGGTAACCTCCAGGTAACCTCCAGGTAACCTCCAGGTAACATCGTGCAACACATCGCCGGGATGTTAGAAAGTTTAGGGCCCAACATAATGAGAGATACATCTGTCAGTGTACTGTGTTTATACAGTGTTAGAGACAGCTTAGAAGACAGTGCAGAGCTTAGAAGACAGTGCAGAGCTTAGAAGACAGTGCAGAGCTTAGAAGACAGTGCAGAGCTTAGAAGACAGTACAGAGCTTAGAAGACAGTGCAGTTCTTAAAGAACAGTGCAGAGCTTAGAAGACAGTACAGAGCTTAGAAGACAGTGCAGAGCTTAGAAGACAGTGCAGAGCTTAGAAGACAGTGCAGAGCTTAGAAGACAGTGCAGAGCTTAGAAGACAGTGCAGAGCTTAGAAGACAGTGCAGAGCTTAGAAGACAGTGCAGAGCTTAGAAGACAGTGCAGAGCTTAGAAGACAGTACAGAGCTTAGAAGACAGTGCAGAGCTTAGAAGACAGTGCAGAGCTTAGAAGACAGTGCAGAGCTTAGAAGACAGTGCAGAGCTTAGAAGACAGTGCAGAGCTTAGAAGACAGTGCAGAGCTTAGAAGACAGTACAGAGCTTAGAAGACAGTGCAGAGCTTAGAAGACAGTGCAGAGCTTAGAAGACAGTGCAGAGCTTAGAAGACAGTGCAGAGCTTAGAAGACAGTGCAGAGCTTAGAAGACAGTGCAGAGCTTAGAAGACAGTGCAGAGCTTAGAAGACAGTGCAGAGCTTAGAAGACAGTGCAGAGCTTAGAAGACAGTGCAGAGCTTAGAAGACAGTACAGAGCTTAGAAGACAGTGCAGAGCTTAGAAGACAGTGCAGTTCTTAAAGAACAGTGCAGAGCTTAGAAGACAGTGCAGTTCTTAGAGGACAGTGCAGATCTTAGAGGACAGTGCAGAGCTTAGAAGACAGTACAGAGCTTAGAAGACAGTGCAGAGCTTAGAAGACAGTGCAGTTCTTAAAGGACAGTGCAGAGCTTAGAAGACAGTGCAGTTCTTAGAGGACAGTGCAGAGCTTAGAAGACAGTGCAGAGCTTAGAAGACAGTGCAGAGCTTAGAAGACAGTGCAGTTCTTAAAGGACAGTGCAGAGCTTAGAAGACAGTGCAGAGCTTAGAAGACAGTGCAGTTCTTAGAGGACAGTGCAGAGCTTAGAAGACAGTGCAGAGCTTAGAAGACAGTGCAGAGCTTAGAAGACAGTGCAGTTCTTAAAGGACAGTGCAGAGCTTAGAAGACAGTGCAGAGCTTAGAAGACAGTGCAGAGCTTAGAAGACAGTGCAGTTCTTAGAGGACAGTGCAGAGCTTAGAAGACAGTGCAGTTCTTAGAAGACAGTGCAGAGCTTAGAAGACAGTGCAGAGCTTAGAAGACAGTGCAGTTCTTAAAGGACAGTGCAGAGCTTAGAAGACAGTGCAGAGCTTAGAAGACAGTGCAGTTCTTAAAGGACAGTGCAGAGCTTAGAAGACAGTGCAGAGCTTAGAAGACAGTGCAGAGCTTAGAAGACAGTGCAGTTCTTAGAAGACAGTGCAGAGCTTAGAAGACAGTGCAGTTCTTAGAGGACAGTGCAGAGCTTAGAAGACAGTACAGAGCTTAGAAGACAGTACAGAGCTTAGAAGACAGTACAGAGCTTAGAAGACAGTACAGAGCTTAGAAGACAGTACAGAGCTTAGAAGACAGTGCAGAGCTTAAAGGACAGTGCAGTTCTTAAAGGACAGTGCAGATCTCAGAGGACAGTGCAGAGCTTAGAAGACAGTGCAGAGCTTAGAAGACAGTGCAGAGCTTAGAAGACAGTGCAGAGCTTAGAAGACAGTGCAGAGCTTAGAAGACAGTGCAGAACTTAGAAGACAGTGCAGAGCTTAGAAGACAGTGCAGAACTTAGAAGACAGTGCAGAACTTAGAAGACAGTGCAGAGCTTAGAAGACAGTACAGAGCTTAGAAGACAGTGCAGAACTTAGAAGACAGTGCAGAGCTTAGAAGACAGTGCAGAGCTTAGAAGACAGTACAGAGCTTAGAAGACAGTACAGAGCTTAGAAGACAGTGCAGTTCTTAAAGGACAGTGCAGAGCTTAGAGGACAGTGCAGATCTTAGAGGACAGTGCAGATCTTAGAAGACAGTGCAGATCTTAGAGGACAGTGCAGAGCTTAGAGGACAGTGCAGATCTTAGAAGACAGTGCAGATCTTAGAGGACAGTGCAGATCTTAGAGGACAGTGCAGAGCTTAGAGGACAGTGCAGAGCTTAGAGGACAGTGCAGATCTTAGAGGACAGTGCAGATCTTAGAAGACAGTGCAGATCTTAGAGGACAGTGCAGATCTTTCTTTAGCAACTAAAGCTTCACTCCTGTGACCTCCAGAACTTCATAACTCGCCTCTTCTGCTATCTTCGTCTCAAGACAGACAGACAGCATCTTGACGATGCTGCAGTGTGGTTTCAGTGGCAGTAGCAGCCACTGTGGATGCTGTGGACCTGATTCTGACGTTGTTACCTCCACCTCACTACCTGTCTTACCTCCAGAAGTCAGCAGGATATATTACACTGACAGGATATTGAAAAGTGTTATCCTGGTTTGAGAGACTCTAGCAGGATATGTCTTACACTGACAGGATAGAAAAACAGAATCTTGGTTAGACTTCGTGAGAGGTGGACAATAAGCAGGTTTGTTCCAAGGTAGAGGAACATAACTTAAATTTCTTGATCAGGATTCCTTGGATCACGAGCACTTTCACGAGCGTCAAGGACCTCTCTTTCCTGTTTTCACTGCAAACCGTTTATGACTGTGTTTGTAAGTGCGTTTGTGTGTTTGTAAGTGTATTTTGGTGTGTGTGTGTGTATATGTGTTTAAGAGTGTTTGTGCGTAGGTTTGTGAGTGTATTTGCAAGTGCGTCCGTGTGAACGCGAGTGTTTGTGTGAGTGTCTGGCTGTGTGTGACGTGAGTGCCTTTCGCCCACTCTGAATGTACGTGAGTGTGTTTGCGGCGGTGTGAGTGTGAGTGTGTTTGTGGAGGTGTGAGTGTGTTTGTGGTGCGAGGGAAAGGGGGGGGGGTTCCGAGATAAGCAGGTGTTGGATGGGTCCTGAAGGGGGAGGGAGGGGACGAGGAGGGAAGAGGGAGGATGGGAGGGGGAGGGGGCCGTGTGCCAGTAACTGTGGGCAGGAAGAGCACAGCTGTGCCACACGGCACTCTCTCTGTTCACCTCCTCAGCCGTTACTGAGTCCAGGTGACGCCTCAGATCCACCTCAGGAGGCCACCGCACACACACACACACACACACACACACACACACACACACACAACAATATTCAATACATCTATCGAAACAGGGAGATTGCCTGAGGCTTGGAAGACAGCAAATGTAGTCCCAATTTTTAAAAAAGGAGACAGACATGAAGCACTAAACTACAGACCAGTGTCACTGACATGTATAGTATGCAAAGTCATGGAGAAGATTATCAGGAGAAGAGTGGTGGAACACCTAGAAAGGAATGATCTCATCAACAGCAGCCAACATGGTTTCAGAGACGGGAAATCCTGTGTCACAAACCTACTGGAGTTCTATGACATGGTGACAGCAGTAAGACAAGAGAGAGAGGGGTGGGTGGATTGCATTTTCATGGACTGCAAGAAGGCGTTTGACACAGTACCACACAAGAGATTAGTGCAAAAACTGGAGGACCAAGCAGGGATAACAGGGAAGGCACTGCAATGGATCAGGGAATACTTGTCAGGAAGACAGCAGAGAGTCATGGTACGTGGCGAGGTGTCAGAATGGGCACCTGTGACCAGCGGGGTCCCACAGGGGTCAGTCCTAGGACCAGTGCTGTTTCTGGTGTTTGTGAACGACATGACGGAAGGAATAAACTCCGAGGTGTCCCTGTTTGCAGATGACGTGAAGTTGATGAGAAGAGTTCATTCGATCGAAGACCAGGCAGAACTACAAAGGGATCTGGACAGGCTGCAGACCTGGTCCAGCAACTGGCTCCTGGAGTTCAATCCCACCAAGTGCAAAGTCATGAGGATTGGGGAAGGGCAAAGAAGACCGCAGACGGAGTACAGTCTAGGGGGCCAGAGACTACAAACATCACTCAAGGAAAAAGATCTTGGGGTGAGTATAACACCAGCACATCTCCTGAAGCGCACATCAACCAAATAACTGCTGCAGCATATGGGCGCCTAGCAAACCTCAGAACAGCATTCCGACATCTTAATAAGGAATCGTTCAGGACCCTGTACACCGTGTACGTTAGGCCCATATTGGAGTATGCGGCACCAGTTTGGAACCCACACCTAGCCAAGCATGTAAAGAAACTAGAGAAAGTGCAAAGGTTTGCAACAAGACTAGTCCCAGAGTTAAGAGGTATGTCCTACGAGGAGAGGTTAAGGGAAATCAACCTGACGACACTGGAGGACAGGAGAGACAGGGGGGACATGATAACGACTTACAAAATATTGAGAGGAATTGACAAGGTGGACAAAGACAGGATGTTCCAGAGACTGGACACAGTAACAAGGGGACACAGTTGGAAGCTAAAGACACAGATGAATCAAAGGGATGTTAGGAAGTATTTTTTCAGCCACAGAGTAGTCAGGAAGTGGAATAGTTTGGGAAGCGATGTAGTGGAGGCAGGATCCATACATAGATTTAAGCAGAGGTACGATAAAGCTCATGGTTCAGGGAGAGTGACCTAGTAGCGACCAGTGAAGAGGCGGGGCCAGGAGCTTGGACTCGACCCCTGCAACCTCAACTAGGTGAGTACAACTAGGTGAGTACACACACGTCAAGCACGTCAAGAAGTTAAAGTACAAAGGTTTGCAACAAGGCTAGTCCCAGAGCTCAGGGGAATGTCGTACGAGGAAAGGTTGAGGGAAATCGGACTGACGACACTGGAGGACAGAAGGGTCAGGGGAGACATGATAACGACATACAAGATACTGCGGGGAATAGACAAGGTGGACAGAGATAGGATGTTCCAGAGAGGGGACACAGAAACAAGGGGTCACAACTGGAAGCTGAAGACTCAGACGAGTCACAGGGATGTTAGGAAGTATTTCTTCAGTCATAGAGTCGTCAGGAAGTGGAATAGCCTAGCAAGTGAAGTAGTGGAGGCAGGAACCATACACAGTTTTAAGAAGAGGTATGACAAAGCTCAGGAAGCAGAGAGGGAGAGGACCTAGTAGCGATCAGTGAAGAGGCGGGGCCAAGAGCTGAGTCTCAACCCCTGCAACCACAATTAGGTGAGTACAATTAGGTGAGTACACCTCACAAATATTACCGTGTCTGCTTGGTATTGTCCTCCCTGGATCAGTCAGTGTCCAGCCCAAAGATAATGTTACTGAGGGAGCAGTGTGTTACCGCAGGGAGCAGTGTGTTACCGCAGGGAGCAGTGTGTTACCGCAGGGAGCAGTGTGCTCCCTGCGGTAATGGCAGCTCAATGGATAAAGCTCTAAACAGAGTAAGGAAATTGTTACTTTAAGGCTTTACACGGAGAGAACCGTAGTGGCAGTTAAAGCGGCTTTACATCTGTCTGTGATAGTCTTGTGTCATACATAGACTAACACCCCAGCCATGATGACCATAGGAAGATTTTCGTGATGGTAGTGGTGGTGGTAGTAGTGGTGGTGATGGTAGTGGTGGTAGTGGAGGTGGTGGTAGTAGTGGTAGCAGTAGTAGTAGTAGTAGTAGTAGTAGCAGTGGTAGTGGTGGTAGTGGAGTGGTGGTAGTAGTGGAGGTGATGTTGGTAGTAGTGGTGGTAGTGGGTGGTATGGTGGTAGTGGTGGTAGTGGTGGTAGTGGTGGTGGTGTTGGTGGTGTAGTACTGGTGGTAGTGGTGGTAGTGGAGGTGGAGGTAGTGGGGATGGTGGTAGTGGTGGTAATGGTGATAGTGGAGGTGAAGGTAGTAGTGGTGATGGTGGTAGTAGTGGTGGTAGTGGTGGGAGTGGTGGTAGTGGTGGTAATGGTGGGATGTGGTGGTGGGGGTGGTGGTAGTAGTGGTAGTGGTGGTGGTAGTGGTAGGGGTGGTAGTGGTGGTAGTGGAGGTGGTGGTAGTGAGGGTGGTGGTAGGGGTGATAGTGGAGGTGGTAGTAGTGATGGTAGTGTGGTAGTGGAGGTAGTGGGGGTGGTGGTAGTGGGGATAGTGGTAGTGGGGGTGGTGGTAGTTGGGGTGGTGGTAGTGGAGGTGGTGGTTAGTGGGGGTGGTGATAGTGGGGGTGGTGGTAGTGGGGGTGGTGGTAGTCAGGGTGGTGGTAGTGGGGGTGGTGGTAGTGGAGGTGGTGGTAGTGGGGGTGGTGGTAGTGGGAGTGGGGGTTTAGTGGGGGTGGTGGTAGTCAGGGTGGTGGTAGTGGGAGTGGTGGTAGTGAGGTGGTGGTAGTGGGGGTGGTGGTAGTGGGAGTGGTGGTAGTGGGGTGGTGATAGTGGGAGTGGTGGTAGTGGGGGTGGTGGTAGTCAGGGTGGTGGTAGTGGGGGTGGTGGTAGTGGAGGTGGTGGTAGTGGGGGTGGTGGTAGTGGAGTGGTGGTAGTGGGGGTGGTGGTAGTGGGGGTGGTGGTAGTCAGGGTGGTGGTAGTGGGGGTGGTGTAGTGGGGTGGTGGTAGTGGGGGTGGTGGTAGTGGGAGTGGTGGTAGTGGGGGTGGTGGTAGTCGGGTGTGGTAGTGGGAGTGGTGTGGTAGTGGAGGTGGTGGTAGTGGGGTGGTGGTAGTGGGAGTGGTGGTAGTGGGGGTGGTGGATAGTGGGAGTGGTGGTAGTGGGGGTGGTGTAGTCAGGGTGGTGGTAGTGGGGGTGTGGTAGTGGAGGTGGTGGTAGTGGGTGGTGGTAGTGGGAGTGGTGGTATGGGGTGGTGGTAGTGGGGGTGGTGGTAGTCGGGGTGGTGGTAGTGGGGGTGGTGGTAGTGGAGTGGTGGTAGTGGGGGTGGTGGTAGTGGAGTGTGGTAGTGGGGGTGGTGGTAGTCAGGGTGGTGGTAGTGGGAGTGGTGGTAGTGGAGGTGGTGGTAGTCGGGTGGTGGTAGTGGTGGTAGAGTTTGCTTTGAAGATTTACAATATTTTAGAGAGGGAGGGGTGGTAGAGATGCGTGGTGTGAGGCGAGGCTCACCTAGACGTGTCAGGAGGTGGTAGAGACGCGTGGTGTGAGGCGTGGCTCACCTAGACGTGTCAGGAGGTGGTAGAGACGCGTGGTGTGAGGCGTGGGCTCACCTAGACGTGTCAGGAGGTGGTAGAGACGCGTGGTGTGAGGCGTGGGCTCACCTAGACGTGTCAGGAGGTGGTAGAGACGCGTGGTGTGAGGCGAGGCTCACCTAGACGTGTCAGGAGGTGGTAGAGACGCGTGGTGTGAGGCGAGGCTCACCTAGACGTGTCAGGAGGTGGTAGAGACGCGTGGTGTGAGGCGAGGCTCACCTAGACGTGTCAGGAGGTGGTAGAGACGCGTGGTGTAGGCGAGGCTCACCTAGACGTGTCAGGAGGTGGTAGAGACGCGTGGTGTGAGGCGAGGCTCACCTAGACGTGTCAGGAGGTGGTAGAGACGCGTGGTGTGAGGCGTGGGCTCACCTAGACGTGTCAGGAGGTGGTAGAGACGCGTGGTGTGAGGCGAGGCTCACCTAGACGTGTCAGGAGGTGGTAGAGACGCGTGGTGTGAGGCGTGGCTCACCTAGACGTGTCAGGAGGTGGTAGAGACGCGTGGTGTGAGGCGGGGGCTCACCTAGACGTGTCAGGAGGTGGTAGAGACGCGTTGTGTGAGGCGTGGGCTCACCTAGACGTGTCAGGAGGTGGTAGAGACGCGTTGTGTGAGGCGAGGCTCACCTAGACGTGTCAGGAGGTGGTAGAGACGCGTGGTGTGAGGCGTGGGCTCACCTAGACGTGTCAGGAGGTGGTAGAGACGCGGTGTGTGAGGCGTGGGCTCACCTAGACGTGTCAGGAGGTGGTAGAGACGCGTGGTGTGAGGCGTGGCTCACCTAGACGTGTCAGGAGGTGGTAGAGACGCGTGGTGTGAGGCGTGGGCTCACCTAGACGTGTCAGGAGGTGGTAGAGACGCGTGGTGTGAGGCGTGGGCTCACCTAGACGTGTCAGGAGGTGGTAGAGACGCGTGGTGTGAGGCGTGGGCTCACCTAGACGTGTCAGGAGGTGGTAGAGACGCGTGGTGTGAGGCGAGGCTCACCTAGACGTGTCAGGAGGTGGTAGAGACGCGTGGTGTGAGGCGAGGCTCACCTAGACGTGTCAGGAGGTGGTAGAGACGCGTGGTGTGAGGCGAGGCTCACCTAGACGTGTCAGGAGGTGGTAGAGACGCGTGGTGTGAGGCGAGGCTCACCTAGACGTGTCAGGAGGTGGTAGAGACGCGTGGTGTGAGGCGAGGCTCACCTAGACGTGTCAGGAGGTGGTAGAGACGCGTGGTGTGAGGCGTGGGCTCACCTAGACGTGTCAGGAGGTGGTAGAGACGCGTGGTGTGAGGCGAGGCTCACCTAGACGTGTCAGGAGGTGGTAGAGACGCGTGGTGTGAGGCGTGGGCTCACCTAGACGTGTCAGGAGTGGTAGAGACGCGTGGTGTGAGGCGAGGCTCACCTAGACGTGTCAGGAGGTGGTAGAGACGCGTGGTGTGAGGCGTGGGCTCACCTAGACGTGTCAGGAGGTGGTAGAGACGCGTGGTGTGAGGCGTGGGCTCACCTAGACGTGTCAGGAGGTGGTAGAGACGCGTGGTGTGAGGCGTGGGCTCACCTAGACGTGTCAGGAGTGGTAGAGACGCGGGGTGTGAGGCGTGGGCTCACCTAGACGTGTCAGGAGGTGGTAGAGACGCGTGGTGTGAGCGTGGGCTCACCTAGACGTGTCAGGAGGTGGTAGAGACGCGTGGTGAGGCGTGGGCTCACCTAGACGTGTCAGGAGGTGGTAGAGACGCGTGGTGTGAGGCGTGGGCTCACCTAGACGTGTCAGGAGGTGGTAGAGACGCGTGGTGTGAGGCGAGGCTCACCTAGACGTGTCAGGAGGTGGTAGAGACGCGTGGTGTGAGGCGAGGCTCACCTAGACGTGTCAGGAGGTGGTAGAGACGCGTGTGTGAGGCGAGGCTCACCTAGACGTGTCAGGAGGTGGTAGAGACGCGTGGTGTGAGGCGAGGCTCACCTAGACGTGTCAGGAGGTGGTAGAGACGCGTGGTGTGAGGCGAGGCTCACCTAGACGTGTCAGGAGGTGGTAGAGACGCTGGTGTGAGGCGAGGCTCACCTAGACGTGTCAGGAGGTGGTAGAGACGCGTGGTGTGAGGCGAGGCTCACCTAGACGTGTCAGGAGGTGGTAGAGACGCGTGGTGTGAGGCGAGGCTCACATAGACGTGTCAGGAGGTGGTAGAGACGCGTGGTGTGAGGCGAGGCTCACCTAGACGTGTCAGGAGGTGGTAGAGACCGTGGTGTGAGGCGAGGCTCACATAGACGTGTCAGGAGGTGGTAGAGACGCGTGGTGTGAGGCGAGGCTCACCTAGACGTGTCAGGAGGTGGTAGAGACGCGGGGGTGTGAGGCGAGGCTCACCTAGACGTGTCAGGAGGTGTAGAGACGCGTGGTGTGAGTCGAGGCTCACCTAGACGTGTCAGGAGGTGGTAGAGACGCGTGGTGTGAGGCGAGGCTCACCTAGACGTGTCAGGAGGTGGTAGAGACGCGTGGTGTGAGGCGAGGTCACCTAGACGTGTCAGGAGGTGGTAGAGACGCGTGGTGTGAGGCGAGGCTCACCTAGACGTGTCGGGAGGTGGTAGAGACGCGTGGTGTGAGGCGAGGCTCACCTAGACGTGTCAGGAGGTGGTAGAGACGCGTGGTGTGAGGCGAGGATCACCTAGACGTGTCAGGAGGTGGTAGAGACGCGTGGTGTGAGGCGAGGCTCACCTAGACGTGTCAGGAGGTGGTAGAGACCGTGGTGTGAGGCGAGGCTCACCTAGACGTGTCAGGAGGTGGTAGAGACGCGTGGTGTGAGGCGAGGCTCACCTAGACGTGTCAGGAGGTGGTAGAGACGCGTGGTGTGAGGCGAGGCTCACCTAGACGTGTCAGGAGGTGGTAGAGACGCGTGGTGTGAGGCGAGGCTCACCTAGACGTGTCAGGAGGTGGTAGAGACGCGTGGTGTGAGGCGAGGATCACCTAGACGTGTCAGGAGGTGGTAGAGACGCGTGGTGTGAGGCGAGGCTCACCTAGACGTGTCAGGAGGTGGTAGAGACGCGTGGTGTGAGGCGAGGCTCACCTAGACGTGTCAGGAGGTGGTAGAGACGCGTGGTGTGAGGCGTGGGCTCACCTAGACGTGTCAGGAGGTGGTAGGGACGCGTGGTGTGAGGCGAGGCTCACCTAGACGTGTCAGGAGGTGGTAGAGACGCGTGGTGTGAGGCGAGGCTCACCTAGACGTGTCAGGAGGTGGTAGAGACGCGTGGTGTGAGGCGAGGCTCACCTAGACGTGTCAGGAGGTGGTAGAGATGCGTGGTGTGAGGCGAGGCTCACCTAGACGTGTCAGGAGGTGGTAGAGATGCGTGGTGTGAGGCGAGGCTCACCTAGACGTGTCAGGAGGGAGTCCCAGTTGATAAACTTCAAAATACCATTACCACGAGCACTCAGTACCATGTCTACCTACCTGGAGTCTACCTGGAGGTTGTTCCGGGGATCAACGCCCCCGCGGCCCGGTCCACGACCAGGCCTCAAGGTGGATCAGGGCCTGACCAATCAGGCTGTTACTGCTGGCCGCACGTAGTTCAACGTTCGAACCACAGCCCGGCTGATCCGGCAGTGACCTTAGGTGGAAATATAAACACATATGTGTTTATATTTCCATTGTGTCGGTATTTTATACCATTTATTTCCAGTGACTTTAGGTATCTGTCCAGCTCTCTCTTGAAGGCAGCCAGGGGTTTATTGGTAATTCCCCTAATGCTTGGTGGGAGGCTGTTGAACAGTCTTGGGCCCCGGACACTTATGGTGTTTTCCCTTAGTGTACCAATGGCGCCCCTACTTTTAATTGGGGGCATTTTGCATCGCCTGCCCAGTCTTTTACTTTCGTAGGGAGTGATTTCTGTGTGCAGATTTGGGACCATTCCTTCCAGGATTTTCCAAGTGTAGATTATGATATATCTCTCCCTCTTGCGTTCCAACGAGTACAAGTCAAGTGCCTCCAAGCGTTCCCAGTAGTTAAGGTGCTTGACAGAACTTATACGTGCAGTAAAGGATCTCTGTACACTCTCTAGATCTGCGATTTCACCTGCTTTGTATGGAGATGTTAACGTACAGCAGTATTCCAGCCTAGAGAGAACAAGTGATTTGAAAAGGATCA
This sequence comes from Cherax quadricarinatus, assembly GCF_026875155.1. Lineage (NCBI taxonomy): Eukaryota > Metazoa > Arthropoda > Malacostraca > Decapoda > Parastacidae > Cherax > Cherax quadricarinatus. The sequence goes on along the minus strand of NC_069409.1, from coordinate 51,287,498 downwards.
TCATTGGCTTTGCATCTCTCGTTTTGAACGTTCTCATTATCCATCCTATCATTTTCTTTGTACTTGTGATCGTGGCACTGTTGTGATCCTTGAAAGTGAGATCCTCAGACATTACTACTCCCAGGTCCCTTACATTATTTTTTTTCCGCTCTATTGTATGGCCGGAGTCAGTAGTATACTCTGTTCTAGTTATTATCTCCTCCAGTTTTCCATAACGGAGTAGTTGGAATTTGTCCTCATTGAACATCATATTGTTTACCGTTGCCCATTGGAAAACTTTGTTTATATCTTCTTGGAGGTTAACTGCGTCCTCAGCAGATGACAGCCTCATGCAGATCCTAGTATCATCCGCAAAGGATGATACGGTGCTGTGGATTACATCTCTGTCTATGTCTGATATGAGGATGAGGAATAAGATGGGGGGCGAGTACTGTGCCTTGTGGAACTAGGCTCTTCACTATGGCAGCCTCCGATTTAACTCTGTTGACCACTACTCTTTGTGTTCGATTTGTTAGGAAGTTGAAGATCCATCTCCCCACTTTCCCAGTTATTCCTTTAGCGCCTATTTTGTGGGCTATTACGCCATGATCGCATTTGTCAAACGCTTTTGCAAAGTCTGTGGAGACAAGGCTTAGATCTAAGCGAAATACTAGAGACCTTAAAGAGGGCAGATGTGGTCTCTTTGCATAAAGGAGGTAGTGGAGCGCTAGCCGAAAATTACAGACAAGCAGCACTAACATTGCGCATTATAAAAGGCTCTGAAAGAGACCCCAGACTAACATGGATATAGAGCGGGAATATCATACTTATCACAACTACTAAACCACTGTGACAGTATTACCGAGCCGTTGGAAGAAAACCAAAACACACATGTGGTTTACACGGATTTCACAATGTGTTGTGACGAATGTGAAGGATCTGGGTGTAATAATGTCAGCTGACCTTTCTTTCGAAGAACACAATAAAGCAAATGTCACGACAGACAGGAAAATGACGGGGTGGATAGTGAGAAATATCAAAACAAGAGAAATAATGCCACTGGTGACACTATTGCATTGTTTGTGCTCTCTCGTTTAGAGTATTATTCAGTGTTGACGGCCCCGTTCAGGGCAGGAGAGATGTCAGAACTGGGACAGATACACAAATCATTTATGGCCCACATAGAGCCAGTAAAGCATTTAGATTACTGGGAACACGAAGTCCTAAATATATACTCACTGGGACGAAGGAGAGAGAGATACATGATAATATATTCCTGGAAAGCACATGAGGGTCTGCACACTGCCTCAACATACTGGATGAGATATATGACAGGAAGTGTATAATGAATCTAGTAAAAAGCAGGGGTGCGGTGGGCACAATGAGAGAACATAGTATCAACTTCCGTGGTCCCAGAAGATATCAGAAACACTGCTTGGACAAGTGTAGACGTCTTCAAGAGGAAACTGTACAGATCAATCAGGCTGTAAGGGATATATGGGCCAGCGGGCCGCCACCAGCAACAGCCTGGTTGACCAGGCAAGCACCAGACGAGCCTGGCCCAGAACCGGGCTGCAAGAAGAAGAAACCTCTCGAAACCCGTCAGAGGTATAGGCAAAGTCAGTCTCAGCTCCTGGCCCCGCCCCTCCGGTGCCCACTGCTGGGTTGGCTCTTCTGGCTGCGTGAACCCTGTCATACTTGTTCTTACAACCGCGTATAAACCTTGCCTCCGGATTTTTTCTGTCCAGGTCGTTCCTCGTGTGGTAGAGGGAGAAGACGGGGGGAGGGATTAGTAGGTAATGGGAGGGGGTGTGAAGAAGGGGGGAAGGGGAGTAGACGGGAGGGGGAAAGGGGAAGGGGCTCATCAAGTCAGTCACCCCGACAGATGGTCACTTGTAACCATTACCACACTGCTATCTTGTCACCACCCCTCCCCCACTCCTTCCCCTTCTCCCGTCCCTTCTCCCTCTCTTAATTTCCCTTCTTCCTTCCCTACCGGTCCCCTCCTCTCCCCCTCTCTCCCACTTTCTCACTTCCTCCCTCCCAGTCCCCAACCCCTTCACTACCTCCCCTCCCACATCCTCCCACAACACCCCCCTCTTCCTCCCTAAATTACTTCCGGAAACAACATCAAATGCCTATCATGAACCATCAACCACCACTTGCTGATTACACTGGTTACTCGTAGAATGATAATTAACCAGCTCAACCTCCCGTAATTAACCTCATTGCCACTGATAAAAGATAATTTACAAAGGTAATTAACAGATTAATTATTTTTGAACACATCTAGAAGGGGGGAAATATCGAGTAATATTATTAACAACAGCAAATTATGTTTGAGTGATGAGGATGATTTGCTCAGCTCAGCAACATCTTCCTCAGCTAGGAGGCTGAGCTCAGCAACATCTTCCTCAGCTAGGAGGCTGAGCTCAGCAACATCTTCCTCAGCTAGGAGGCTGAGCTCAGCAACATCTTCCTCAGCTAGGAGGCTGAGCTCAGCAACATCTTCCTCAGCTAGGAGGCTGAGCTCAGCAACATCTTCCTCAGCTAGGAGGCTGAGCTCAGCAACATCTTCCTCAGCTAGGAGGCTGAGCTCAGCAACATCTTCCTCAGCTAGGAGGCTGAGCTCAGCAACATCTTCCTCAGCTAGGAGGCTGAGCTCAGCAAACATCTTCCTCAGCTAGGAGGCTGAGCTCAGCAACATCTTCCTCAGCTAGGAGGCTGAGCTCAGCAACATCTTCCTCAGCTAGGAGGCTGAGCTCAGCAACATCTTCCTCAGCTAGGAGGCTGAGCTCAGCAACATCTTCCTCAGCTAGGAGGCTGAGCTCAGCAACATCTTCCTCAGCTAGGAGGCTGAGCTCAGCAACATCTTCCTCAGCTAGGAGGCTGAGCTCAGCAACATCTTCCTCAGCTAGGAGGCTGAGCTCAGCAACATCTTCCTCAGCTAGGAGGCTGAGCTCAGCAACATCTTCCTCAGCTAGGAGGCTGAGCTCAGCAACATCTTCCTCAGCTAGGAGGCTGAGCTCAGCAACATCTTCCTCAGCTAGGAGGCTGAGCTCAGCAACATCTTCCTCAGCTAGGAGGCTGAGCTCAGCAACATCTTCCTCAGCTAGAAGGCTGAGCTCAGCAACATCTTCCTCAGCTAGGAGGCTGAGCTCAGCAACATCTTCCTCAGCTAGGAGGCTGAGCTCAGCAACATCTTCCTCATAGGAGGCTGAGCTCAGCAACATCTTCCTCAGCTAGGAGGCTGAGCTCAGCAACATCTTCCTCAGCTAGGAGGCTGAGTCGCAACCTTTCTTCCTCACTAGGATGGCTGAGTATCATGCAAATCTTCTCAGCTAGGATGCTGAGCTCAGCAATATCTTCCTCAGGCTAGGAGGTGAGCTCACAACCATTTTCCTCAGTAGGAGGCTGATCCAGCAATTCTTCCTCATCTAGGAGGCTGACCCTCAGCAATCTTCCATCAGCTAGTGAGGCTGTAGCTCAGCAAAACTTCCTCGTAGGAGGTGAGCTCAGCAAACTCTTCCTCAGCTAGGAGGCTGAGCCCCTGCAACTTTCTTTCCTCAGCTGGAAGGGTGAGCTCAGCCATCATCTTCCTACTGGAGGCTGAGCTCAGCAACATCTTCCTCAGCTAGGAGGCTGAGCCAGCAACTTTTTCCATCAGCTAGTGGCTGAGCTCAGCAACATGTTCTCCACTTGGGGTGAGTCAGCAACATCTTCTCTGCTAGGAGGCTGAGCCCCCAGCACATCTTCCTCAGTTGGAGGCTGAGCTCAGCAACATCTTCCTCAGCTAGGAGGCTGAGCTCAGCAACATCTTCCTCAGCTAGGAGGCTGAGCTCAGCAACATCTTCCTCAGCTAGGAGACTGAGTGCTTAACCTTAGCTAGGTAAAAGGTCACTTCCGGTGGTGGTATAACATGGCCCAAATCCTGATTAATTCTGAGTGTTCTGAATATTAACTTAGTATTCTCCTCTTGGCACTGTGACCCATCCTGTGTGGTGGTGACCTATCCTGTGTGGTGGTGACCCATCCTGTGTGGTGGTGATCCATCCTGTGTGGTGGTGACCTATCCTGTGTGGTGGTGACCCATCCTGTGTGGTGGTGATCCATCCTGTGTGGTGGTGACCCATCCTGTGTGGTGGTGACCCATCCTTTGTGGTGGTGACCCATCCTGTGTGGTGGTGACCCATCCTGTAAGGTGGTGACCTATCCTGTATGGTGGTGACCCATCCTGTGTGGTGGTGACCCATCCTATGTGGTGTTGACCTATCCTGTGTGGTGGTGACCCATCCTGTGTGGTGGTGATCCATCCTGTGTGGTGGTGACCTATCCTGTGTGGTGGTGACCCATCATGTGTGGTGGTGACCCATCTTGTGTGGTGGTGACCCATCCTGTGTGGTGGTGACCCATCCTGTGTGGTGGTGACCTATCCTGTGTGGTGGTGACCCATCCTGTGTGGTGGTGATCCATCCTGTGTGGTGGTGACCCATCCTATGTGGTGGTGACCCATCCTGTGTGGTGGTGATCCATCCTGTGTGGTGGTGACCCATCTTGTGTGGTGGTGATCCATCCTGTGTGATGATGACTCATCCTGTGTGGTGGTGACCTATCCTGCGTGGTGGTGACCCATCTTGTGTGGTGGTGACCCATCTTGTGTGGTGGTGACCCATCCTGTGTGGTGGTGACCTATCCTGTGTGGTGGGTGACCCAATCCTGTGTGGTGGTGACCCATCCTGTGTGGTGGTGACCTATCCTGTGTGGTGGTGATCCATCCTGTGTGGTGGTGACCCATCCTGTGTGGTGGTGACCTATCCTGTGTGGTGGTGACCCATCCTGTGTGGTGGTGACCCATCCTGTGTGGTGGTGACCCATCCTGTGTGGTGGTGACCCATCCTGTGTGGTGGTGACCTATCCTGTGTGGTGGTGACCCATCCTGTGTGGTGGTGATCCATCCTGTGTGGTGGTGACCCATCCTGTGTGGTGGTGACCCATCCTGTAAGGTGGTGACCTATCCTGTATGGTGGTGACCCATCCTGTGTGGTGGTGACCCATCCTATGTGGTGTTGACCTATCCTGTGTGGTGGTGACCCATCCTGTGTGGTGGTGATCCATCTTGTGTGGTGGTGACCTATCCTGTGTGGTGGTGACCCATCATGTGTGGTGGTGACCCATCTTGTGTGGTGGTGACACATCCTGTGTGGTGGTGACCCATCCTGTGTGGTGGTGACCTATCCTGTGTGGTGGTGACCCATCCTGTGTGGTGGTGATCCATCCTGTGTGGTGGTGACCCATCCTATGTGGTGGTGACCCATCCTGTGTGGTGGTGATCCATCCTGTGTGGTGGTGACCCATCTTGTGTGGTGGTGATCCATCCTGTGTGATGGTGACTCATCCTGTGTGGTGGTGACCTATCATGCGTGGTGGTGACCCATCTTGTGTGGTGATCCATCCTGTGTGGTGGTGACCCATCCTGTGTGGTGGTGACCTATCCTGTGTGGTGGTGACCCATCCTGTGTGGTGGTGACCCATCCTGTGTGGTGGTGACCCATCCTGTGTGGTGGTGATCCATCCTGTGTGGTGGTGTCCTATCCTGTGTTGTGGTGATCTATCCTGTGTGGTGGTGACCCATCCTGTGTGGTGGTGACCCATCCTGTGTGGTGGTGATCCATCCTGTGTGGTGGTGACCCATCCTGTGTGGTGGTGACCCATCCTGTGTGGTGGTGATCCATCCTGTGTGGTGGTGACCCATCTTATGTGGTGGTGATCCATCCTGTGTGGTGGTGACCCATCCTGTGTGGTGGTGACCCATCCTGTGTGGTGGTGACCCATCTGTGTGGTGGTGATCCATCCGGGTGTGGTGGTGACCCATCCTGTGTGGTGGTGACCCATCCTGTGGGGTTTGGTGACCCATCTCGTGTGGTGGTGATCCATCCTGTGTGGTGGTGACCCATCCTGTGTGGTGGTGACCCATCTCGTGTGGTGGTGATCCATCCTGTGTGGTGGTGATCCATCCTGTGTGGTGGTGACCCATCCTGTGTGGTGGTGACCCATCTCGTGTGGTGGTGATCCATCCTGTGTGGTGGTGATCCATCCTGTGTGGTGGTGACCCATCCTGTGTGGTGGTGACCCATCCTGTGTGGTGGTGACCCATCTCGTGTGGTGGTGATCCATCCTGTGTGGTGGTGATCCATCCTGTGTGGTGGTGACCCATCCTGTGTGGTGGTGACCCATCCTGCCTAGATGTGCTGGTACTAGGCACGTCCTTCCCAAACCCAAAATCCTCGCACAAAAATATTTGCCCAACTCATTCTGTCTCAAGGGTCTCCAGGGATCAGCTTCGATAACCCAACTTACTCAAGTTGCGCAAATCTCACTCAAATTCCCCCATCCTCTCGCTCATGTATTTATCCATCCTTTATTTGAATATATGAGATATGACGGGAAACCCATCCTGTGTGATGGAATATGAGAGCGAAACAAATAGCTAGCCAGTGTTTCCACTATGTATCTATCATGTAGAAAAGTGTAGCGGCAGGAGAGGCAGGCATGTGTTTATCACTGCTGATGTTTACCAGAGGATGGGATGAACTCCTTATAACGGAATCTGCCGTGGGATCCTTCTCATTGTTTCCCACAGTGAGACAGGAACCTCCTTCCCACCACCTTAACAAACACAGCCGCTCACAACACAGTGTTTGCTGGAGACCCTGCCTCGACCGTGCTAGGAGAGTGGTCAACCTCAGCAGGATATGTTAGGTAGCAGCTTGCTGATGTAGCGGTTGTGTGATAGGCTCGTGTAACGTGAGAGGCCTATGTAATGTGAGAGGTCTGTATAATGTGAGAGGTCTGTATAATGTGAGAGGTCTGTATAATGTGAGAAATTTGTGTAATGTGAGAGGTCTGTGTAATGTGAGAGGTCTGTATAATGTGAGAGGTCTGTATAATGTGAGAAATTTGTGTAATGTGAGAGGTCTGTGTAATGTGAGAGGTTTGTGTAATGTGAGAGGTCTGTGTAATGTGAGAGGTCTGTGTAATGTGAGAGGTCTGTGTAATGTGAGAGGTCTGTGTAATGTGAGAGGTCTGTGTAGTACAGTGATAATGTCAGATCTCACGTTCAACGATCACAACAATGTTGTCATCGCAATTGCGAGAATAACGACAAATTTGATAAGAAGATCCTTCAAAACAAAAAGATGTCAAGCCAGTGATGATACTCTTCAGGTCACTCGTTCTCTCTAAGCTGCAACATTGTTGTCTACTAACAGCCACCTTCCAGGCAGGCGAAACTGCTGAGCTGGAAAATGTTCAGAGAACTTTCACAGCTCGTATAACTCAGTCCAGGAACTAAATTATTGGGAGTGCTTGAAGTTCCTAGGACTGTACTCCTTAGAACGTAGGCGAGAAGCATACATCATCTGTTAATTACGAACATTACGAGTGGATTCATCTTCCAGATGAATCCACTCCTAAGCAATGTTCGTAATTAACAAATTTTTTTTGATCAAACTTAACGTAACCCAACGTAACTTTACTTACTATCTAACGTAACAACCTAACCTACCCAGACCTAATGTGCCTTCACTTAAAGCAATTGAACCTTAACTAGCTTAACCTAACTTCTCTTGACATGACGTTACCTAAACACGTTTAACGATAATGGTGGCGTGTAGAGTGTGCGTGTAGAGTGTGAGTGTAGAGTGTGCGTGTAGAGTGTGCGTGTAGAGTGTGAGTGTACAGTGTGCGTGTAGAGTGTGCAGGGTGACAGGCAGGTATGATGGAGGTGTATCATCAAAAAATTCTTTGAGCGTCTCGTGTGATCTTCATTGTTAGAATTGCCGAAGGAACACCCACTCATCTACTCCTCCAACCTGTATTTAAGGTAATTACATGAGATGTTAAAACTAAGTGATTTGTGATCGCTTTCTCCAGACTCTACATTAATCTCAACATTATCTATGAGAGGTTGTTTGGTCGCCAGAACCACCCCAGCAGTGTGTTTCCTCTAGTTGCTTCTGACACAAACTGTTTTAAAAAGAAATGCAGAATAATTGCAAGAAATTCACTTGACTGTAGCTTACCTGGAGGTTACCTGGAGGTTACCTGGAGGTTATTCCGGAGATCAACGCCCCCGCGGCCCGGTCCATGACCAGGCCTCCCGGTGGATCAGGGCCTGATCAACCAGGCTGTTACTGCTGGCTGCACTTAGTCCAAGGTACGAACCACAGCCCGGGTGATCCGGGACTGACTTTAGGTATTTCTCCAGCTCTATCTTGAAGGCAACCAGGGGTTTATTAGTAATTCCCCTTATGCCTGGTGGGAGGCTGTTGAACAGTCTTGGGCCCCGGACACTTATGTTATTTTCTCTTAGTGTACCAATGGCGCCCCTACTTTTAATTGGGGGTATTTTGCATCGCCTGCTCAGTCTTTTACTTTCGTAGGGAGTGATTTCTGTGTGCAGATTTGGGACCATTCCTTCCAGGATTTTCCAGGTGTAGATTATGATATATCTCTCCCTCTTGCGTTCCAACGAGTACAAGTCAAGTGCCTCCAAGCGTTCCCAGTAGTTAAGGTGCTTGACAGAACTTATACGTGCAGTAAAGGATCTCTGTACACTCTCTAGATCTGCAGTTTCACCTGCTTTGAATGGAGATGTTAATGTACAGCAGTATTCCAACCTAGAGAGAACATGTGATTTGAAAAGGATCATCATGGGCTTGGCATCTCTCGTTTTGAACGTTCTCATTATCCATCCTATCATTTTCTTTGCACGTGTGATCGTGGCACTGTTGTGATCCTTGAAAGTGAGATCCTCAGACATTACTACTCCCAGGTCCCTTACATTATTTTTCCGCTCTATTGTATGGCCGGAGTCAGTAGTATACTCTGTTCTAGTTATTATCTCCTCCAGTTTTCCATAACGGAGTAGTTGGAATTTGTCCTCATTGAACATCATATTGTTTACCGTTGCCCACTGGAAAACTTTGTTTATATCTCCTTAGATGCTTACCTCTCTAACTGTTATAGTCGATTTGGCTACAGTTCATATCTCCCATTAGCAATACATTTGCATTTCTAGACGCCTGAGTAGTTTCATCTCAAAGACGTTGACTTTCTTGGGGTTAACCTAGGTAATCTACACATATGCTGCTGTCTACCTGCCTGGAGTCTACCTGCAAGGTATTCCGGGGATCAACGCCCCCGCGGCCCGGTCCACGACCAGGCCTCCCGGTAGACCAGAGCCTGATCAATCAGGCTGTTGCTGTGTATGATAATCTATGTAACTGTGTTTATGTGTACTTGTACCTGAATAAACTTACTGGTTTGTAGATGACACGGAGCTTCTCATCACCTCGAGCAACTGCAGCCCAACAGTTTCCGTGTCTGTCCCTTCCATCTTTATATCGTTTCTGATGTGACACTTTTAACAATTTTCCCCCCGACACACACATAGCAACTCCGTCACCTTTCTTATTGACTTTGTCAGTGAGCAATAATTCATGCCTGTCAGAGAGAGAGAGAGAGAGAGAGAGAGAGAGAGAGAGAGAGAGAGAGAGAGAGAGAGAGAGAGATTCAGGAAACATGTTCCTATTTTTCAGAATCAACCAAGTTTCAGTTTTTACAATACCTATTTTTCTTGCACATTAATGTAAGACAGATGCACATTAGTGCATGTGTCTTGCAGTTTTCCTTCCACTCCCGCTATTTGTATCATTGATATTAAGGAATTATTACCCTCACTATTCTTCCCTCTTTCATTTTGTTTGCAGATCATTGTTTTCATTTTCATTCTGTTTCCTGGACGTCTGACACATCTTGATAATGTTGCAACTCCTGTCTTCCCCCCACACACACTCTTACCTCTGTCTTCTGTCACCTTAAAAGTCTTAGACAACGTAGCCACGAGTCCTTCAACTGTGTTGGTCAAGGTTGTGTCACTCCTGCGCCACAGACATGCGCTCCGTCCACTACATACATATCAATTTTTTGCCCTGCAAATTATCCCAGTTGTCAATGCCTGGAAGTCCAACTTGTTGCAGTACTGGTCTAGCCAGCAGTTTACCTCAGTTTCCCTAGATATTCATCCCTTCTAGGCAAAATGCTCTGTATGTTCGGGGTTCCTTGTTTTGACCTAATTTAGAAACACACGTAAGCACACGTAAACACACAGGTAGTAGGTTGGTAGACAGCAACCACCCAGGGAAGTACTACCGTCCTGCCAGATGACTGTGAAACAAAAACCTGTAACTGTTTTGCATGATGGTAGGATTGCTGGTTTCTTTTTCTGTCTCATAAACACGCTAAGATAACAGGGATATCTTGCTACTCCTACTTACACTTTGGTCACACTTCACAGACACGCACATGCATATATATATATACATACATCTAGGTTTTTCTCCTTTTTCTAAATAGCTCTTGTTTCTTTTTTTATTTCTTCTATTGTCCATGGGGAAGTGGAAAAGAATCTTTCCTCCGTAAGCCATGCGTGTCGTATGAGGCGACTAAAATGCCGGGAGCAATGGGCTAGTAACCCTTCTCCTGTATACAATTACTAAAAAAGAGAAGAAGAAAAACTTTATAAAAACTGGGTTGCTTAAAGTGCGTGGTATGTAGTGCGGATGACAAGAAACAGATAGATTGCTGATGTTATGAATGAAAAGAAGTTGGATGTCCTGGCCCTAAGCGAAACAAAGCTGAAGGGGGTAGGAGAGTTTCAGTGGGGGAAATAAATGGGATTAAATCTGGAGTATCTGAGAGAGTTAAGAGCAAAGGAAGGGGTAGCAGTAATGTTAAATGATCAGTTATGGAAGGAGAAAAGAGAATATGAATGTGTAAATTCAAGAATTATGTGATTAAAGTAAAGGTTGGATGCGAGAAGTGGGTCATAATAAGCGTGTATGCACCTGGAGAAGAGAGGAATGCAGAGGAGAGAGAGAGATTTTGGAGATGTTAAGTGAATGTATAGGAGCCTTTGAACCAAGTGAGAGAGTAATTGTGGTAGGGACTTGAATGCTAAAGTAGGAGAAACTTTTAGAGAGGGTGTGGTAGGTAAGTTTGGGGTGCCAGGTGTAAATGATAATGGGAGCCCTTTGATTGAACTTTGTATAGAAAGGGGTTTAGTTATAGGTAATACATATTTAAGAAAAAGAGGATAAATAAGTATACACGATATGATGTAGGGCGAAATGACAGTAGTTTGTTGGATTATGTATTGGAGATAAAAGACTGGTTGAGTAGACTTCAGGATGTACATGTTTATTAGAGGGGCCACAGATATATCAGATCACTTTCTAGTTGTAGCTACACTGAGAGTAAAAGGTAGATGGGATACAAGGAGAATAGAAGCATCAGGGAAGAGAGAGGTGAAGGTTTATAAACTAAAAGAGGAGGCAGTTAGGGTAAGATATAAACAGCTATTGGAGGATAGATGGGCTAATGAGAGCATAGGCAATGGGGTCGAAGAGGTATGGGGTAGGTTTAAAAATGTAGTGTTAGAGTGTTCAGCAGAAGTTTGTGGTTACAGGAAAGTGGGTGCAGGAGGGAAGAGGAGCGATTGGTGGAATGATGATGTAAAGAGAGTAGTAAGGGAGAAAAAGTTAGCATATGAGAAGTTTTTACAAAGTAGAAGTGATGCAAGGAGGGAAGAGTATATGGAGAAAAAGAGAGAAGTTAAGAGAGTGGTGAAGCAATGTAAAAAGAGAGCAAATGAGAGAGTGGGTGAGATGTTATCAACAAATTTTGTTGAAAATAAGAAAAAGTTTTGGAGTGAGAATTAACAAGTTAAGAAAGCCTAGAGAACAAATGGATTTGTCAGTTAAAAATAGGAGAGGAGAGTTATTAAATGGAGAGGTAGAGGATTGGAAGATGGAAGGAATATTTTGAGGAATTGTTAAATGTTGATGAAGATAGGGAAGCTGTGATTTCGTGTATAGGGCAAGGAGGAATAACATCTTGTAGGAGTGAGGAAGAGCCAGTTGTGAGTGTGGGGGAAGTTCGTGAGGCAGTAGGTAAAATGAAAGGGGGTAAGGCAGCCGGGATTGATGGGATAAAGATAGAAATGTTAAAAGCAGGTGGGGATATAGTTTTGGAGTGGTTGGTGCAATTATTTAATAAATGTATGGAAGAGGGTAAGGTACCTAGGGATTGGCAGAGAGCATGCATAGTTCCTTTGTATAAAGGCAAAGGGGATAAAAGAGAGTGCAAAAATTATAGGGGGATAAGTCTGTTGAGTGTACCTGGTAAAGTGTATGGTAGAGTTATAATTGAAAGAATTAAGAGTAAGACGGAGAATAGGATAGCAGATGAACAAGGAGGCTTTAGGAAAGGTAGGGGGTGTGTGGACCAGGTGTTTACAGTGAAACATATAAGTGAACAGTATTTAGATAAGGCTAAAGAGGTCTTTGTGGCATTTATGGATTTGGAAAAGGCGTATGACAGGGTGGATAGGGGGGCAATGTGGCAGATGTTGCAAGTGTATGGTGTAGGAGGTAGGTTACTGAAAGCAGTGAAGAGTTTTTACGAGGATAGTGAGGCTCAAGTTAGAGTATGTAGGAAAGAGGGAAATTTTTTCCCAGTAAAAGTAGGCCTTAGACAAGGATGTGTGATGTCACCGTGGTTGTTTAATATATTTATAGATGGGGTTGTAAGAGAAGTAAATGCGAGGGTCTTGGCAAGAGGCGTGGAGTTAAAAGATAAAGAATCACACACAAAGTGGGAGTTGTCACAGCTGCTCTTTGCCGATGACACTGTGCTCTTGGGAGATTCTGAAGAGAAGTTGCAGAGATTGGTGGATGAATTTGGTAGGGTGTGCAAAAGAAGAAAATTAAAGGTGAATACAGGAAAGAGTAAGGTTATGAGGATAACAAAAAGATTAGGTGATGAAAGATTGAATATCAGATTGGAGGGAGAGAGTATGGAGGAGGTGAACGTATTCAGATATTTGGGAGTGGACGTGTCAGCGGATGGGTCTATGAAAGATGAGGTGAATCATAGAATTGATGAGGGAAAAAGAGGAGTGGTGCACTTAGGAGTCTGTGGAGACAAAGAACTTTGTCCTTGGAGGCAAAGAGGGGAATGTATGAGAGTATAGTTTTACCAACGCTCTTATATGGGTGTGAAGCGTGGGTGATGAATGTTGCAGCGAGGAGAAGGCTGGAGGCAGTGGAGATGTCATGTCTGAGGGCAATGTGTGGTGTGAATATAATGCAGAGAATTCGTAGTTTGGAAGTTAGGAGGAGGTGCGGGATTACCAAAACTGTTGTCCAGAGGGCTGAGGAAGGGTTGTTGAGGTGGTTCGGACATGTAGAGAGAATGGAGCGAAACAGAATGACTTCAAGAGTGTATCAGTCTGTAGTGGAAGGAAGGCGGGGTAGGGGTCGGCCTAGGAAGGGTTGGAGGGAGGGGGTAAAGGAGGTTTTGTGTGCGAGGGGCTTGGACTTCCAGCAGGCATGCGTGAGCGTGTTTGATAGGGGTGAATGGAGACAAATGGTTTTTAATACTTGACGTGCTGTTGGAGTGTGAGCAAAGTAACATTTATGAAGGGATTCAGGGAAACCGGCAGGCCGGACTTGAGTCCTGGAGATGGGAAGTACAGTGCCTGCACTCTGAAGGAGGGGTGTTAATGTTGCAGTTTAAAAACTGTAGTGTAAAGCACCCTTCTGGCAAGACAGTGATGGAGTGAATGATGGTGAAAGTTTTTCTTTTTCGGGCCACCCTGCCTTGGTGGGAATCGGCCGGTGTGATAATAAAAAAAAAATAAAAAAACGTAAGCAAACACTAGGAGATGTTTATTAGACAGCGTTTGGGTCCTGGGACATTGATCACTTCTGAAGTGATGAAGGTTCCAGGACCGAAATATTTTCTAATATATGGTGGCTTGGTGATGGACCGGGTCGCGGGGGCGTTGACCCCTGGATCACCCTCCAGGTGCACTCCAGGTACTGCTTACTCACCTCTTTTTCTACAGCAATTAATAGGTATGTATTACCAAGGTTTAGATCAATAACTGCCTTGTAACTGTCTAATTAAGGGTGACTTATGGGACACCTGGCAGTCAGATGTGATCTCTCAGCTGAAGTGTCTGATGAGTCAGTGACTGCTGAGTCAGTGACTGCTGAGTCAGTGACTGCTGGTACTCTCTCATTATCACCTAGTGTTCCAGCATGTAGTTGTTGTTGTTATTGTTCAGGTACAGCTCAGTGCATGATACCAACAACAATAATTGCATTGTTCCAGGCTGGTGTAATGTGCACACACACAAACACACACACACACACACACAAGTATGATAAAGCTCACGGTTCAGGGAGAGTGACCTAGTAGCGACCAGTGAAGAGGCGGGGCCAGGAGCTTGGACTCGACCCCTGCAACCTCAACTAGGTGAGTAACTAGGTGAGTAACTAGGTGAGTACACACACACACACACACACACACACACACACACACACACACACACACACACACACACACACACACACACACACACAACACATACACACACACACACACACACACCACACACACACACACACACACACACACATACACACACACACACACACACACCACACACACACACACACACACACACACATACACACATACACACATACCAAGAATATTTAACATCACATAATAATAACCTTGATCCTGCAGCTGTAAATTTGGTCAATGTGACCTTTATGAAAAATATGCTGGGGAAGGGGGTGAAGCTTAGAATGAAACAGGAACACTCCCCCTCACCTTCCCTCTCCCCTACCCCCTCCCCTCCCCCCTTCTCCATCACTACCATCCTCGGCACCTGTGACCTTTACGGAAGGTCACAAGTTAAGGTCACAGTGAGGAGGCGGCAACCACGTCACAATATCCTAGCCTCGCACCCCTTTGGGGAAGGGGAAGAGGGAGGGGGTGGAGAGGAAGGGAAGGGATATGGGTCGGCGTTGGGGAAGGTAATGGAGAATGGAAGAGTGGGAGGGGGAGGGGAGTGGGGACTGGGATGGGGTGGGGACCGGGATGGGGGATGGGAGAGGAGTGGGGACAGGGAGTGGGGACAGGGAGTGGGGATAGGGATGGGGGAGGGGAGGAGAGGAGGAATGGCTGGAATTGAGATGTCTATCTCTATCCCCATGAGAACAACCAGTAGATATGTCTCCCCCTCCCTCCCCATCACCCCCGTCTGAATCCAAGCCTAATCCTTTACCTATGTCTTCTCCCCACCCCCATCCTCCACCCCCTCACCTATATCTTCCATCTTCTATTCCATAACAAGACCCTCCAGTCTTTTCCACCGACCAGACAGCTCCACACCTCACCCCTCCACACCTCCACCTCCACCCCCACCTCCACTACCCTAGGTCACCTCCTCCACTACCCTAGGTCTTCTCCTCCTGTATTCCACTACCCCTCCACTCCACCACACCACTACCCTCCATCACCTCCACCTCCACTCCACTACCCCTCCATCACCATCACCTCCACCTTCACTCCACTACCCTCCATCACCATCACCTCCACCTCCACTCCACTACCCCTCCATCACCATCACCTCCACCTCCACTCCACTACCCCTCCATCACCATCACCTCCACTCCACTACCCCTCCATCACCATCACCTCCACCTCCACTCCACTACCCCTCCATCACCATCACCTCCACTCCACTACCCCTCCATCACCATCACCTCCACCTCCACTCCACTACCCCTCCATCACCATCACCTCCACCTCCACTCCACTACCCCTCCATCACCATCACCTCCACCTCCACTCCACTACCCCTCCATCACCATCACCCACAAGTGTTCCAAGACGTTTAAATCCGTCTTCAAATCTACAGTATAAATTAATATACTATCACTGTTAATTTCAACTCTTGATAATGGTGTACAGTACCACCGAAAAGTTGATACAAGACACATGTAGGTGAAGCGTCTCGGACTAAAGATATATAATTGTGTCACCTGCGTCTTATTTATCATCATAAATATTCATGGTAGGTGAGGCCAGCTAGTTAAGGGGTTAACACACTGGTCTGTCCTGGGTTTGATTCCCACCAGGTCTGTGATTTATAAATATTTATGTATTGTTTACAGAGCTCCAAGTCAGCGTTGGTTGATTTAGAAAGGTCGGCAGATTGTTAGTGCAGACTATTGGTATATAAAATTTTGGTCTTGTCTGTGGATATGTGAAGACCACAGTCAAAGCTGCCAGCTACCAAGGCGTCGAGGAGAGCTTGTGGCCTGTGAGATGTGCTGGCAAAGATGCAGATATCATCCGCATAACAAATGGCAGCTTCGTCATCCTGCGTAGGAGGGATGGTTGACACAAGCTTGTGCATTAGAACGTTTACAGTGAGGCTGAGCGCTCCGCCCTGAGGTGTCCCCAGCTCAAATGAGCCACTGCTCGTGGTGCTCTTGACACCTTTCTATAAGTCTGAGGCTTTCCTTCTGCTCGAGTATCCTTGGATTCAAGTTAGTAGCTCATCTGCTGACACCGAAGTTGGCTAATTGTTCCAAGTTCTTTGTTGGCTGTGTCAAAAGCAGCGGTGAGGTCAATAAAGGCTGTCTCGATGCCAGGTCTCTGTCTGGTGGAGTACTAATTAAGGTAACAACCCATTAAGATCGAGAGATAGTTGATACTCTGTTTAGAGATTGATCCTGTTAAGGACAATTCTCTCAAAAAGCGCTTTTCACTTGCCGATGTTAACGAGATGAATCTAGCCATGTGAGAGTTGGATTTTAGAATAGGTACGATAAGAGATTGTGCCCAGCGGTTAGCTAAGACACCATCCCGTAAGTTGAACAGAGGTAACCCCTACCTGGAGCCTACCTGGAGGTTATTCCGGGGATCAACGCCCCCGCGGCCAGGTCCACGACCAGGCCTCAAGGTGGATCAGGGCCTGATCAACCAGGCTGTTACTGCTGGCCGCACTTAGTCTAGCGTACGAACCACAGCTCGGCTGATCCGGCACTGACTTTAGGTATCTGTCCAGCTCTCTCTTGAAGGCAGCCAGGGGTTTATTGGTAATTCCACTTATGCTTGATGGGGGGCTGTTGAACAGTCTTGGGCCCCGGACACTTATGGTGCTTTCTCTTAGTATACCAATGGCGCCCCTACTTTTAATTGGGGGCATTTTGCATCGCCTGCCCAGTCTTTTACTTTCGTAGGGAGTGATTTATGTGTGCAGATTCGTTAACCTCCAAGAAGATATAAACAAAGTTTTCCAGTGGGCAACGGTAAACAATATGATGTTCAATGAGGACAAATTCCAATTACTCCGTTATGGAAAACTGGAGGAGATAATAACTAGAACAGAGTATACTACTGACTCTGGCTATACAATAGAGCGGAAAAATAATGTAAGGGACCTGGGAGTAGTAATGTCTGAGGATCTCACTTTCAAGGATCACAACAGTGCCACGATCACACGTGCAAAGAAAATGATAGGATGGATAATGAGAACGTTCAAAACGAGAGATGCCAAGCCAATGATGATCCTTTTCAAATCACTTGTTCTCTCTAGGCTGGAATACTGTTGTACGTTAACATCTCCATTCAAAGCAGGTGAAACTGCAGATCTAGAGATGTACAGAGATCCATTACTGCACGTATAAGTTCTGTCAAGCACCTTAACCACTGGGAACGCTTGGAAGCACTTGACTTGTACTCGTTGGATCGCAGGAGGGAGAGATATATCATAATATACACTTGGAAAATCCAGGAAGGAATGGCCCCAAATCTGCACACAGAAATCACTCCCTACGAAAGTAAAAGACTGGGCAGGCGATGCAAAATACCCCAATTAAAAGTAGGGACGCCATTGGTACACTAAGGGAAAACACCATAAGTGTCCGGGGCCCAAGACTGTTCAACAGCCTCCCATCAAGCATTAGGGGAATTGCCAATAAACCCCTGGCTGCCTTCAAGAGAGAGCTGGACAGGTACCTAAAGTCAGTGCCGGATCAGCCGGGCTGTGGCTTGTACTTTGGACTGCGTGCGGCCAGCAATAACAGCCTGGTTGATCAGGCCCTGATCCACCGGGAGGCCTGGTCATGGACCGGGCCGCAGGGGCGTTTATCCCCGGAATAACCTCCAGGTAAAAATTCCTTCCAGGATTTTCCAAGTGTAGATTATAATATATCTCTCCCTCCTGCGTTCCAACGAGTACAAGTCAAGTGCTTCTAAGCGTTCCCAGTAGTTAAGGTGCTTGACAGAACTTATACGTGCAGTAAAGGATCTCTGTACACTCTCTAGATCTGCGATTTCACCTGCTTTGAATGGAGATGTTAATGTACAGCAGTATTCCAGCCTAGAGAGAACAAGTGATTTGAAAAGGATCATCATTGGCTTGGCATCTCTCGTTTTGAACGTTCTCATTATCCATCCTATAATTTTCTTTGTACTTGTGATCGTGGCACTGTTGTGATCCTTGAAAGTGAGATCCTCAGACATTACTACTCCCAGGTCCCTTACATTATTTTTCCGCTCTATGTATGGCCGGAGTTTATAGTACACCACTCCACAAAAAAAATGTAAAAATGAAGAAAAAATCGTCTATAAACAGTTGTGTAGATACAGGTGAAGTCACTTGTGATGCTGGGATGTGAAGAGGAACTTATATCGCACAGTTGTGTAGAGGACTTTACACCAAACATGGTGTGGGAATGTCATTACACCACACAGGGTGTGGAGGATCTTTCACACACTGTGAGACAAGGTTCTACGTGACACTGTGTGTTTATGGTGCTGGATTCATCAGTTACGCTCATCCATGGTTGTTGGAATGCTTCACATGTGGCTAATGTGTCACATATAATGGCTATGACAGCGTCCTGGGACCGTGATGTGACTGGGGGGGGGCAGTTGCCTTGAAATTGGGGTAGTACTGAGGTGCTGTGGAGATGGAATGTGGGGGTACCATGAATGGGTAGGTACTGGGGAAGGTGAAGGGATACTTTGAGTACTGGTATAATTATACATACGTTTCTAGTACTGGACTGGTGGTACATGTAGTGGTGGTGTGATGTATGAAGGTGGTGTGAACACTCTGGTTTACAAAGTCATGCAGGCTGCTCGTGTGTACTCAGTTTATGAGTGCATGTTAAGAGCTCTTAGGCTACCTGAAGCCCTTTCTAAACCCCGGAATGCCATCCATAACAGTCTGCTAACACCCAGGTACCTGTTTATAGCTGGGTGAACAGAGGCATTGGGGGGAATGAGAACTACTATGATGTTTCGTGCTGTGCTTTCCATTGGGAACTGAGTGCTCTGACCACTGGGCTACTCTAGTGACCTAGTTGTGTTTGCTAGGGTCGAATCTCGGCTCCTGGCCCCGCCTCTCAACTCTCACAGACTGTGTGTAGCGAGGAGAATGAAAGACGAAATAGAGGACACCCACAAGTCGACACCGTTAAGGAGGCTGGTTACTTAGGGTACACCCACAGATCGACATCTACACCTGGTCACTAACCAGTGTACAAACTTCTAGTCACGGCTGCCTGCCTCCCGGCTGGCCACCTGGCGCCTCACACCAGCACAACCACCTAAGCATGGCCACCACCTAAGTCTGGGTGATCACTGGAAAGTGTGTTTGAACATGGCAGAAGGTTCACATTCTCTGGAGTTGACCGCAGGCCATGAGGGGCGTTGGTAGGCTAAGAGATATGGTGGAGTGGAGGTAGGAACCACAGTCTCTGCTAGATCCCAATGGAAACCAAACCGTCTGCGTTGCCTTAATGACCTTGTTGTGTTATCATCCTGGGTTACTAACCCTCAGGTTTAATAATTCCCATTAAAATCTTCTAAACAGTCCACCAGGCATATCAGTTCAATAAACTGTGAGCTTCAAATCAAGAAAGATGGTCTCTGTATAAAGCGTTGATCATGCTGCTGTGTTTAACAAACTGATTAAAGCTTGTTGTCAAATATTCACAAGAATGTAAATTTCACACAGGTGAAGCACTTGGACACTTACTATTGAAAGGTTTCGTTCACCGGGAGTTTTGTCTATGTGATATTAGCTGAGAAAACAGAGTATATGTAGGTGGGACAAGGTCGGGTGTAGAGAGAGTGATGGTCATAGCCTGAAGAGAGATGTTAACAACTAACTGAGGTCACCTGATTGCCGTGTCTTCAGGGGTAATATTAATTTAGCCAAGATCCCAGATAAGCTAAAACTCCCAGTCCATATATAATGTTGATATTCATCCTGTATGAAGATGAATTGACACGATAAAACTTCTTATATTACAAAATAAAACATTTTCGTGAAATTGAGATATAACATAAAGGATGTTCATCAGATACTACATGTCAATTTGTCAGTATTTTATACCATTTTCAACACGGTAATAAATATATCAGAAGAGATAATGAACCACATGTGAGAGACTGTGAGAGTCAGGGAACTGTTCCCCTTCTTGGTGAGTAACGGCACTAACACCTTGATCACCTTCTGTCACTCACTCCTCAGCAGCTGGCAGAGTTGAAAGGCACGACTGTCTCCTGAGACTGAGGCAGCCTGCGGATTGACCACTGAGGAAGCTTGAAGAGGCATGATCGTGACTTTGCTGTGTCCACAACGCTGAGAAACATTGCCCCTCACAGGGTTCCTCTCTCTCATCCTGCTTGCTGCAAAATGTGCGAGTCCAGGTGTTCGACAAGTACTCAGGTGTTAGATGACGGGCGTTTCTCACCACGTTTAATATATATATATATATATATATATATATATATATATATATATATATATATATAATATATATATATATATATATATATATATATATTAAGTACCACCTCTATAGCTGGAATGGGGACCCTCATCCTCAGAGAAGACAATAAACGTACCTCAGAGAAAACTGAAGGTTCTCCCCGGAGCTGTTTGAATATTTTCTTCTCCTACCATCCCCTATATTTTATATTCATTGTGAACATTTATTAATAAACAGAATACACTTACAGAAAACACAAACATGAATACAATGGTACAATGTATCAAAGATCATGAATTTCCTCCAGAGTGGCTACTTAGACATATATTTCTACTAGTTTATGTAACTGTAACTTACAATAAGCCTATCAGGTACATACCGTAACTGGGACCTCGTCAGGGCACCATTTACCTGGAGGTTACCTGGAGGTTATTCCGGGGATCAACGCCCCCGCGGCCCGGTCCATGACCAGGACTCCCGATGGATCAGGGCCTGATCAACTAGGCTGTTACTGCTAGCCGCACGCAGTCCAACGTAAGAGCCACAGCTCGGCTGATCCGGCACTGACTTTAGGTATCTGTCCAGCTCTCTCTTGAAGGCAGCCAGGGGTTTATTGGCAATTCCCCTAATGCTTGATGGGAGGCTGTTGAACAGTCTTGGGCCCCGGACTTTTATGGTGTTTTCCCTTAGTGTGCCAATGGCGCCCCTACTTTACATTGGGGGCATTTTGCATCGCCTGCCCAGTCTATTACTTTCATAGAGAGTGATTTCTGTGTGCAGATTCGGGACCATTCCTTCCAAGATTTTCCAAGTGTAGATTATGATATATCTCTCCCTCCTGCGTTCCAACGAGTACAAGTCAAGTGCTTCCAAGCGTTCCCAGTAGTTAAGGTGCTTGACAGAACTTACACGTGCAGTAAAGGATCTCTGTACACTCTCTAGATCTGCGATTTCACCTGCTTTGTATGGAGATGTTAATGTACAGCAGTATTCCAGCCTAGAGAGAACAAGTGATTTGAAAAGGATCATCATGGGCTTGGCATTTCTCGTTTTGAAAGTTCTCATTATCCATCCTATCATTTTCTTTGCACGTGCGATCGTGGCACTGTTGTGATCCTTGAAAGTGAGATCCTCAGACATTACTACTCCCAGGTCCCTTACATTACTTTTCCGCTCTATTGTATGGCCAGAGTCTGTAGTATACTCTGTTCTAGTTATTATCTCCTCCAGTTTTCCATAACGGAGTAGTTGGAATTTGTCCTCATTGAACATCATATTGTTTACCGTTGCCCACTGGAAAACTTTGTTTATATCTTCTTGGAGGTTAACTGCTTCCTCAGCAGATGACAGCCTCATGCAGATCCTAGTATCATCCGCAAAGGATGATACGGTGCTGTGATGTATGTCTCTGTCTATGTCTGATATGAGGATAAGGAATAAGATGGGGGCGAGTACTGTGCCTTGTGGAACAGAGCTCTTCACTATGGCAGCCTCCGATTTAACTCTGTTGACCACTACTCTTTGTGTTCTATTTGTTATGAAGTTGAAGATCCATCTCCCCACTTTCCCATCTATTCCTTTAGCACGTATTTTATGGGCTATTACAGGATGATCGCATTTGTCAAATGCTTTCGCAAAGTCTGTGTATATTACATCTGCATTCTGATTTTCTTCCAGTGCATCCAAGGCCATGTCATAGTGATCCAGTAGTTTTGAGAGGCAGGAGCGACCTGCCCTGAACCCATGTTGCCCTGGATTGTGCAGATTTTGGGAATCCAGGTGATTTGCAATCCTGCTTCTTAGCACTCTTTCAAAGATTTTTATGATGTGGGACGTCAGAGCTATTGGTCTATAGTTCTTAGCTAATGCTTAGCTGCCACCTTTATGGAGTGGGGCTATATCCGTTGTTTTAAGTGACTGTGGAATTTCACCCATGTCCAAGCTCCTCCTCCATAGTGTACTTAGGGCACGCAAGAGGGGTTTCTTGCAGTTCTTAATGAAAACAGAGTTCCACGAGTCTGGGCCCGGGGCTGAGTGCATGGGCATGTTGTCAATGGCTTTTTCGAAATCTATCGGAGTTAGGGTAATGTCGGAAATCTGGCATACATTTATGGAGTTTTGAGGCTCATTCATGAAGAAATCATTTGGGTCGTCGATCCTCAGACCGATTAGTGGTTCACTAAACACAGAGTCGTACTGGGATTTCAATATTTCACTCATTTCCTTGTTGTCATCTGTGTAAGTCCCATCCTGTCTGAGTAAGGGCCCGATACTAGATGTGGTATTTGCCTTGTTTTTGGCATATGAAAAGAAATATTTTGAATTTCTTTCAATTTCACTAATAGCTTTAAGCTCCTCCTGTCTCTCCTGGTTCCTGTAAGAGTCGTTTAACTTAAGTTCGATAGTTTCCACTTCCCTGGTCAGCGCCTCCTTTCGTGTATCAGATATTCTAGCACTCCTGAGGAGCTCAGTGACTCTTCGTCGTCTTCTGTAGAGGGAGCGTCTTTCTCTCTCCAGTTTACTCCTGCTCTTCTTCTTTCTTAGGGGAATATGCCTAGAACATGTTTCAGCTGCCAGGAAGTTGATCCTTTCAAGGCACTGGTTTGGATCCATGTCATTTAAGACATCTTCCCAACATGTTTCGTTTAGGACATGGTAGCGTAATGAGAGACATGGTGTCCCCATTATTCATAATGTATCAGAGCAACTTGAAGACCATGGCAGCTTTTATGTTTGTAGATAAAGACTAATATGCTCTGGTCTCCGGGGAAATCTTCGTGGCTCATGCAAGTGACCTGAGTCCGTTAATGAACCAAGATGGCTCAATATGTTCGATACCACGCACTCTTACCACGCATTCTTACCACGCACTCTTACCACGCACTCTCACTATACACTCTCACAATCACTCTCACCACCACTCTCACCACATACTCTCACCACACACTCTCACCACCACTCTCACCACACACTCTCACCACACACTCACCACACACTCACCACACACTCACCACACACTCTCACCACACACTCTCACCACACACTCTCACCACACACTCTCACCACACACTCTCACCACACACTCTCACCACACACTCTCACCACACACTCTCACCACACACTCTCACCACCACTCTCACCACACACTGTCACCACACACTCTCACCACCACTCTCACCACAACACTCTCACCACACACTCACCACCACTCTCACCCACACACTCTCACCACACACTCTCACCACCACTCTCACCACACACTCTCACCACACACTCACCACACACTCACCACACACTCACCACACACTCTCACCACACACTCTCACCACACACTCTCACCACCACTCTCACCACACACACTCACCACACACTCTCACCACCACTCTCACCACACACTCTCACCACACACTCTCACCACCACTCTCACCACACACTCTCACCACCACTCTCACCACACTCTCACCACGCACTCTTACTATCACTCGTTAACAAGACTGACTTAAAAAAAAGTTTGTAGATTTTTAAATCAAGTTGGCTATGAATTCAACATAATCCAGGATAGACAAGTAGTGTGGCTTGGTTCTACCGAGTCTCTGTTGAACCGCGATGGAATTGTCACTTTGATTTTTTTTAGCTTATCCTAGGTAATTTACACATGTTACTATGTATGATTACTTGTGTAACTATTTATGTGCACCTGAACCTAAAATATACTTACCAGTTTCTCTTTCTAAGGATACGACGCAAACCACTAACTTCTAGAAGATTTAGAAACACACACTGCTAGGTTAACAGCAGCAGCGGCAGCAGGTGTGAGGGACTGGTCCACACACCTGTCATACAGCTGTGTGAAACAAAAAGTATTTGGTTATATCTCAGTCTATGCACTGGACTCTGCCTGTAGCAGTGAACACTTCTTCAAGCAAGTAGATGAAGTCATAACTGAGGATTACAACGGTCAGTCGTGGAGGCGGCCTCGGCTTCTCAGCTCATTCCACAGCTTGACTCCGTTTTCTGTCTGACTTCACATACACAAATAATCCGCACATAGAAGAGAGGAGCTTACGACGACGTTTCGGTCCGGCTTGGACCATTTACAATGTGCGACTTTGTAAATGGTCCAAGTCGAACCGAAACGTCGTCGTAAACTCCTCTCTTCTATGTGCGGGTTATTTGTGTATTGTTCAGTCACGGTATTATGCCTGTTTTTGTTATTGGCTTCACATGACACTTAAGCGTTAACTCTATCATCTCTCGTGCATTCCACTTACTTACTTCCTTCCTTCCTTCCTTCCTTCCTATCCTCCCTTCTTTCCTTCCTCCCATCCTTCCTTCCTGGTGTCCATGTCATTAACCATCCCACAAAATATCTGAAGGAACTACATTGGATACTGTGGTTCCTGAACGTAATCTGTGCCACTTTTTTGGTTATCCTGCGTAGCCTACACATACGCTACTGTTTACGATAATTTATGTAACTGTGCTTATGTGTACCTTTACCTGAATGAACTTACACAGAGAACATTTCTGAGAGAGAACGAGATTTTTTTTTCAAACTGACGGTCGCTTCCGAAAATGATATGAGACAGTCTAGTGTTAAAGGCAACAGCGGACCGCTGACTGCAGACTCACTGATCACCATGATGATGCTGTTTATCTCAATCACCACCTTGCTGTGCCTGTCTGAGAGGCTCTCATCGCTTGAAGAGCTGCTGGTCCAGCATCCCATCTATGCAGCATGCAATGTGGTGGCTGACACACTCAGAGATCTGTGAAGCATGAAGTGTGGTGGTTGACATCACTCAGAGACCTGTGCAGCAGGGAGTGTGGAACAACTGGATAAGGAAATGGAATGTATCAATAGGACACACGAGGAAATACCACACTCTCCTCAATAATGTGATTTCAAGACGTGTACGTAGTTTCACCCTGCAGTGTGTGTTATAACTCAATAAAGAAGACACAATGTTGTGATCCAAACTGCCCAGCCTACAACTGAATATAAAAATTACAACCATACAGACGGCAGATATTTTTTTCTGTGCCAGGAAAAGGAAGAGGCTGGCGAAGAATGGTAAGAATATATGACCATCTAAGAACCATCCTGGACTGGAAGTAAAGCCAGCGGCTGGATCTCCAGAGTCACAGATCATTAAAGTAACAGAAAAGCCTCCCAGTACGGAGATAAACAACATGACATAAGTTATCTTCGGAAACATTCAAGGTCTCAAGGCGAGTAACAAAATACCATCCATCAGAGATCTCCTCATTGAAATTAATGCAATGTTTGTAACCTATACGGAGACGCACTCAAAGACTACTTTGCTAATGAAATATTGATACCTGGCTACAGTCTACCCAGGTGTGGCAGTAAAAAAAAAATAGGTAATAAGGAAGGTTTGACCAGTAAATTAAAGAGTCGCTCATATGTATTGTGTTAGGTGACACCGTGAATATTCTAGTCGAAGCTTGTGACTAGTTATCATGCTTGTCCCTCAGGGCACGATACTCGCCCCACTTCTCTTCCTCGTTTTCATACTTGACGCAAACAGGGACATCAATCATGGCACTGTATCATCCTTTGCAAGACGATACTAGAATCAGTATGAGTGACAACAGTATGACAGCGAGCCTCCAAGTTGATATCAACCCGAGCCTTCCAGTGGGCCACTGAAAACAATAAAGATGTTCAATGGAAAAACATACACAAATACAGTATAATACGATCCTTTATTGACAACGTTTCGCCCACACAGTGAGCCTTATTAAGTTACAAACAGTTCTACCTGGGCAAACAGGTGCAGGTAGGCTCGCCAGGACACCCTGACCTGCGTCTTCTCCAATATATATATATATATATATATATATATATATATATATATATATATATATATATATATATATATATATATATATATATATATATATATATATATATATATATATATATATATATCCTCCTTCCTTCATTTCCTTTATCCCAACTTGTCTCTCTCCGTCTCTCTCTCTCTCACCCACAGCAGACATAGAGGGGGAGGGAAAGTGGTCATCCTCAACAGTACAGAATACGTCAGTTAGATACAAGAGTTACTAAGCGACATCAACAGTGAGGTTTTATGGATTACCAAAGACCCACAAACCTAATGAGGATGTGAGACCCATCCCCTCGGTATTAGCAGCGCTCCGTACAATCTAGCAGGAGTTTTAACGAAATATTTATCGAAACTTCTTGTTACAATTAGTCAGGTTCACTTACTACACTCTGGTGGTCTTCCTGGCCGTGTGAGGGATCCAGGCGCTAATGATGTACAGCTTGCTAGATTCATCGTCACTGTCTTGTTCACAATTGTACCAGTTGACCAAACCATTAATCATCATTATAACTGCTTTAATTTTGAAGACAAGAAGAATAAACACCTGTTCGGGCTAGTCATGGGCTCACCAATTAGTGCAGTTCTGGACAATTTATATACGGAGTGTCTGGCATCCAGACGGATCCCAAATACTATCAGTTACATGGATGATATTTTGGTCATAGAACCCAAAACTCTAGAAGTGACTCACGAAATCGCAATAATACGATTGCAAACAAACCAGAATACAGGTGGGGTTTAAACCCATGGCGAGTTAGTCTTAAAACTCCAAGCCAGTGCGTAAGCCACTGGACCAGCTGGCTACATTAAAATTGTGTTAAGTAAAAGGACACAAGTGAAACTAATGTGACATTTTATTGTGTCAAAGTTTCGGTGTCCAGGAGCTTTATCAAGCCGTAACGGCTGCCCCAGTGGCTTACACACTGGGGCAGCCATGAGTTCCAGCCCCACTCGTATTGTGGTTTATCTAGAAGTATGTGACCTCGGCACCATCAACACTCTGGAACCTTCAATTAAATTTACTCTAGAGGAGGACAAACAGTTTCTGTTCCTCGACGTTCGTCTACTGACAGGTTAAAAGGTGTCCAAGTTTACCGCAAGACGACCCACAACAATGATCTGTTGTATTTCTTCTCCCAACATGACACCACAACTAAAACAGGGGCACTTTTGGACGCCTTTCTAAGAACTTGCAGAATTTGTAGACCACAGTTCCAGGAGGAAGGATGCAAATACGTCACACACTCATGTAGCTCGCTATACTTGTTCCTACACTCTATACGTGATTGTATGAAACGTGCAACGAAGTGTTAATTAAGGGGCACGTAAGTTGTTGTAGAAGTCTGAGCTTTGTTCACACCTCTACAACAACAATTATTCTCAAAGATTTTTTAAGTTATACCATGAATTAAGGAAAAATTCTGGACTTCACCTTACGAAACGGACAAAGCAAATGCGATAGTAAATATGGGCAAGATAGATTAATGGGAAAAAATAAACGTGTTATTAGAAGACTTAGGTGTGTCTTAACAGCACTAATACCAGTCCAACTGAAGGAGAGTCTACCGGTTGCATAGTTCTGGATGTCACCAACATGCCAAATAACGTTTTGCAAAAGCATTGATAAAAGAAACTTTTTAAAACCACCACCAGCTCTTCAACTACCGTTAAAACTTACTACAAAAATACAAGATCGTCTCTGTTACTAGTGCAGGAGTATACATAACACTATGTGGGGTGTGTGACAAGGGGAAACAGCAAGATTTGAGAACACTAGGATTCCTGAGTACAAGAAGGAAGGCAACATTGACCACTGTACAAACACCTGTGTCTAACACAGAGACGATGCTGCACACTTCATGAAGTTCAGTGAGTTCAGGTTTAGCCGTTAAGAAAGAAGATTTACGATGACAAAAGTGTATATTAATTGCCAGTCATAACACTATCCAGAAGAGTCAGCAGTTACTGTATTCTGAGTGTTTGTATCAAAGATATTGCGCGTTTGGAGACCACTAACCAGTTTGACAAGTTCTCTGAAGTTACAGCACTATCTCACCACATTGTGTTCTACATACACTGATATCTACTACGTAAACATCACTACTATAAGTTTGCAGATACTTGCATTACACTTCAAGAAATACTACATATTCACTACTACTCACTATACATCCACTACTAATTTCTACACTACTACTACTGATGTACTATATACTGCAAAAGTTACTACATACATACA
Source organism: Cherax quadricarinatus (assembly GCF_026875155.1). Lineage (NCBI taxonomy): Eukaryota > Metazoa > Arthropoda > Malacostraca > Decapoda > Parastacidae > Cherax > Cherax quadricarinatus. Next base: position 51,258,693 of record NC_069409.1, on the reverse strand, counting down.
TTACTGAACTACATCTATCTCACTACTAACTACTACATACTACTCAACACTTTTACTAGTGATATACTACACTATGTAATACATACTATGAATACTAGCACTACTACTGCTACTACTTCACTACTACTAGTTTCATACTTACTATATACCATAGTCCCACTACTATTTTCTATATACTACTAACTAACTACATATACTACTACATACTACTACTACTACTACTACTACTCTATACTACTATACTACTACTACTGCTACTACTACATACTATACTACTACTACTACTAGTAATACTACTACTAGTAATACTGCCACTACTACTGCTACTACTTCTACTACTACTAGTATCACTACTAATACTATTACCATTCCACTACTACTTTCTTACTACTACTACTACTACTACTACTACTAGCTACTTACTACTACTAACTACTACTACTACTAACTACTCTATACTACTTACTACTACTACTACTACTATATACTACTAAATACTACTACTAATATTGCATACTACTCACTACTCTACTACTATACTAGCTAATCTACTGCTACTATTACTACTACATATTACTACTACTACTACTACTTACTACTACTACTACTACTACTGACTACTACTACTACTATATTACTACTACTACTACTACTATACTACTGCTACTATTTACTACTATTACTACTACTACATATCTAACTTACACTACTACTACTACTACTTCTACTATCATGCTACTACTGCTACTACTTACTACTATTACATACTACTATACTACTACTACTACTACTACTACTACTACTAATCTACTACTACTACTACTACATACTACTTACTACTACTACTACTACTACTACTCACTACTACTATACTACCTACCTACTACTATACATACTCTACTCCACTACTATACTACTAAACACACACCATATACACTTACCTGACTACCATCATAACTATATACATTCGATTCTCTTAATTATACTTTACTATAGACTATATACTGACAGCTACTACTATATACTACTACTACTACTACTACTATACCACTCTCTCACCACTATATCTCCTGTACCTACTCCTGTTGTCCCACTATCTCTCAACTCTTATACACTTCCTACTACTCACTCTCCTGTGTTGTCCCACTCTCTCCCTCTTATTCTTCCTGTACCTCTCCTGTGTTGTCCCACTCTCTCCTCTTATTCTTCCTGTACCTCTCCTGTGTTGTCCCACTCTCTCCCTCTTATTCTTCCTGTACCTCTCCTGTGTTGTCCCACTCTTCCCTCTTATCTTCCTGTACCTCTCCTGTGTTGTCCCACTCTCTCCCTCTTATTCTTCCTGTACCTCTCCTGTGTTGTCCCACTCTCTCCCTCTTATCCTTCCTGTACCTCTCCTGTGTTGTCCCACTCTCTCCCTCTTATCCTTCCTGTACCTCTCCTGTGTTGTCCCACTCTCTCCCTCTTATTCCTTCCTGTACCTCTCCTGTGTTGTCCCACTCTCTCCCTCTTATCCTTCCTGTACCTCTCCTGTGTTGTCCCACTCTCTCCCTCTTATTCCTTCCTGTACCTCTCCTGTGTTGTCCCACTCTCTCCCTCTTATTCTTCCTGTACCTCTCCTGTGTTGTCCCACTCTCTCCCTCTTATCCTTCCTGTACCTCTCCTGTGTTGTCCCACTCTCTCCCTCTTATTCTTCCTGTACCTCTCCTGTGTTGTCCCACTCTCTCCCTCTTATCCTTCCTGTACCTCTCCTGTGTTGTCGCACTCTCTCCCTCTTATCCTTCCTGTACCTCTCCTGTGTTGTCCCATCTCTCCCTCTTATCTTCCTGTACCTCTCCTGTGTTGTCGCACTCTCTCCCTCTTATCCTTCCTGTACTCTCCTGTGTTGTCGCACTCTCTCCCTCTTATCCTTCCTGTACCTCTCCTGTGTTGTCGCACTCTCTCCCTCTTATCCTTCCTGTACCTCTCCTGTGTTGTCGCACTCTCTCCCTCTTATCCTTCCTGTACCTCTCCTGTGTTGTCGCACTCTCTCCCTCCCAGGGGAGTCATACACCACTCTAAGGTTCAACATCCACTGAGAGGCTCACAAGTGTAATTATTATTGATGTTCTGAACGTGAGAGTGAATGCTAGTGTTGCTTCCCTCAGAGTGCTAGTGTTGCTTGTTGCTTCCCTCAGAGTGCTAGTGTTGCTTGTTGCTTCCCTCAGAGTGCTAGTGTTGCTTGCTGCTTCCCTCAGAGTGCTAGTGTTGCTTGTTGCTTCCCCTCAGAGTCCTAGTGTTGCTTCTCTCAGAGTGCTACTGTTGCTTGTTGCTTCCCTCAGAGTGCTAGTGCTGCTTGTTGCTTCCCCTCAGAGTCCTAGTGTTGCTTCTCTCAGAGTGCTACTGTTGCTTGCTGCTTCCCTCAGAGTGTTAGTGCTGCTTGTTGCTTCCCCTCAGAGTCCTAGTGTTGCTTCTCTCAGAGTGCTACTGTTGCTTGTTGCTTCCCTCAGAGTGCTAGTGTTGCTTGTTGCTTCCCCTCAGAGTCCTAGTGTTGCTTCTCTCAGAGTGCTAGTGTTGCTTGTTACTTTCCTCCGAGTGCTAGTGTTGCTTGTTGCTTCCCTCAGAGTGCTAGTGTTGCTTGTTGCTTCCCCTCAGAGTCCTAGTGTTGCTTCTCTCTCAGAGTGCTACTGTTGCTTGTTGCTTCCCTCAGAGTGCTAGTGCTGCTTGTTACTTCCCCTCAGAGTCCTAGTGTTGCTTCTCTCAGAGTGCTACTGTTGCTTGCTGCTTCCCTCAGAGTGCTAGTGCTGCTTGTTGCTTCCCCTCAGAGTCCTAGTGTTGCTTCTCTCAGAGTGCTACTGTTGCTTGTTGCTTCCCTCAGAGTGCTAGTGTTGCTTGTTGCTTCCCCTCAGAGTCCTAGTGTTGCTTCTCTCAGAGTGCTACTGTTGCTTGTTGCTTCCCTCAGAGTGCTAGTGTTGCTTGTTGCTTCCCCTCAGAGTCCTAGTGTTGCTTCTCTCAGAGTGCTAGTGTTGCTTGTTACTTTCCTCCGAGTGCTAGTGTTGCTTGTTGCGTCCCTGAGAGTGCTAGTATTGCTTGCTGCTTCCCTCAGAGTGCTAGTGTTGCTTGCTGCTTCCCTCAGAGTGCTAGTGTTGCTTCCCTCAGAGTGTTAGTGTTGCTTGCTGCGTCCCTCAGAGTGCAAGTGTTGCTTGCTGCTTCCCTCAAAGTGCTAGTGTTGCTTCCCTTAGAGTGTTAGTGTTGCTTTCTGCGTCCCTCAGAGTGCTAGTGTTGCTTGCTGCTTCCCTCAGAGTGCTAGTGCTGCTTGTTGCTCCCCTTCAGAGTGCTAGTGTTGCTTGTTGCTCCCCTCAGAGTGCTAGTGTTGCTTCCCTCAGAGTGCTAGTGTTGCTTCCCTCAGAGTGCTAGTGTTGCTTGCTGCGCCCCCCAGACTGCTAGTGTTGCTTCCCTCAGAGTGCTAGCGCTGCTTGTTGTTTCCCCTCAGAGTGCTAGTGTTGCTTGCTACTTCCCTCAGAGTGCTAGTGTTGCTTGCTGCGTCCCTCAGAGTGCTAGTGTTGCTTGCTGCATCCCTCAGAGTGCTAGTGTTGCTTGTTGCTTCCCTCAGAGTACTAGTGTTGCTTGCTGCGCCCCCAAGAATGTTAGTGTTGCTTGTTGCTTCCCTCAGAGTGCTAGTGTTGCTTGCTATTTCCCTCAGAGTGCTAATGTTGGTTGTTGTTCCCCCTCAGAGTGCTAGTGTTGCTTGCTGCGTCCCTCAGAGTGCTAGTGTTGCTTGCTGCGTCCCTCAGAGTGCTAGTGTTGCTTGTTGCTTCCCTCAGAGCGCTAGTGTTGCTTGTTGCTTCCCTCAGAGTGCTAGTGCTGCTTGCTGCGTCCCTCAGAGTGCTAGTATTGCTTGCTGCGTCCCTCAGAGTGCTAGTGTTGCTTGCTGCGTCCCTCAGAGTGCTAGTGTTGCTTGCTGCGTCCCTCAGAGTGCTAGTGCTGCTTGCTGCGTCCCGCAGAGTGCTAGTATTGCTTGCTGCGTCCCTCAGAGTGCTAGCGTTGCTTGCTGCGTCCCTCAGAGCGCTAGTGTTGCTTGTTGCTTCCCTCAGAGTGCTAGTGTTGCGTGCTGCGTCCCTCAGAGTGCTAGAGTTGATTGTTGCTTTTCTCAGAGTGCTAGTGTTGCTTGCTGCATCCCTCAGAGTGCTAGTGTTGCTTGTTGTTCCCCCTCAGAGTGCTAGTGTTGTTTGTTGCGTCCCTCAGAGTGCTTGTGTTGCTTGCTGCATCCCTCAGAGTGCTAGTGTTGCTTGTTGCTTCCCTCAGAGTACTAGTGCTGCTTGCTGCGCCCCCCAGAATGTTAGTGTTGCTTGTTGCTTCCCTCAGAGTGCTAGTGTTGCTTGTTGCGTCCCTCAGAGTGCTTGTGTTGCTTGCTGCATCCCTCAGAGTGCTAGTGTTGCTTGTTGCTTCCCTCAGAGTACTAGTGCTGCTTGCTGCGCCCCCCAGAATGTTAGTGTTGCTTGTTGCTTCCCTCAGAGTGCTAGTGTTGCTTGTTGTTCCCCCTCAGAGTGCTAGTTTTGCTTGCTGCGTCCCTCAGAGTGCTAGTGCTGCTTGCTGCGTTCCTCAGAGTGCTAGTGATGCTTGCTGCGTCCCTCAGAGTGCTAGTGTTGCTTGTTGCTTTCCTCAGAGTGCTAGTGTTGCTTCCTGCGTCCCTCAGAGTGCTAGTGATGCTGCGTCCCTCAGAGTGCTAGTGTTGCGTGCTGCGTCCCTCAGATTGCGAGAGTTGCTTGTTGCTTCCCTCAGAGTGCTAGTGATGCTTGCTGCGTCCATCAGAGTGCTAATGTTGCTTGTTGCTCCCCCTCAGAGTGCTAGTGTTGCTTGCTGCGTCCCTTAGAGTGCTAGTGTTGCTTACTGCGTCCCTCAGAATGCCAGTGTTGCATGTTGCTTCCCTCACAGTGCTAGTGTTGCTTGTTGCGTCCCTCAGAGTGCTAGTGTTGCTTGTTGCTTCTCTCAGAGCGCTAGTGTTTCTTGTTGCTCCCCCTCAGAGTGCTAGTGTTGCTTGTTGCTTCCTTCAGAGTGCTAGTGTTGCTTGTTGCTTCCTTCAGAGTGCTAGTGTTGCTTGCTGCTTCCCTCAGAGTGCTAGTGTTGCTTGTTGCTTCCTTCAGAGTGCTAGTGTTGCTTGTTGCTTCCCTCAGAGTGGTAGTGTTTCTTGTTGCTTCCCTCAGAGTGCTAGTGTTGCTTGTTGCTTCCCTCAGAGTGCTAGTGTTGCTTGTTGCTCCCCCTCAGAGTGCTAGTGTTGCTTGTTGCTCCCCCTCAGAGTGCTAGTGTTGCTTGTTGCTCCCCTCAGAGTGCTAGTGTTGCTTGTTGCTCCCCTCAGAGTGTTAGTGTTGCTTGTTGCTCCCTTTCAGAGTGCTAGTGTTGCTTGTTGCTTCCCTCAGAGTGCTAGTGTTGCTTGTTGCTTCCCTCAGAGTGTTAGTGTTGCTTGTTGCTCCCTTTCAGAGTGCTAGTGTTGCTTGTTGCTTCCCTCAGAGTGCTAGTGTTGCTTGTTGCTCCCCTCAGAGTGCTAGTGTTGCTTGTTGCTCCCCCTCAGAGTGCTAGTGTTGCTTGTTGCTGCCCCTCAGAGTGCTAGTGTTGCTTGTTGCTTCCCTCAGAGTGCTAGTGTTGCTTGTTGCTTCCCTCAGAGTGCTAATGTTGCTTGTTGCTTCCCTCAAAATGCTAGTGTTGCTTGTTGCTTCCCTCAGAGTGCTAGTGTTGCTTGTTGCTCCCCTCAGAGTGCTAGTGTTGCTTGTTGCTCCCCCTCAGAGTGCTAGTATTGCTTGTTGCTTCCCTCAGAGTGCTAGTGTTGCTTGTTGCTCCTCCTCAGAGTGCTAGTGTTGCTTGTTGCTCCCCCTCAGAGTGCTAGTGTTGCTTGTTGCTCCCCCTCAGAGTGCTAGTGTTGCTTGTTGCTCCCCCTCAGAGTGCTAGTGTTGCTTGTTGCTTCCCTCAGAGTGCTAGTGTTGCTTGTTGTTTCCCTCAGAATGCTAGTGTTGCTTCCCTCAGAATGCTAGTGTTGCTTGTTGCTTCCCTCAGAGTGCTAGTGTTGCTTGTTGCTCCCCCTCAGAGTGCTAGTGTTGCTTGTTGCTCGTCCTCAGAGTGCTAGTGTTGCTTCACAGTTCTGAAGTCGTCAGGTTCACCCCCGTTACTACCTTCTTATAGTTCACTTCCCTCAGCTCCTGGACTACTTCTGTTGCGTACCTTTGAACCTTCTTTAGTTAGTGAGCATGTTTAATCAGGTAAGATACAAATGCAACATTTAGGCAACTTTATTCCGAAACGTTTCGCCTGCACAGTAGGCTTCTTCAGTCGAATACAGAAAGTAGGCAGTAACAGTAGAGATGTGAAGACGATGTAATCAGTCCATCACCCTTGAAGTCGTAGAATTTGAGGTTGTCAGTCCCTCAGCCTGGAGAAGTTCAGTTCCATAGTCAGGAACTATCTGAAGATCAAGTGACAGTGCGGAGACTTAAATACTATCGGAAGGAGAGGTGTAGGGTAGTAGTAGTAGTAGTAGTGTAGGCGAATCGTTTCGGAATAAAGTTGCCTAACTGTTGCCTATGTGTCTTACCTACCAACTTGTCGGTATTGTATACCATTTTGATGTTCATCTTGTCAGACACTGCAACACATGGCCTCTTGGTACAGAAAACACCTTGGACAACCCTTTCAAGTGAGAATTGTTGGATCTGAGAGGGACATGACCTCTCAGTGGCTACATTCTCACTACTCCAGGTAACCTCCAGGTAACTACTACTACTACTACTATGCACCTCTCCTTCCGACAGTATTTAAGTCTCCGCACTGTCACTTGATCTTCAGATAGTTCCTGACTATGGAACTGAACTTCTCCAGGCCGAGGGACTGACAACCTCAAATTCTACGACTTCAAGGGTGATGGACTGATTACATCGTATTCACATCTCTACTGTTCCTGCCTACTTTCTGTATTTGAATGAAGAAGCCTACTGTGTAGGCGAAACGTTTCGGAATAAAGTTGCTAACTGTTCCCCTTGTGTTTTTCCTCCCAACTGCGGTATTGTATACCTTTTTTGATGTTATGTTGATATTCCCGGAAGGGAGGTCTGGTGGAGTCCTGTGCGGGGGGGTTTGAGGGGTGGGAGTTGAAGGGTGGGGGGTTGGGGGGTGGGGTAGAGGGGGGGGGTTGGGGGGGTGGGGTGGGTTGACCAAAAACACAGAAGCACTCCCAGGGGCCCTGCTAGACTCCCACCCCCCCATGACCACTGCCATGACTGCCACCACCTCTGTCACTGCATGACTGCCCCACTGAACATGCCATGATTTCCACCCCCTCATAAACACTGCCTGACTGCCCCACCAGGGGAACACTGCCAGACTCCCACCCCCATGAAACACTGCCTGAATCCCCCACCATCAGAAATGCCTTGCTGCCCCACCTGAACACTGCCATGACCCCCACCTTAAAACACTCCATGACTGCCACCCCATCATGAAACTGCCTTGACTGCCACCTCTAAACACTGCCTGATGCCACCCCCATGAACATGCCGACTCCCACACCATGAACCTGCCATGACTCCCAACCATCAGATCATGCCGTGATGCCCCCACCATCTGAACACTGCCATGACTGCCACCCCCATGAACTTCCCATGACTGCCACCCCCTCATGAACATCCCGACTGCCCCATCATAAACCTGCCATGACTGCCATACCATGAACACGCCATACGCCATACCATAAAACACTGCATGCTGCCACCATCATGAACACTCCATGTGCAAATACCATAAACCCTGCCATGACTCCCACCCCCATCATGAACATCCCTTTGACTGCCACCACCATAAACACCCCTTGACTGCCACCCCCATGAAAATGCTATGACTGCCACCCCACCTGAACACTGCCGTGACTCCACCATCATGAACACTGCTATGACTGCCCACCAGAACACTGCCATGACTGCCACTCCCATAAACACTGCCGACTGCCCCATCATAAACCTGCCTGATGCCCCCATCATGAAGACTGCCATGACTGCCCCCATCTTTAAAACATGCCATGACTGCCCCATCATGAACACTGCCGTGACTGCTACCATCAAAACCTCCCATACGCACCTCTTAAACCCCTTTGCCATGACTGCCACCTATGAACACGCCTGACTGCCACCACCATACGAACGCTGCAGGGACTGCCACCATCATGAACATGCCTGACTGCCACCATCATGAACACTGCCATGACTCCCACCACCAAAAACACGCCAGACGCCACCATATGAACATGCAGGACTGCCACCTCATGAACCTGCCATGATGCCACCATCATGAACATGCCATGATGCCACCCATAAAACTCCATGACTCCCACCATCATAAAACACTGCCATGACTCCCACCACCATGCACTGCCATGATGCCCCCATCATGAACACTGTCTGACTGCCACCATATGAACAGCCATGACTGCCCCCTCATAAACACTGCCGTGACTCCCACCTTTGAAACTGCCATGACTCCCACCCTAAAAAATGCCAGATGCCCCATCATGAACACCCCCCATGATCCCACCATCATAAACATGCCATGACTGCCACACCATCATGAACACGCCTTGACTGCCACCCCCATGAAACTGCCGTAAATGCACTCATGAAACTCCCATGACTGCCACTCATGAAATCCCATGACGCCCCCATCATGAACATCCCATGTGCCCCCACCATCATGAACACTTCATGTCCCACCCCATCATGAAACACTCCCTGATGCCACCCTGAACACTCCCGTGCTCCCACCCCCCCCATGAAACACTGCCATGCTGCCCTCCCATAAAACTGCCTGACTGCCACCATCATGAACACTGCCATGATCCCACCACTAAAGACTGCAGACTGCCCCCATCATGACATGCCATGACTGCCCCATCATAAACACTGCCGTGTGCTTCCATATGAACACTGATGACTGCCACCCTGAACACTGCCATGACTGCCCCCTCATGAACACTGCCAGCTCCCACCACCATCACGAACGCGCCTTGCTGCCACCTCTGAACACTGCATGACTGCACCATCATGAACCTGCCATGACTCCCACCACCAAAAAACACTGCCAGACGCCACCATCATGAACACTCCCATGACTCCCACCATCATAAACACTGCCATGACTGCCACCACAGACACTCCCATGCTGCCACCCCCATAAACACTGCCAGACTGCCCCCATCATGAACACTCCATGACTCCACCCCAGAACCTGCCATGACTCCCCCATCTGAACACTGTATGACTGCCACCATCATGAACACTGCCATGATCCCACCATCATGAACACTGCCGTGACTGCCCCCATCTGAACACTCCCATGACGCCACATCATGAACCTGCCATGATGCCAAAATCATAAACACCCCATGCTGCCACCATCATAAACACTCCCATGACTGCCCCCCCATCATGAACACTGCCTTGTGCCCCACCATGAACCTCCCCGTGACTCCCACCATCATGAACATGCCATGACTGCCCCCATCATGAACACTCCCATGACTGCCCCATCATGAACACTGCCAGGGGACTGCCCCCACCTCATAAACATGTATGACGCCCCCACCATCAAAAACACGCATGATGCCCCACCATGAACTCCCGGACTCCCAAACCACCCTGAACACTGCCTTGATGCCCATCATGAACACGGGCCGGACTCCCAACCATCATGAACACTGCCATGACTGCCACCATCATGAACACTGCCATGACTGCCCCCACCATCATGAACCTGCCATGATTGCCCCCCCATCTGAACACTGCCATGATGCCCCCACCATGAACACTGCCTGACTCCCACCCCACCATAAACCTGCCATGACTGCCCACCATCAAAAACACTGCTATGACTGCCACACCATGAACCTGCCGGAGCCAATCATGAACACCCCCCATGATGCCCCCCCTCAGAACATGCCATGACTGCCCCCCCATGAACATGCCAGTCCCACCACCATCTGACATGCCATGATGCCCCCATATGAACACTGCCATGATGCCACCACCATCATGAACCGCCATGACTGCCACCCCCTGAACATGTATGACTGCCATCCCATCATGAAACACTGCTGATGCCACCACCATCATGAACACTGCCTTGACTCCACCATCATGAAACACTGCCATGATGCTACCATCATGAACACTCCCTGACTGCTCCTCATGAACACTGCCTGTGCCCCCATCATGAACATCCCATGACTGCCCCATCAGGAACACTCCGTGCTGACCTCATAACACTGCTTGATCCCGCCCCCCATCATGAACCGCCATGCTGCCCCATCATGAACATGATGACTGCCACCCCATCAGAACACTGCCAGACTGCAACCATCATGAACCTCCCTGACTCCCACCATCATAAACACTGCCATGACTGCCCCCATCGGGGAACCTCCCGTTACTCCCCACCATCATAAAACACTCCCATGACTGCTTACCTCATGAACATGCCTTTTACTGCCACCATCATGAAATGCCTGACTGCCCCATCAGGAACACTGCCTGACTGCTACCATCAGAACATGCCATGACGCCCCTCATGAACACTGCATGACTGCCACCCTCATGAACACTCCCATGACTGCCCCCACCATGAACATGCTATACTGCCTCCCCTATAAAACACTGCCTGACTGCCCCCACCATTAACACTGCCATGACGCTACCATCATGAACATCCTACTGCAACCACATGAACACTGCCATGACTGCCACCATCATAAACACTGCCATGACTGCCCCATAGGAACACGCGTGACTGCCCATCATGAAACATGCTATGATGCCCCCCCATAAACACTGCCAGACTCCCACCATCATAAACATCCCAGACTGCCCCCATCATGAAACTGCCATGACTGCCACCTCATGAACACGCCATGACTGCTACCATCATGAACATGCCTGACTCCCCCTAGAACCTGCCATGACTGCCCATCGGAAACTCCCGTGACTGCCACCATATAAAACACTGCCATGACTGCCCCCATCAGAACATGCCAGGGACTGCCCCCTCATAAACCTGCCTGACGCTACATCATGAACACTGCATGACTGCCACCATCTGAACACTGCCTGTGCTACCATATGACATGCCAGACTCCCACCATCATGTACACTGCCGTGACTGCCCCACATGAACACTCCCTTGACTCCACCCCTGAACACTGCCTGACTGCTACCATATAAAACACTGCCATGACTGCCACCATATGACACTGCCTGACTGCCCTAGAACATGCCATGACTGCCATATCATGAACCGCCAGGACTCCCCCATCATGAACACTGCCTTGACTCCCACCCCCTTTTGAAACACCCCATGCTCTCCATCTGAACACTGCCATGACTGCCACCATCATGAACACTGCCATGACTGCCACCATCATGAACACTGCCATGACTGCCACCATCATGAACACTGCCATGACTGCCACCATCATGAACACTGCCATGACTGCCACCATGAACACTGCCATGACTGCCACCATCAGGAACACTGCCGTGACTGCCACCATCATGAACACTGCCATGACTGCCACCATCATGAACACTGCCATGACTGCTACCATCATGAACACTGCCATGACTGCCACCATCAGGAACACTGCCGTGACTGCCACCATCAGTGGTCAGTCGTCAGTGTTCAGTGGTCAGTCGTCACGTGAGGTCACAGACCCTGAGCTGCTTTGGGGATTAGCGTGGACGGTTACAAAGCATGGCTTGCTTCTGCAGTGTTTTAAAAACTGAGTTTGGAGAGTTGAAGGAGGAGGTCTTGCTTCTCCAGGAGGAGATTAGGAGGCTGAAGGTCCACCTCAATGGGCCTGGGAGAGAGTGTGGGGGTTGGTTGGAGATGTGGGGAATGAGGCTTCTAGCAGTGAGGTGCAGTCTGTTCCCCACTGTGAGGAGGCTGTAGGTGGGGAGGTAGCACGGGTCCCAGCAGTGAGGTGCAGCCCAGCACCTGCTACAAGTGGCGAGTTGTTCACAGTAATGGGAGGCGCATCAGAGTAGGAAAGTTAAGAGTGAAGATCTGAAGGTAGGAAATCGCTTCTCTTTTTCTCCAGGATGAATGTACTTCAGTGGCCAGTGAAGGTAAGGGTACTACTGCCCCGCTAATGAAGGTAAGCGCATTCTTGTGGTTGGTGACTCTCGGGTAAGATATGTTGACCGTGTTTTTTGTAATAGGAAAAAGGGAAGATGAGAGATAGAGTGTGCTTCCCTGGGGGCTGGTGTTGGGGACTTTGTCAACAGACTGGATAATATCATGTAAGGTAATGGGAACAAGCCATTATCTGTCTCAGTGCTGGTGGAAATGATATTTGGGAAAGGGTAGGAGAGAAGAGCTGCTAGATAAGTACAGGTCGGGCTATAGATTTCATTAAGTCTAAGGGGGGATCCCAATCATATGTAGCTCTTGCCTAGAGGGGAGTAGGAAATGAATGGTTGTCTAGGGCAATTGGTGTAAATTGCTGGCTAGACAGATACTGCAAGGAACTTGCAATCCCATTCATTGACAACTGGAACAATTTTTTATGGCAACATGATATGTATGAAGGGATGGGGTTCATTTCTCTGGGGCAGGGGTGGTAGCACTTGCAGAATGATTGAGAAGGCCATTGGTGAAATGCCTATGATTTTAAATGATGGAAGATAGAGGTATGGGTGTGTGTGGGAAACAAGCGGGTTTTGCAACACTAGGGTTGGAAACAGTAAATGTATAAAAGGCATTCAGCATGAAGTTATAAATAAAGACAATAGAACAGGTCAGAAAACAAAGGGGGACAGCAGAGGGCAGCAAGGGACTAGCTCCCTTAAGGTTTACTATATAATAGCAGGATTTGTTAGAAATAAGATAGATGACCCTAAGATTAATTGCAAGTGCAGGGAACATAGTATTATTGCTATAACAGAGCCCTGGCTCAATCTGAAAGATAGAGAGATGCCATCTGAATGTCACATACAAGGCTATAAATTATTCCACACTGACAGGGTCAACAGGAAAGGTGTGGGAGTAGCGATGTATGTCAGAGACAATTTAAATTGTTGTGTTAGACAAGATATTAAATTAGAAGCGTCAGCATGAATCTGTTTGGTTACAGCTTCTCGGGGGCCCGAAAAAAAACTAATTTTGGGTGTGATTTACAGGGCCCCAAATCTTGATAGGGAGTGCATTTAAACTTCTATGGGACGAAATTCGTAAGGCTCTACATACAAAATGTTGTGCTAATGGGAGATTTCAACTATAGACAGATTGACTGGAGCAATTTGACAGGAAATTTAGAGTCGGGTGACTTTCTTGATACGATCCAGGATTGTTTTTTTAAAACAGTTTGTGACAGAGCCAACTAGGGGAAATAACCCCCTTGACTTGGTTCTTGCCAGTAGGGAAACAACTAATTAATAATCTTGAGGTTAATGATGAGCTTGGGGAGGTGATCACAAATCACTCAGTTTTAACATATCATGGAATTCCCTAATAAAGGCAATCAAGTCTCCGTCCCCGACTTTCGCTTGGCTGATTTCATAGGACTGAAAAATTACTTAGGTGGGCTGAACTGGAATGACCTGGGCTAGGGGTCAGGTAGGTGGTGATGGTTGCCGATATGATGCTTTCCCGGGCATAGTTCTAGCTGCTCAGTCAAATTTGTTCCAAATAGGGAAATCAGATCAAACAAAAAAGATCCTAAATGGATGAACAATAGATTAAAATATCTGATTGGTCAAAAGAGAGGCATATATAGGCAAAACAAAAAAAAGGAGGGGGCAATTAAAAAATCGATATATTCAGTTTAAGAGAGAAATAAAAAGGGAAATTTGAAAAGCAAAAAAGAGATTATGAGGTTAAAGTTGCAAAAGAATCGAAGACTAACCAAAAGGATTCTTTCAGGTATACAGAAGTAAGATCAGGGACAAGATAGGGCCCCCTCAAAAGTTCCTCGGGTCAGCTCATGACAGTGATAAGGAAATGTGTAGAATTTTTAACACATACTTCCTCTCAGTTTTTACACAGGAGGATACCAGTGATATTCCAGTAATGATAAATTATGTTAGACAGGACGATAATAAACTGTGCACTATTAGGGTCACAAGTGGACATGGTCCTTAGGCAAATAGATAAATTAAAACCCAAAAAATCCCAGGCCTGATGAATGTATGCAAGGGTTCTAAAAAGGGAAAGTAAAAAGGAGCTTAGCACACCTTTGGCTAATCTTTTCAACATATCACTACAAACTGGCATGGTGCCAGATAAGTGGAAAAATGGCAAATGTGATACCTATTTCAAAAAAAGGTGACAGGTCCTTAGCTTCGAACTATAGACCAATAAGCCTAACCTCCCTAGTGGGAAAATTTATGGAATCAATAATTGCCGAGGCAGTTCGTAGCCACCTTGAAAGCATAAATTAAATCAACGAATCTCAGCATGGTTTTACAAAGGGACGTTCCTGCCTTACGAATTTATTAACTTTTTTCACTAAGGTATTTGAGGAGGTAGATCATGGTAACGAATATGATATTGTGTATATGGACTTCAGTAAGGCTTTTGACAGGGTCCACATCAGAGACTATTGAGGAAAATTAAAGCACATGGAATAGGAGGAAAAAATTTTTTTCCTGGATAGAGGCATGGTTGACAAATAGGCAGCAGAGAGTTTGCATAAATGGGAGAAAGAAATCAGAGTGGGGAAGCGTCACGAGCGGTGTTCCACAGGGGTCAGTGTTGGGCCCCCTGCTGTTCACAATTCTACATAAACGACATAGATGAGGGCATAAAAAGAGCGACTCGGCAAGTTTGCCGATGACACCAAAATAGGCCGTCGAATTCATTTGACGAGGACATTCGAGCACTCCAGGAAGATTTGAATAGACTGATGCATGGTCGGAGAAGGGTGGCAGATGCAGTTTAATATAGACAAATGCAAAGTTCTAATTTTGGGGACAGGACAATAACCATGCCACATATAAACTAAATAATGTAGATTTTAAATATTACGGTTTGCGAAAAAAGATTTAGGAGTTCTGGTTAGCAGTAATCTGAAACCAAGACAACAGTGCTAAGTGTTCGCAATAAGCTAATAGAATCCTTGGCTTCATATCAAGAAGCATAAATAATAGGAGTCCTCAGGTTGTTCTTCAACTCTATACATCCTTGGTTAGGCCTCATTTAGATTATGCTGCACAGTTTGGTCACGTTTTACAGAATGGATATAAATTCTCTGGAAAATGTACAAAGGAGGATGACAAAGATGGATCCCATGTATCAGAAACCTTCCCTTGAGGATAGACTAAGGGCCTGAAACTGCACTCTCTAGAAAGACGTAAAATTTGGGGGGGAATATTGGGGTTTTTTATAAGGGAAGACGGGAATAAATAAAGGGGGATTAAATATTGCTGATAATACTACCTAGCGGACCGCGAAATGGTTTTAATTTGGAAAAATTCAGTTTCAAGGGATATGGAAAAGGGTTGGTAATAATTTGTGGAGAGGGGAACAAACCCCCAAGTCCCGTTAAGAGGCCAA
This sequence comes from Cherax quadricarinatus, assembly GCF_026875155.1. NCBI lineage: Eukaryota > Metazoa > Arthropoda > Malacostraca > Decapoda > Parastacidae > Cherax > Cherax quadricarinatus. The sequence continues at coordinate 51,243,138 of NC_069409.1, read as the reverse complement.
ACGTTTGTACTTTAAAAATGGGTTGGATAAATACATGAGAGATGTGGTGGGTGTGAGTTAGACCTGATAGCTTGTGCAAGGGGGGTTCCCGTGTTCCCCCTTGAGTCAATGGACCGACCGACTGGGGTTGGGTGCATTGGCTTAAGCCTAGGGGTTTGGGCCTGCCTCGCTGGGCCCGTAGGCTTTTGCATGTTCCTTCGTTCTTATGTTCTTATGTTCTTATCATGAACCTGCCTGCTGCCACCACGGAACATGCATGATGTACCATCATGAACACGCCATGACTGCCACCCTCAGGGAAAAGCCATGCGCCACCCCTCATAACACTGGTGCGCCCCATCATGAAATCCCTGACTGCCCCACATGAACACTGCCGTGACTGCCACCATCAGGAACACTGCCATGACTGCCACCATCAGGAACACTGCCATGACTGCCACCATCATGAACACTGCCGTGACTGCCACCATCAAGAACACTCTGGCAAGTTCCGTCTCACTGACTCCTCTGCCAGAACTGATAACTAACTTCCAGTCTCTGCTGCGAAAATGATAGTCTTATAACTCTGCCAGAGATTATAGGGAAGCTGGGAGTCGCACCTCCTGCAGTCTGCCGCACCAGCGCTACCTGCCGCAGCAGAGCCTTCCAGGTATGAGAAAGGGGGAGGGAGGAAGGAAGGAAGGAAGGAAGGAAAGGAAGGAGGGAGGAATTTCACTGTAGAGAACCGGCAGGAACCGATGGAGAACAAGCCAAGAAGAACCTACTGGAGAAGCCTGACTGACTGACTGACTGATGGAGACCAAGCGTAGAAGACAAGGACAGGTCCCACATACTCGTGGATTAAAGGTAAACATTTGCCACAGTACTACACCAGAGACGGAGTCAAGGGTACACAGTGAAGTGTTACAGTCACGGAGCTCACGATACATAACTAACAATAGACTGAGGGTTCTACACGGCTGTTGCATTTCCAGGGAGCGCTAAACCAGTGTGGGTTATTTAACACAAGGCGTGCAGGATCGATCCTTCGTCACTTAATAACAAGAATAAACTCTACTCTGTGAACCAGGCCTGATCTAGGGGACCATGCACAAATAAAACAAGAGATTCACACAAGTCAGAAGTGTATTAACAAATGTCGAGAACAGAATATAAACAGTGAAAAACGGGGAATTATCAAAGAGAATAAGGGACACCAATGAAGGTTATAGCAAGATTTTAAAGGCGACAGAATATGATGATGTCGATACACGCAATAAAAGTGGGAAGAATGAGAGTAAGTGATGAGTTCCAGAATCTGTTTACGACAGATGACTGGAACAAAATAGTTTAAACAGAAAGCATTAAAACAATAGTCCTCATAAGATCCAATGAAGTTAGAGACTATAATTTAATAAGGTGGGACATAACTTGTTGTTGGTTGCGTTGAAGGGTCACCAAGTCTGCAGGACTGGTACAGATTGCTGAGGATGGTACGGATGTGCTGCAGGACAGTACGGAGGTGTGCGGACTGGTACAGGGGTGCTGAATGACGTAACAGGAGTGCTGCAGACTGGTAAGGAGGTGCTGCAGGACTGGTCAGGAAGGTGTCAGGATGGTACAGGAGGTGCTGCAGGACACTTGTACAGGAGTTGCTGCAGGACTGGTAAGGATGTGCTGCAGGACTGGTACAGGAGGTGCTGCAGGACATGGTACAGGAGTGCTGAGACTGGTCTGGAGGGCTGCGGACTGGTACAGGAGGTGCTGCAGGACTGGTACAGGATGTGCTGCAGGACTGGTACAGGAGGTGCTGCAGGACTGGTACAGGATGTGCTGCAGGACTGGTACAGGAGGTGCTGCAGGACTGGTGCAGGAGGTGCTGCATGACTGGTACAGGAGGTGCTGCAGGACTGGTCAGGAGGTGCTGCAGGACTGGTACAGGAGGTGCTGCAGGACTGTACAGGAGGTGCTGCAGGACTGGTGACAGGAGGTGTGCATGACTGGTACAGGAGGTGCTGCAGGACTGGTACAGGAGGTGCTGCAGGACTGGTACAGGAGGTGCTGCAGGACTGGTACAGGAGGTGTTGCAGGACTGGTACAGGAGGTATTGCAGGACTGGTACAGGAGGTGCTGCAGGACTGGTACAGGAGGTGCTGCAGGACTGGTACAGGAGGTGCTGCAGGACTGGTACAGGAGGTGCTGCAGGACTGGTACAGGAGGTGTTGCAGGACTGGTACAGGAGGTGCTGCAGGACTGGTACAGGAGGTGCTGCAGGACTGGTACAGGAGGTGCTGCAGGACTGGTACAGGAGGTGCTGCAGGACTGGCAGGAGGGTGCTGCAGGACTGGTACAGGAGTGTTGCAGACTGTACAGGAGTATTGCAGGACTGGTACAGGAGGTGCTGCAGGACTGGTACAGGAGGTGCGCAGACTGGTACAGGAGTGCTGCAGGACTGGTCAGGAGGTGCTGCAGGACTGGTACAGGAGGTGCTTGCAGGACTGGTACAGAGGTATTGCAGGACTGGTACAGGAGGTGCTGCAGGACTGGTACAGGAGGTGCAGCAGGACTGGTACAGGAGGTGCTGCAGGACTGGTACAGGAGGTGTTGCAGGACTGGTACAGGAGGGTGCAGGACTGTACGGGGTGTTGCAGGACTGGTACAGGAGGTGTTTGCAGGACTGGTACAGGAGGTGCTGCATGACTGGTACAGGAGGTGCTGCATGACTGGTACAGGAGGTGCTGCAGGACGGTACAGGAGGTGCTGCAGAACTGGTCAGGAGGTGCTGCAGGACTGGTACAGGAGGTGCGGCAGGACTGGTGCAGGAGGTGCTGCAGGACTGGTGCAGGAGGTGTTGCAGGACTGGTACAGGAGGTGCTGCAGGACTGGTACAGGAGGTGCTGCAGGACTGGTACAGGAGGTGCTGCAGGACTGGTACAGGAGGTGCTGCAGGACTGGTACAGGAGGTGCTGCAGGACTGGTGCAGGAGGTGCTGCAGGACTGGTGCAGGAGGTGTTGCAGGACTGGTACAGGAGGTGTTGCAGGACTGGTACAGGAGGTGTTGCAGGACTGGTACAGGAGGTGCTGCATGACTGGTACAGGAGGTGCTGCAGGACTGGTACAGGAGGTGCTGCAGGACTGGTGCAGGAGGTGCTGCAGGACTGGTGCAGGAGGTGTTGCAGGACTGGTACAGGAGGTGTTGCAGGACTGGTACAGGAGGTGTTGCAGGACTGGTACAGGAGGTGCTGCATGACTGGTACAGGAGGTGCTGCAGGACTGGTACAGGAGGTGCTGCAGGACTGGTACAGGAGGTGCTGCAGGACTGGTACAGGAGGTGCTGCAGGACTGGTACAGGAGTGCTGCATGGACTGGTACAGGAGGTGTTGCAGGACTGGTACAGGAGGTGTTGCAGGACTGGTACAAGAGGTGTTGCAGGACTGGTACAGGAGGTGTTGCAGGACTGGTACAGGAGGTGCTGCATGACTGGTACAGGAGGTGCTGCAGGACTGGTACAGGAGGTGCTGCAGGACTGGTGCAGGAGGTGCTGCAGGACTGGTACAGGAGGTGCTGCAGGACTGGTACAGGAGAGTGCTGCAGGACTGGTACAGGAGGTGCTGCAGGACTGGTACAGGAGGTGCTGCATGACTGGTACAGGAGGTGCTGCAGGACTGGTACAGGAGGTGCTGCAGACTGGTACAGGAGATGCTGCAGACTGGTACAGGAGGGTGCTGCATGACTGGTCAGGAGGTGCTGCAGTACTGGTGCAGGAGGTGTTGCTCAGGACTGGTACAGGAGGTGCTGCAGGACTGGTACAGGAGGTGCTGCAGGACTGGTACAGGAGGTGCTGCAGGACTGGTAAGGAGTGCTGCAGGACTGGTACAGGAGGTGCTGCAGGACTGGTAACAGGAGGTGCTGCAGGACTGGTGCAGGAGGTGCTGCAGGACTGGTACAGGAGGTGCTGCAGGACTGGTACAGGAGGTGCTGCAGACTGGTAACAGGAGGTGTGCAGGACTGGTACAGGAGGTGCTGCATGACTGGTACAGGAGGTGCTGCAGGACTGGTACAGGAGGTGCGGCAGGACTGGTGCAGGAGGTGCTGCAGGACTGGTGCGGAGGGTTGAGACTGCAGGAGGTTGCAGGACTGGTACAGAGGTGCCTGCAGGACTGGTACAGGAGGTGCTGCAGGACTGGTACAGGAGGTGCTGCAGGACTGGTACAGGAGGTGCTGCAGGACTGGTGCAGGAGGTGCTGCAGGACTGGTGCAGGAGGTGTTGCAGGACTGGTACAGGAGGTGTTGCAGGACTGGTACAGGAGGTGTTGCAGGACTGGTACAGGAGGTGCTGCATGATGGTACGGAGGTGCTGAGGCTGTACAGGAGGTGCTGCAGGACTGGTGCAGGAGGTGCTGCAGGACTGGTGCAGGAGGTGTTGCAGGATGGTACAGGAGGTGTGCAGGACTGGTACAGGAGGTGTTGCAGGACTGGTACAGGAGGTGCTGCATGACTGGTACAGGAGGTGGCTGAGGACTGGTACAGGAGGTGCTGCAGGACTGGTACAGGAGGTGCTGCAGGACTGGTACAGGAGGTGCTGCAGGACTGGTACAGGAGGTGCTGCAGGACTGGTACAGGAGGTGCTGCAGGACTGGTACAGGAGGTGTTGCAGGACTGGTACAAGAGGTGTTGCAGGACTGGTACAGGAGGTGTTGCAGGACTGGTACAGGAGGTGCTGCATGACTGGTACAGGAGGTGCTGCATGACTGGTACAGGAGGTGCTGCAGGACTGGTGCAGGAGATGCTGCAGGACTGGTACAGGAGGTGCTGCAGGACTGGTACAGGAGGTGCTGCAGGACTGGTACAGGAGGTGCTGCAGGACTGGTACAGGAGGTGCTGCATGACTGGTACAGGAGGTGCTGCAGGACTGGTACAGGAGGTGCTGCAGGACTGGTACAGGAGATGCTGCATGACTGGTACAGGAGGTGCTGCATGACTGGTACAGGAGGTGCTGCAGGACTGGTGCAGGAGGTGCTGCAGGACTGGTACAGGAGGTGCTGCAGGACTGGTACAGGAGGTGCTGCAGGACTGGTACAGGAGGTGCTGCAGGACTGGTACAGGAGGTGCTGCAGGACTGGTACAGGAGGTGCTGCATGACTGGTACAGGAGGTGCTGCAGGACTGGTACAGGAGGTGCTGCAGGACTGGTACAGGAGGTGCTGCATGACTGGTACAGGAGGTGCTGCAGGACTGGTACAGGAGGTGCTGCAGGACTGGTACAGGAGATGCTGCAGGACTGGTACAGGAGGTGCTGCAGGACTGGTACAGGAGGTGCTGCAGGACTGGTACAGTAGGTGCTGCAGGACTGGTACAGGAGGTGCTGCAGGACTGGTGCAGGAGGTGCTGCAGGACTGGTGCAGGAGGTTCTGAAGGACTAGTAGAGGAGGTGCTGCAGGACTGGTACAGGAGGTGCTGCATGACTGGTACAGGAGGTGCTGCATGACTGGTACAGGAGGTGCTGCAGGACTGGTGCAGGAGGTGCTGCAGGACTGGTACAGGAGGTGCTGCAGGACTGGTACAGGAGGTGCTGCAGGACTGGTACAGGAGGTGCTGCAGGGTTGGTACAGGAGGTGCTGCAGGACTGGTACAGGAGGTGCTGCATGACTGGTACAGGAGGTGCTGCAGGACTGGTACAGGAGGTGCTGCAGGACTGGTACAGGAGGTGCTGCAGGACTGGTACAGGAGGTGCTGAAGGACTGGTACAGGAGATGCTGCAGGACTGGTACAGGAGATGCTGCAGGACTGATACAGGAGGTGCTGCAGAATTGGTGCAGGAGGTGCTGAAGGACTAGTACAGGAGATGCTGCAGGACTGGTACAGGAGATGCTGCAGGACTGGCACAGGAGGTGCTGCAGGACTGGTACAGGAGGTGCTGCAGGACTGGTACAGGAGGTGCTGCAGGACTGGTGCAGGAGGTGCTGAAGGACTAGTACAGGAGATGCTGCAGGACTGGTACAGGAGATGCTGCAGGACTGGTACAGGAGGTGCTGCAGGACTGGTGCAGGAGGTGCTGCAGGACTGGTACAGGATGTGCTGCAGGACTAACTTATCTACCCTATAATTTTTGGGATATTGCCATGTAAACTGCTTGGTAAATGCATCAGTCAAGAACTTGCCACCCGTCACTAGTACCCAGGTGCTTAGCAGTGTCCCACTAGTACCCAGGTGTTTACCAGTCTCACAGTGGTACCCAGGTGCTTAGCAGTGTCACAATAGCATCCAGGTGCTTAGCAGTGTCGCACTTGTACCCAGGTGCTTACCAGTGTCACAACAGTACCCAGGTGCTTAGCAGTGTCACAATAGTACCCAGGTGCTTACCAGTGTCACAATAGTACCCAGGTGCTTATCAGTGTCACAATAGTACCCAGGTGCTTAGCAGTGTCACAATAGTACCCAGGTGCTTACCAGTGTCACAGTAGTACCCAGGTGCTTATCAGTGTCACAATAGTACCCAGGTGCTTAGCAGTGTCACAATAGTACCTAGGTGCTTACCAGTGTCACAGTAGTACCCAGGTGCTTAGCAGTGTCACAATAATACCCAGGTGCTTAGCAGTGTCGCACTAGTACCCTGTGCTTATCAGTGTCACAATAGTACCCTGGTGCTTACCAGTGTCACAGTAGTACCCAGGTGCTTATCAGTGTCACAGTAGTACCCAGGTGCTTACCAGTGTCACAGTAGTACCCAGGTGCTTAGCAGTGTCACACTAGTACCCAGGTGTTTACCAGTGTCACAGTAGTACCCAGGTGCTTATCTGTGTCACACTAGTACCCAGGTGCTTATCAGTGTCACAATAGTACCCAGGTGTTTACCAGTGTCACAGTATGTACCCAGGTGCTTAGCCAGTGTCACACTAGTACCCAGGTGCTTAGCAGTGTCACACTAGTACCCAGGTCCTTAGCAGTGTCACACTAGTACCCAGGTGTTTACCAGTGTCACAGTAGTACCCAGGTGCTTAGCAGTGTCACACTAGTACCCAGGTGCTTAGCAGTGTCACAGTAGTACCCAGGTGTTTACCAGTGTCACAGTAGTACCCAGGTGCTTAGCAGTGTCACAGTAGTACCCAGGTGCTTAGCAGTGTCACACTAGTATCCAGGTGCTTAGCAGTGTCACACTAGTACCCAGGTGTTTACCAGTGTCACACTAGTACCCAGGTGCTTAGCAGTGTCACAGTAGCACCCAGGTGCTTAACTGTGTCACACTAGTACCCAGGTGCTTATCAGTGTCACACTAGTACCCAGGTGTTTACCAGTGTCACAGTAGTACCCAGGTGCTTAGCAGTGTCACACTAGTACCCAGGTGTTTACCAGTGTCACAGTAGTACCCAGGTGCTTATCAGTGTCATACTAGTACCCAGGTGCTTAGCAGTGTCACACTAGTACCCAGGTGCTTATCAGTGTCGCAATAGTACCCAGGTGCTTAGCAGTGTCACAATAGTACCCAGGTGCTTACCAGTGTCACAGTAGTACCCAGGTGCTTAGCAGTGTCACAATAGTACCCAGGTGCTTAGCAGTGTCACACTAGTACCCAGGTGCTTAGCAGTGTCGCACTAGTACCCTGTGCTTATCAGTGTCACAATAGTACCCAGGTGCTTACCAGTGTCACAGTAGTACCCAGGTGCTTAGCAGTGTCACACTAGTACCCAGGTGTTTACCAGTGTCACAGTAGTACCCAGGTGCTTATCTGTGTCACACTAGTACCCAGGTGCTTATCAGTGTCACAATAGTACCCAGGTGTTTACCAGTGTCACAGTAGTACCCAGGTGCTTAGCAGTGTCACACTAGTACCCAGGTGCTTAGCAGTGTCACACTAGTACCAGGTGCTTAGCAGTGTCACACTAGTACCCAGGTGTTTACCAGTGTCACAGTAGTACCCAGGTGCTTAGCAGTGTCACACTAGTACCCAGGTGCTTAGCAGTGTCACACTAGTACCCAGGTGTTTACCAGTGTCACACTAGTACCCAGGTGCTTAGCAGTGTCACAGTAGTACCCAGGTGCTTATCTGTGTCACACTAGTACCCAGGTGCTTATCAGTGTCACACTAGTACCCAGGTGTTTACCAGTGTCACAGTAGTACCCAGGTGCCTAGCAGTGTCACACTAGTACCCAGGTGTTTACCAGTGTCACAGTAGTACCCAGATGCTTAGCAGTGTCACAGTAGTACCCAGGTGCTTATCAGTGTCACTCTAGTACCCAGGTGCTTATCAGTGTCACACTAGTACCCAGGTGCTTATCAGTGTCACTCTAGTACCCAGGTGCTTATCAGTGTCACACTAGTACCCAGGTGCTTATCAGTGTCACTCTAGTACCCAGGTGCTTAGCAGTGTCACAATAGTACCCAGGTGCTTAGCAGAGTCACACTAGTACCCAGGTGTTTACCAGTGTCACAGTAGTACCCAGGTGTTTACCAGTGTCACACTAGTACCCAGGTGCTTAGCAGTGTCACACTAGTACCCAGGTGTTTACCAGTGTCACAGTAGTACCCAGGTGTTTACCAGTGTCACACTAGTACCCAGGTGCTTAGCAGTGTCACAATAGTACCCAGGTGCTTAGCAGAGTCACACTAGTACCCAGGTGTTTACCAGTGTCACAGTAGTACCCAGGTGTTTACCAGTGTCACACTAGTACCCAGGTGCTTATCAGTGTCACACTAGTACCCAGGTGTTTACCAGTGTCACAGTAGTACCCAGGTGTTTACCAGTGTCACACTAGTACCCAGGTGTTTACCAGTGTCACAGTAGTACCCAGGTGCTAAACAGTGTCACAGTAGTACCCAGGTGCTTAGCAGTGTCACACTAGTACCCAGGTGTTTACCAGTGTCACAGTAGTACCCAGGTGTTTACCAGTGTCACACTAGTACCCAGGTGTTTACCAGTGTCACACTAGTACCCAGGTGCTTATCAGTGTCACACTAGCACCCAGGTGTTTACCAGTGTCACACTAGTACCCAGGTGCTTAACAGTGTCACACTAGTATCCAGGTGCTTATCAGTGTCACACTAGCACCCAGGTGTTTACCAGTGTCACACTAGTACCCAGGTGCTTAATAGTGTCACACTAGTATCCAGGTGCTTATCAGTGTCACACTATTACCCAGGTGTTTACCAGTGTCACAGTAGTACCCAGGTGCTTAGCAGTGTCACAGTAGTACCCAGGTGCTTAGCAGTGTCACACTAGTGTCACACTAGTGACACCTTAGAAGATACGTGATATTGTGAATAACCACGTAGTGTGTATACCACGTACTTGAGGCCATGGGTGACCACTTGCTGTATAATCGGTGACCATGGTGTGTGTGTGTGTGTGTGTGTGTGTGTGTGTGTGTGTGTGTGTGTGTGTGTGTCAGTGCTTGGAGAGTATAGTTATCACTATACTCGTACATATAAACAGTAGGTATTCGTAGTAAGCCAAACTGTCAGGTAGGGAAATCAATCTCCATCATGTGACGAGTCGCAAGTGGGTTCAACAAGCGAGTGAGGATAGGGATGTGTGCTCTCACATTACAAGAGTCGTAGGTTGCCAGGTTACTGACGGTGTCGTGACCTGGCTTCCTTGCCTAATTGACTAGGTGACCTCAACTCTGCGGCTTACTGAACAACTATGAAATAACTGGGGATGGGGAGGAAGGGTTGAAGTCATGTGTGTATTGACTGGTGGTGTAGTGTATACCTAACTGGAGTATACCTGGAGAGGGTTTCGGGGGTCAACGCCCCAGCGGCCTGGTCTGAGTCTAGGCCGCGGGGGTCTCATCAACCAGGCTATTACTGCTGGCCGCACGTAAACCGACATACTGAAGTCAGCAGTTTGGAGCTGCTGATGGAACGTTTCGCTACAGGAGGATTCACCTGTCCTGACCAGACTGACGAAGCCACTCAAAGCGAAACGTTGCCTTTCAGAAAATGCCCTGAACCGTATGCAAGTGTCCACCCCACACAGTGTTTCGATGTCAAAATAGCATATACACCTGAGCACAGCACAGGACTTGTATCGTCGCGTCGTGAACACTGTGGCTGCCACTGCCCTCCAACAGACCTTCCAGTTTGGACCCCGAGACTAACTTCCAGAAAGTTTCTGATTATTCCTCTCCTCTCATATAACCTATTACCACACCACTTTGCTGCATCCACGTTCCCCCTCATTTATTCACGTTTATCATCCTTTTCCACGTTCATCTTCCATGATTCGCTGTCATCTTCCTATATTTACCACACTCACTCTTCTGTCACCTCTTCCAGTTTATTTTAGCAACTCTTAAGAATGGCTCAACAACACTGAATTATCTGCAAACAGCAGTTATGACACAGGTGTACAAAGGTGTCCTGGTCAGCCGCGACACCAGCTATCATGGACAATAATTCGGTTGTTTCTCCAACAATTATATGTACACACAAATGAGACATACAGGTTGACACCACACATCCAAGTTGACACCACACATCCAGGGTGACAGCACACATCCAGGCTGACACCACACATCCAGGTTGACACCATATATCCAGGTTGACCCACACATCCAAGTTGACAGCACACATCCAGGGTGACAGCACACATCCAGGGTGACAGCACACATCCAGGATGACACCATATATCCAGGTTGACACCACACATCCAGGTTGACACAAAACATCCAGGTTGACACCACACATCCAAGTTGACACCACACATCCAGGTTGACACCACACATCCAGATTGACACCACACATCCAGGTTGACACCACACATCCAGGTTGACACCACACATCCAGGTTGACACCAAACAACCAGGGTGACACCACACATTCAGGTTGACACCACACATCCAGGGTAACATCACACATTCAGGGTGACATCACACATCCAGGATGACACCACACATCCAGGGTGACACCAAATATCCAGGGTGACACCACACATCAAGGGTGACACCACACATCCAGGGTGACACCACACAACCAGGGTGACAACACACATCCAGGGTGACACCGCATATCCAGGGTGATGCCACACAACCAGGGTGACACCGCACAACCAGGGTGACACCACACATCCAAGGTGACACCAAACAACCAGGGTGACACCACACATCCAGGGTGACACCCCACATCCAGGGTGGCACCAAACAACCAGGTTGACATCCCACATCCAGGGTGACACCAAACAACCAAGGTGACACCACACATCTAGGGTGATACCAAACAACCAGGGTGACACCACACATCCAGGGTGACACCAAACAACCAGGGTGACACCACACATCCAGAGTGACACCACACATCCAGGGTGACACCGCACATCCAGGGTGACCCCAAACAACCAGGGTGACACCACATATCCAGGATGACACCGCACATCCAGGGTGTCACCAAAACAACCAGGTTGACACCACACATCCAGGGTGACACCGCACATCCAGGGAGACACCACACATCCAGGGCGACACCACACAACCAGGGTGACACCACATATCCAGGGTGACACCAAACAACCAGGGTGACACCACACATCCAGGGTGACACCACACATCCAGGTTGACACTGCACATCCAGAGTGACACCAAACAACCAGGGTGACACCACACATCCAGGTTGACATCGCACATCCAGGGTGACACCACACATCCAGGGTGATACCAAACAACCAGGGTGACACCACATATCCAGGGTGACACCGGACATCCATTGTGACACCAAACAACCAGGGTGACTTCACACATCCAGGGTGACACCGCACATCCAGGGTGACACCAAACAACCAGGTTGACACCACACATCCAGGGTGACAGCGCACATCCAGGGAGACACCACACATCCAGGGTGACACCACACAACCAGGGTGACACCACACATCCAGGGTAAAACCACACAACCATGGTGACACCACACATCCAGGGTGACAAAGCACAACCAGGGTGACACCACAGAACCAGGGTGACACCACACATCCAGGGTGACAAAACACAACCAGGGTGACACCACACAACCAGGGTGACACCACACAACCAGGGTGACATCACACATCCAGGTTGACACCACACAACTAGGGTGATACCACACATCCAGGGTGACACCTCACATCCAGGGTGACACCACACATCCAGAGAGACACCACATATCCAGGGTGGCACCCCACAACCAGGATGACACCTACACATCCAGTGACACTACAACCAGGTGACACCACACAACCGGTGACACCACACAACCAGGTGACACCACACAACTTGAGTGACACTACACATCCAGGGTGACACCACACAACCAGGGTGACACCACACAACCAGGGTGACACCACACAACTACTAGAGCTAGACACTAACATCCAGGGTAACCACACACCAGGGTGCACCCACAACCAGGATGACACCAACACATGGTGACACTACACAACCAGGGTGACACCACACAACAGGGTGACACCAACAAACCAGGGTGCACTACCAACTAGTGACACTACACATCCAGCGGTGACACACACAACAGGGTGATACCCGCAATCCAAGCTGACAACACATCCAGGGTGATACCTACATCAGCGTGACCAACACTCCAGCGTGACACTAAACTCCAGGTGACACCATACATATTTACACACATGACCCTCGAAACACTTTCCTCTTTCCTGACGAACCTAACCTAACTATACCTAACCTAACCTAACCTTACTAACCTAACCTAACGTAACCAAACCACGATACGTAACGCAACCTAAACGTAACCTAACCTAAGTTACCTAACGTAATGTAACCTAACTAGCCTAACCTTACCAAACTACCTAACTAACCTACTTACCTAACCTAACTAAACTAACCTACCGTAAACCTAACCTAATCTACCTAACTAACTAAACATATCCTAACCTAATGTTACCTAACCTAACTAATCACCTAATCTTACCTAACCTATTACTCCTCTTACCTAAGGTAACCTAACCTAACTAGTAACTAACCAGAATTGAACCTAACCTAACCTAGCCTACTTACCTAAAGTAACTACCTAATGTACCTAACATAACTAACTTAGTAACGTAATGTAACCTAACCTAACCTAAGTAGAGCGGCGCCGTGACATCACCCGCACTACGCTACTCTGAAACTGATCTGCTGTGGTCTCCTTGCAACTTGCAGTAGCCTGATGACCCCTGAGAAGTGTAAAAGTAACTGAGCTAAAGATTTCCACCTCCCATAGCTTGTCTTATATGTATATACAGTGGACCCTCGAATTTAGTAGTGGACCCTCGAATTTAGTAGTGGACCCTCGAATTTAGTAGTGGACCCTCGAATTTAGTAGTGGACCCTCGAATTTAGTAGTGGACCCTCGAATTTAGTAGTGGACCCTCAATTTAGTAGTGGACCCTCGAATTTAGTAGTGGACCCTCGAATTTAGTAGTGGACCTCGATTTAGTAGTGGACCTCGAATTTAGTAGTGGACCCTCGAATTTAGTAGTGGACCCTCGAATTTAGTAGTTGACCCTCGAATTTAGTAGTGCCTTTTCTGTATGCAAAACTATTTTTATACTATATATATACACTCTATCACTGTAGTTACTATCACTGCAGTTACTATCACTACAGTTACTATAACTGTAGTTACTATCACTACAGTTACTATCACTGTAGTTACTATCACTACAGCTACTATCACTGTAGTTACTATCACTACAGTTACTATCACTGTAGTTACTATCACTACAGTTACTATCACTGTAGTTACTATCACTACAGTTACTATCACTACAGCTACTATCACTGTAGTTACTATCACTGTAGTTACTATCACTGTAGTTACTATCACTACAGTTACTATCACTGTAGTTACTATCACTACAGTTACTATCACTACAGCTACTATCACTACAGTTACTATCACTGTAGTTACTATCAGTTCAGATACTATCACTGTAGTTATTATCACTACAGTTACTATCACTACAGTTACTATCACTACAGCTACTATCACTACAGTTACTATCACTGTAGTTACTAGCACTACAGTTGCTATCACTTTACTTACTATCAATTCAGTTACTATCACTGTAGTTACTATCACTACAGTTATTATCAATTCAGTTAATATCACTGTAGTTACTATCACTACAGTTACTATCACTTCAGTTACTATCACTGTAGTTATTATCACTACAGTTATTATCACTTCAGTTACTATCACTGTAGTTACTATCACTACAGTTACTATCACTTCAGTTACTATCACTGTAGTTACTATCATTACAGTTACTATCACTTCAGTTACTATCACTGTAGTTACTATCACTACAGTTACTATCACTGTAGTTACTATCACTACAGTTATTATCACTGTAATTACTATCACTACAGTTACTATCACTACAGTTACTATCACTGTAGTTACTATCACTTCAGTTACTATCACTGTAATTACTATCACTACAGTTACTATCACTACAGTTACTATCACTGTAGTTACTATCACTACAGTTACTATCACTGTAATTACTATCACTACAGATACTATCACTACAGTTACTATCACTAACTAGTTACCTACACTACAGTACTACTACAGTTACTATCAACTACAGTTACTACAACCACATACTAATGCTACAGTTACTAGTCACTATCTACTATTACCTACAGTTACTAATCACTGTATTTACCTACCTACATTTTACTAGTAACTACCTAACTAATACCTACAGATGAACTCTATCACTACACTACTAATTACTAGTACATCACTACAGTATCTACACTACTAGATTACTCTAATTACTACTACTGTTACAGTCCTACAGCTACTATCACTAAAACACTGTGGTTACTATCACTACATGTTATAGTCACTACAGTTACTATCACTAGCTAATCACTACATTACTTCTATATTATATACAGTAACGTTATACTGACATTTACTATCACTGTAAGTTTATATACCCTGTAGTAGTACTATCATGTACAGTTAGTATGACTCGTATGTTGTACTCACTCATTTAGTATACTCACTGTAGTACTATCCTACAATTTATATACCACTGAATTACTATCACCTACGATTTACTATCGACTCATAGTATTACTACATTAGTAGTTATCTTATCAACTAGTTTATCTAATCTATCACTGTAGTTATATCACTACTTCACTACAGTTACTATCACTACAGTTACTATCACTACAGTTACTATCAGCACAGTTACTATCACTACAGTTACTATCACTGTAGTTACTATCACTACAGTTACTGTCACTACAGTTACTATCACTACAGTTACTATCACCACAGTTACTCACTACAGTTACTATCACTGTATTACTCATAAGTTACTATCCTGTATTACTTCACTACAAGTTATATCACTGTATACGTTACTATCATCTTACTCAGTTCTATCACTACAGTTATCACTTAGTACTATCTACGTTCATCACTAGTAGTTACTATCCTACATTACTTCACTGTACTAGTTACTATCACTACAGTACTATCATACTACAGTAGTTACTATCACTTCAGTACTATCACTGTGTTATCACTACAGTACTATCACTAGTTACTTACTACAGTACTATCATACGTTACTATCACTGTATTACTACACTACAGTTTGCTATCACTTATTACTATCACTACATTACTATCACTGTGTTACTATCATACAATTACTCAGTTATATCACTGTAGTTACTATCACTACGTCATATAGTTACTATCACTAGTTATATCACTACAGTTATCATCCTACACTACAGTTACTATCACTACAGTTACTATCACTTCAGTTACTATATTAGTTACTACATTGTTACTAATCACTATCACTGTAGTTACTATCACTACAGTTCTACTATCACATACAGTTACTATCACTGTAATTACTATCACTAGTACATACTACAGTTACTATCACTAGTTACTATCACTGTAGTTACTATCACTGTAATTACTATCACTAGTACTCACTACAGTTACTATCACTGTAGTTACTATCACTACAGTTACTATCACTGTAGTTACTATCACTACAGTTACTATCACTACAGTTACTACTCACTTATGTTACTATCACTACAGTTACTATCACTACAGTTCTATCACACAGTTACTATCAACTGTCAGTATTACTAATCACTACAGTTACTATCACTACAGTTACTATCACTAAGTATACTATCACTACAGTTACTATCACTACAGTTACTATACTGTAGTTACTATCACTACAGTTACTATCACTGTAGTTACTATCATACAGTTACTATCACTAGTAATTCAGATACTATCACTACAGTTACATCACTAAGTTACTATCACAGTTTACTATCACTACAGTTACTATCACTAAGTTACTATCACTACAGTTACTATCACTACAGTTACTATCACTGTAGTTACTATCACTACAGTTACTATCACTGTAGTTACTATCACTACAGTTACTATCACTACACTAGTTACTATCACTGTAGTTACTTCACTACTTACTACACTACAGTTACTATCACTGTAGTTACTATCACTACAGTTACTATCACTGTAGTTACTTCATACTAACAGTTACTATCACTGTAGTTACTATCACTTACGTTACTATCACTAGTTACTATCACTACAGTTACGTATCATACTTACTATCACTCACAGTTACTTTCACTAGTTACTATCACTAACAGTTATTATCACTGTAGTTACTATCACTACAGTTACTATCACTGTAGTACACATATACACTCACAGTTACTATCACTACAGTTACTATCACTATCAACTTAACAGTTACTATCACTTACTTTACTATAGTTACTATCACTACAGTTATATCACTGTAGTTACTATCATCAAACAGTATTACTATCAACATGTAGTTACTAACTTCATACTACACTACAGTTACTATCACTGAAGTTTACTATCACTACATCATTATATACATGTAATATGTATACTATCACTACAGTTACTATCACTGTAGTTATACTTACTCACTACAGTTATATCACTGTAGTTACTATCACTACAGTTACTATCACTACAGTTACTATCACTGTAGTTATTATCACTACAGTTACTATCACTTCAGTTACTATCACTGTAGTTACTATCACTACAGTTACTATCACGTTCTACATACTAGTCACTACAGTTAACACTTAGTACTATCACTACAGTTTACATAGTACATCACTGTAGTTACTATCACTATAGTTACTATCACTACAGTTACTATCACTGTAGTTACTATCACTACAGTATACTATTATCACTGTATTACTAATCACTACAGTTTAAACTATATCATACTACAGTTTTACTATCACTAAGTTACTATCACTACAGTTACTATCACTGTAGTTTACTATCACTACAGTTACAATACTACTACAGTTACTATCACTGTAGTTACTATCACTACAGTTACTATCACTGTAGTTACTATCACTACGTTATCACGATTACTATCATACTACTAACTGTAGTTACTATCACTACAGTTACTATCACTACAATTACTTATTTATTATCACTAGTCTATCATGTATTACTATCACTAACAGTTACTATATCACACTGTAGTATTCACTACATTACTATCACTACAGTTTACTATACTGTAGTTCTATCCTACAGTTACTGTCACTTAGTTACATCATACGTTACTATCACTGTAGTATAACCTCCTGCACTAACATGTTTACTATCACTACAGTTATACTATACACTACAGTTACTATCACTGTAGTTACTATAACATTATATCACGTTTATATCTATTAACAGTTACTATCACTGTAGTTACTATCACTACAGTTACTATCACTTACAGTAACTATCACTAACACTACAGTTACTATCACTTCAGTTACTATCACTAGTTACTTCACTAAGTTACTATCACTGTATTCTACACTACAGTTACTATCACTGTTATTACGTACTATCACTACAGTTACTATCACTACAGTTACATACTTCACTACACTGTAATTATATCACTACAGTTACTATCACTACAGTTCTACTGTAGTTACTATCATCATACACTACATTACTATCACTGTAATTACATATCACTACAGTTTTCATATCACTCGTACTAAGTTACTATCACTACAGTTACTATTACACTGTTAGTTACTTCATACAGTCTATCACGTAGTTACCTCACTACAGTTTACAAATCACTACAGTTACTATCACTAGTATAGTTACTATCACTACAGTTACTATCACTGTAGTTACTCTCACTACTACAGTACTATCACTACAGTTACTATCTAATACACTACAGTTACTATAGCCAGCACAGTTACTAGTTACTTACTAGTTACTATCACTGTAGTTACTATCACTACAGTTAC
>NC_069409.1:51142300-51219800 GCF_026875155.1 Cherax quadricarinatus | reverse complement strand
AGTCTGGCAGCTCAGACTGACACTACTGAAGTCTGGCAGCTCAGACTGACACTACTGAAGTCTGCCAGCTCAGACTGACACTACTGAAGTCTGCCAGCTCAGACTGACGCACACACACACACACACACACACACACACACACACACACACACACACACACACACACACACACACACACACACACACACACACACACACACACTCACACACACACACACACACACACACACACACACACACACACACACACACACACACAACTTCCTATAGAAGCCTCCCAACCAGGTCAACCCCAGTGCAACCAAACACTCTAAATCAAAACACCCATGCCACATCCAATGCCCCCACCCACTACATTACAAACTCCACCCCCACAGTAACAACCCATAGTTCCTTACCAGGTCTCCCATTTCCACAACCCCAATATACCTCCCAGACCACATTCTTAGAAAAGAAGTTGAAGGTGTGGTATACAAATGCAGATGGAATAACAAACAAGTATGAGGAGTGGCACGAAAGAATCAAAGAGACATCCCCAGACATAATAGCACTCACAGAAACAAAACTCACCAGAATAATAACAGATTCAATCTTTCCATCCGGATATCAAATCCTCAGGAAAGACAGAGGGAGGAGAGGGGGAGGAGGAGTTGCACTGCTCATTAAAAACTAGTGGGGTTTTGAGAAAATGGAAGGAATGGATGGCATGGGCGAAAGGGACTACTTAGTAGGAACAATCCAGTCTGAGGGACATAAGGTGATAATTGCAGTAATGTACAACCCACCACAGAACTGCAGGAGGCCAAGAGAAGAATAGGATGAGAGCAACAGAGCAATGATCGACACACTAGCCTAGGTGGCCAGGAGAGCACACATGGGGGGAGCAAAGTTACTAGTTATGGGTGATTTCAATCACAAGGAGATTGACTGGGAAAACCTGGAGCCCCATGGGGGTCCCGAAACATGGAGAGCCAAGATGATGGATGTGGTACTGGAGAACCTCATGCTTCAACATGTTAGAGACACTACCAGAGAGAGAGGAGAGGATGAACCAGCAAGGTTAGACCTTGTATTCACCATGAGTAGTTCGGACATCGAGGGTATCATGTATGAAAGGCCCCTGGGAGCTTGTGATCATGTGGTTCTGTGCTTCGACTACATAGTTGAGCTCCAAGTGGAGAGAGTAGCAGGAATAGGCTGGGAAAAACCAAACTACAAAAGGGGGAACTACTCAGGCATGAGGAACTTCCTTCAAGACATTCAGTGGGAGAGGGAACTGACAGGAAAACCAGTACAAGAAATGATGGACTATGTAGCAACAAAATGCAAGGAGGCAGAGGAGAGGTTTGTTCCCAAGGGAAACAGAAATAATGGGAAGAACAGAACGAGTCCTTGGTTCACCCAAAGGTGTAGGGAGCAAAAACTAGGTGTACTAGAGAATGGAGAAGGTACAGAAGACAGAGAACTCAGGAAAATAAAGAAATCAGCCGAAGAGCCAGAAACGAATATGCACAGATAAGAAGGGAGGCTCAGAGACAATATGAAAATGACATAGCATCAAAAGTAAAGACTGACCCGAAGCTGTTGTACAGCCACATCAGGAGGAAAACAACAGTCAAGGACCAGGTAATCAGACTGAGGAAGGGTGATGGGGAATTCACAAGAAACGACCGAGAGGTATGTCAGGAGCTCAACACAAGATTTAAAGAGGTATTTACAGTAGAAACCAGTAGGACTCCAAGAAATCAGAACAGGGGGGCACACCAGCAAGTGCTAGATGAGGTACATATAACCAACGAGGAGGTGAAGAAGCTGCTATGCGAACTTGACACCTCAAAGGCGGTGGGACCAGACAACATCTCTCCATGGGTCCTTAAAGAGGGAGCAGAGATATTGTGTGAGCCATTAACAAAGATCTTCAACACATCATTTGAAACTGGGCAACTCCCTGAGGTATGGAAAATGGCAAATGTAGTCCCAATTTTTAAAAAGGGAGACAGACATGAGGCACTAAACTACAGACCTGTATCACTAACGTGTATAGTATGCAAGGTCATGGAGAAGATCATCAGGAGGAGAGTGGTGGGGCACCTGGAATGAAACAAGTGTATAATTGACAACCAGCATGGTTTCAGGGAAGGAAAATCCTGTGTCACAAACCTACTAGAGTTTTATGACAAGGTGACAGAAGTAAGACAAGAGAGAGAGGGGTGGATCGACTGCGTATTTTTGGACTACAAGAAGGCCTTCGACACAGTTCCTCACAAGAGGTTACTGCAAAAGCTAGAGGACCAGGCACACATAACAGGAAAGGCACTGCAATGGATCAGAGAATATCTGACAGGGAGGCAACAACGAGTCATGGTACGCGACGACGTGTCAGAGTGGGCGCCTGTGACAAGCGGGGTTCCACAGGGGTCAGTCCTAGGACCTGCGCTGTTCTTGATATACGTGAACGACATAACGGAAGGGATAGACTCAGAAGTGTCCTTGTTTGCAGATGATGTGAAGTTAATGAGAAGAATCAAATCGGACGAGGATCAGGCAGGACTACAAAGAGACCTGGACAGGCTACAAGCCTGGTCCAGCAACTGGCACCTTGAATTTAACCCTGCCAAATGCAAAGTCATGAAGATTGGGGAAGGGCAAAGAAGACCGCACACACAATATAGTTTAGATGGCCAAAGACTGCAAACCTCACTCAAGGAAAAAGATCTGGGGGTGAGTATAACACCAAACATATCTCCTGAGGCGCACATCAATCAGGTAACTTCTGCAGCATACGGGCGCCTGGCAAACCTACGGATAGCGTTCCGATACCTCAGTAAGGATTCGTTTAAGACTCTGTATACCATCTACGTCAGGCCCATACTGGAGTATGCAGCACCAGTTTGGAATCCACACCTAGTCAAGCACGTCAAGAAATTAGAGAAAGTGCAAAGGTTTGCAACAAGACTAGTCCCAGAGCTACGGGGATTGTCCTATGAAGAAAGGTTGAGGGAAATCGGCCTGACGACACTGGAGGCCAGGAGGGTCAGGGGAGACATGATAACGACATATAAAATACTGCGCGGAATAGACGAGGTGGACAAAGACGGGATGTTCCAGAGATGGGACACAGACACAAGAGGTCACAATTGGAAGTTGAAGACTCAGATGAATCAAAGGGATGTTAGGAAGTATTTCTTCAGTCATAGAGTAGTCAGGCCATGGAATAGCCTAGAAGGTGATGTGGTAGAGGCAGGAACCATACATAGTTTTAAGGCGAGGTATGATAGAGCTCATGGGGCAGGGAGAGAGAGGACCTAGTAGCAATCAGCGAAGAGGCAGGGCCAGGAGCTGTGACTCGACCCCTGCAACCACAAATAGGTGAGTACAAATAGGTGAGTACACAAGACTAGTCCCAGAGCTAAGAGGTATGTCCTACGAGGAGAGGTTAAGGGAAATCAACCTGACGACACTGGAGGACAGGAGAGATAGGGGGACATGATAACGACATACAAAATACTGAGAGGAATTGACAAGGTGGACAAAGACAGGATGTTCCAGAGATTGGACACAGTACCAAGGGGACACAGTTGGAAGTTGAAGACACAGATGAATCACAGGGATGTTAGGAAGTATTTCTTCAGCCACAGAGTAGTCAGTAAGTGGAATAGTTTGGGAAGCGATGTAGTGGAGGCAGGATCCATACATAGCTTTAAGCAGAGGTATGATAAAGCTCACGGCTCAGGGAGAGTGACCTAGTAGCGATCAGTGAAGAGGCGGGGCCAGGAGCTCGGACTCGACCCCCGCAACCTCAACTAGGTGAGTACAACCAGGTGAGTACACACACACACACACACACACACACACACACACACACACACACACACACACATTTCCACTCAAGAGATTAGTACAAATCTTGGACGACCAGTCAGGAATAACATAAAAAGTGCTGTAATAGGTCAGAGAATACCTGACGAGAAGGAATCAGCGAGTCATGATACGTGATGAGGTGTCAGAGTGGGCGCCTGTGACGAGCGGGGTTCCACAGGGCTCAGTCCTAGGACCGGTGCTGTTTCTGGTATATGTGAACGTGACAGAAGGAATAAACTCAGATGTGTCTGTTTGCAGTTGATGTGAAGTTGAGGAGAATTCAGCCGGAAGAGGACCAGGCAGGACTACAAAGAGATCTGTACAGGCTACAGGCCTGGTCCAGAAACTGCTCCTGGACCGGGCCGACCAGCCCCCCCCCCGGGTAACCCGGGCCCCCTTTCCCAAAGGGGCCCAAGGTTTCCCCCCAACCCCCCCGGGGGGGGAAACCCCCCCCAAAGGGGCCCCTTTTCCCCCCCCGGGCCCCCTTTACCCCGAAAAAGGGGGGGGGGGGGGGGCCCCCCCCCCCCTTTTCCCGGGTTTTCCCCCCGGGGGGGGGGGCCCCCCCCCCCCGGGGGAATTTTGGGGCCACTTCCCCCCCGGGGGGGGCCCTTTTTTGGGGGGGGGGCCCCGGATTCCAAATTTTTTTCCCCAAGGCCGAGGTCCCCCGTTTTTCCCCCCCCCCCCAAACCCCCCCCCCGGGGCCCCCCCCAACCCCCCTAATTTGGACCCCCCCGGGGGGCCCCTTTTCCCCGGGGGCCCCCCCCCTTTTTTGGCCCCGGGTTGTCCGAGGAAAACCCCCCCCCCTTTTTTTTCCCCCCCCCCCGGCCCCAAAACCCCGGGGGCCCCCCCTTTCCCTTGGGGGAAGGGGTTTAAAAAAAAACCCCCCCCCCCCCCCCCCGGGGGGCCGGGCCCTTTTTCCCCCCCGGCCCCGGGGGCCCAAAACCCCCCCCCCCCGGGGGGGGGGGAAAAAAATTTTGCCCCCCCCCCCGGGGCCCCAAAAGGGGGGGGCCCCCCCCCCCCCCCAAAAAAAAGGGTCCGGGGGGGGGGGGTTTGGGGGCCCCCGGGGGGCCCCCCCCAAAATTTCCCCAAAATTTTTTCCCCCCCCCCGGGGGCCCCCGGGCCCCCCCCCTTTTCCCCCCCGGGGGCCCCCCCCGGGGGGCCCGGGGGCCCCCTTCCGGGGGCCCCCCCCCGGCCACCCCCCCCCCCCGGCGGGGGGGGAAAAAAAACCCCCCCCCCCCCCCCCGGGGGGGGGGGCCCCCCCCCGGCCCGGGCCCCGGGGGGCCCCCTTTTGGGTTTTTTTTGGGGGCCCGGTCCGAACCCCCGGCCCGGGGCCCCCTGGGGGAAAGGGTTCCCGACCCCCCCCCCCCCCCCCGGGGGGGGGGCCCGGGGAATTTTTCCCCCCCCTTTGGCCAAAACCCCCCCCAACCCCCCCCCCCCCCCCCCGGGGGGGCCCCCCCCCGGGGGCCACCCCCCCCCCAATTTCCCCCGGGGGGGCCCCCCCGGGTTTTTCCGGGGGGTCCGAGGCCCCCTTTTGGGGGGGGGGGAAAAAAACCCCCCCCGGGGGGGGCCCCCCCCCCCCCCCCGGGGGGCCCCCTTTTCCCCCCCCCGGGCCCGGAATTTTGGCCAACCCCCCGGGGGGGGGGGGGGGGGAAAAAAAGGGGGGGGGGAAAGGGCCCCAACCCCGGCTTTTTTCCCCCCAAACCCCCCCCCCCAAAAAAAAAACCCCCCCAACCCCCCCCCTTCCCCCCAAAACCCCCCCCCCCCGGGGGCCCCCCGGGGCGTCCCCCCCCCTTTCCGGGGGAAAAACCCCCGGGGCCCTTCCCCCCCCCCAAAAAAAAAACCCCCCCCCAGGTTGGGGGGGAAACCCCCCTTCCCCCCCCCAAAATTTGGGGGGAAAAACCCCATTTCCCCCACCCCGGGGCCCCCGGGGGCCCCCCCGGGCCCCCCCCCTTCCGGGGGTTTTGGGGAAAATTTGGGGGCCCCCTTTTTTAAAAAAAGGCCCTTTTTCCCCCGGCCCCCGGGGGGGTTAAGGGTTGGGGTTTTCCCCCCCTTTTGGGGGGCCCCTGGGGGGGAAAAATTTTTTTTTGGGGGAAAACCCCAAAACCCGGGGGGAAAAACGGGGGGGGGGTTTTTTGGGAAGGGCCCCCTTTTCCGGGGGGGGGGGCCCCCCCCCCCAAAAAAAAGGGGGGAAGGGGCCCTTTAAAAAAAACCCCCCCCCCTTTCCCCCAACCAAATTTCCCCCCCCAAAAAAAAAAAAAAACCCCCGGGGGGGTTTTTAAAATTTTTTTTCCCGGTTCCCGGGGGTTTTTGGGGGGGGTTTTTAAAAGGGGAAAAAATTTTCCCAAAACCCAAAAAAATTTTTTTTTCCCAATTTTTTTTTTTTTCCCAAAAAAAAAAAATTTTTGGGGGCCCCTTCCCCCCCCAAAAAAAAAACCCCCCAAAAAAAAAATTTTTTTTAAAAAAAAAGGGGGGAAAAAAGGGGGGGGGGGGAAAAAAAAAAAAACCCCTTTAAAAAAAAAAAAAAAATTTTTTTTTTTTTGGGCCCCAAAAAAAATTTTGAAAAAAATAAAACCAAAAAGGGGTTTTTTTTTCCCCCCAAAAGGGCCCCCGGTTTTAAAAAATTTTAACCTTTTAAGGAAAAAAAAAAAAATTTTTTTTTTTTTAAAAAAAATTTATTTTTTTTAAAAAAATTAAAAAAAAAAAAAAAATTTTTTAAAAAAAAAAAAAACCCTTTGGGAAAAAAAGGGGCCCCCCCCAAAAAAGGGGGGGGGAAAAAAAAGGAAAACCTTTTTGGGGAAAAACCCCCCCCCCAAAAAAAAGGGGCCCAGGAAAAAAAAGGGGGGGGAATGGGAGGGGAAAAGAAAGGGAAAAGGAAGGGAAAAAGGGAAGAAAAGAGAGGAGAAAATTTTAGGGGAAGGAGGGGAGGGGAAAAAAAGGGGGGGGGTTAAAAGAGAAAAGAAGGGGGAAAGGAAACAGAAAAAAGGAGACCCGAAAAAGGAAAAGAAGAGGGGAGAAGGGAAAAAGGGGAAAAAGGGAAGAAGGGGGAAAGAAAAAAGGGGGGGGAAGGAAGAAGGGGGAGAGAGAGGGGGAAAAGGGGAAAAGAAGAGGGAAAAAAAAAAAACCCAGAAGAAGCCCGAAGGGGAAAAAGGGGAAAAAGGGGAGAAGGGGGGGGAAGGGGGAGGGGGAAGTAAAATGGGAAAAAGGAAAAGGGAAAGGGAAAAGGGGGAAGAGGGGGAGAAGGGGAAGAAAGAAAGAAAAGGGGGAAGAGAGGAAAAAAAGAAAGGGAAAAAGGGAAGGGAAAGGGAAGAAAAAAGGGAGAAAGGGGGAAGGAAAGAGGAAGAAGGGAAAGAGAGGAAAAGGAAGGGAAGGGGAGAAAAAAGAAAGGGAAGGGGGGAGAGGAAAAAAGGGGAAAGAGAAAAAGAGGAGAAAGGGAAAGAGAAAGGAGAAAAGGGGGAAAAAGAAAAGGAAAAAAGAAGGGGGAAGGGGAGGAGGGGGAAAGGGAAGAGAAAAAAGGAAAAGGGGAAGAAAGGGGGAGAGGGAAGAGAAGGGAGAAAGGGAAAAAAGAAAAAGGGGGGGAAAGGGGGGGAAAGGGAGAAGGAAAGGAAAGAGAAAAGGGAAGGGAAAAAGGGGGAGAGGGGAGAAGGGAAAAAGAGGGGGAAAAAAGAAAGGGGAAGAGAGAAAAGGGCCACACACGGGAAACCCGGGGGAGAGAGGCCACACTGGGTACCAAGAGAGAGGCACACACTGGGCCCCAAAAAGAGGGGCCCAAGCACACTGGTACCAGAGAGAGGGCAGCACACGGGGAAACCAGAGAGAAAGCACACAAGGGTACCAGAGAGAGAGGCAGCCAACGGGTACCAGAAAGAGGGGCCCGCACACTGGGTACCAAAGAGAAAACACAAAAGGGTTACCAAAGAGAGGGCAGCCCATTTGGGTCCCAGAGAGAGGGGCAGCACACGGGTCCCAAGAGAAGGGGGGCACCACACGGGGTCCCAAGAGAGAGGCACCACACGGGAACCAAGAGAGAGGCACACACGGGCCCAAGGAGAGGGGCAGCACACTGGGAACCAGGGGAAGAGGCAGCACACGGGGGTCCCCAAGAGAGAGGAAACCCACGGGGAAAAAGAGAGGAACCCACCCAGGGGTCCCCAGAAGAAAAGGGCAGCCCACGGGGTACCGAGAAAGAGAGGCAGACACTGGGCCCCAAAGAGGGGGCAGCACACTGGGACCAGAGAGAAAAGGCCCGCACCCTGTGTCCCCAGAGAAAAGGGGGCACCCAACGGGGTACCAGAAAGGGGCAGCACACGGGAACAGAGAGAGGGGCGGGCACCGGGGTACCAGAGAGAGAGGGGCCACAGGGGTCCCAAAGAGAAAAGGCAGCACACGGGGTACCAGAAAAGGCAGCACACTGGCCCCAAGAGGGGAGGCACACCCCGGGGTACCAAAGAGAGGCGGGCACATGGGTCCCAAAGAGAAGGCAACACATTTGGGTCCAGAAAAGAGGCAGCCACGGGAAACCAGAGAAGGGGAGAACCTGGGCCCCAAGAGAGAGGCAGCACACAGGGTACCAGGAGAGAGGCAGCAAAACTGGGTACCAAGAGAAAAGGCAGCCCCGGGTACCAGAGAGAGAGATCAGCACACGGGGTCCAAGAGGGGGAGCACACTGGGAAACCAGAGAGAGGGGCAGCACACTGGGGAACCCAAGAGAGAGGCACAAAATGGGGTCCCAAGAGAGAGGCAGCACCCGGGTTTAACAAGAAAAGAGGCAGCACACGGGGAAACCCAAGAAGAGGCAGCACACGGGACCAGAGAGAAGGGCCGGGCCAAAACGGGGTACCAAGAAAAGGGGCAGCACACTGGGAAACCAGAAAAGAAAAGGCACCACACGGGGAAAACCAAAAGAGAAAAGGCAGCACACGGGGACCAAGAAGGGCACACACTGGTACCAAGAGAGAGGCAGCACACTGGGAAACCGGGATGATAGGCAGCACCGGGTCCCAGAGAAAAGGGGCACCCCCTGGGTACCAGAAGAGGGAAGCACACTGGGTACCAGGAGAGAGGCACCACACGGTCCCAAAAGGGGAGCACCACACGGGGTCCCCAAAAGAAAAGGCACAAAAGGGAAAACCAAGAGAGAGGAAACACCCGGGGTTTCCCCCAGAAGAGGGGCCAGCCCACTGGGTCCCAAAGGAGGGGAGGGGCCCCAAAACCAACCCCGGGTTCCCCCGAGAGAGAGGAAACACATTTGGTCCCAAAAAGGGGAGGGGGCAGCCCACTGGTACCAGAGAGAGGGGGCAGCAAAAAACCCCTGGGCCCCAAGAAAAGAGGGCACACGGGGTTTCCCAGAGAGAGAGGCGCACCCCGTGTACCAAAAGAGAAAAGGCAGCACAATGGTCCCAAAAGGGGGGGAAAGCACACTGGGTCCCAAGAGAGGGGCGGGCAAAAGGGTAAAGAGAGAAGGGGCCGCACACGGGGTTTACCAGAGAGAAAGGCCCACATTTGGGTACCAGAGAGAGAGGCACACACTGGGCCCAAGAGAAAAGGAAACCCCCGGGTTTACCAGAGAGAGGGGCACAACGGGTACCAAGAGAGAGGCAAAACATTTGGGCCCCCAAAGAAGGCAGCCACGGGGGTTACCAAGAGAAAGGGAAAGAAACCCCGGGTTTTCCAGAGAGAAAAACAGCACACTGGGAAACCAAGAAGGGGCAGCACACTGGGTACCAGAGAGAAAAGGAAAACCAACACGGGTCCCGAGAGAGAGAGGAAACCACACGGGGTAAAAAAGGGGAGAGGCAGCAAAACGGGGGTACCAGAGAAGAGGCAAAACAGGGGGAAAAAGAAAAGAGGCAGCACACTGGGACCAAGAGAGAGGCACCCCCTTTGGTCCCAAGAAGAGGAAACACCCTGGGCCCAAGAAAAAAGGGCATCCCCAGGGTACCAGAGAAAAGGGGCAGCACACTGGGCCCCAGAGAGAGGGCACCCACACTGGGTACCAGAGAGAGAGGAAAAGCACAGGGGTTTTACCAGAAGAGGGCAGCAAAATGGTACCAGAGAGGGGGCACACACTGGGTACCAGAGAGAGAAACAGCACACTGGGTAAAAAAGAGAGGCAGCACCGGTACCAGAGAGAGAGGCAGCCCACGGGTACCAGAGAGGGAGGCAGACACGGGGGCCCCAAGAGAAAGGCAGCACCTGGGTACCAGAGAGAGGGCAGCACACGGGGGAAACCAGGGGAGAGAGGCAACCCACGGGTACCAAAGAAAAGGCAGCCCACGGGGTACCAGAAGAAGAGGCAGAACACGGGGCCAAAAGGAGAGAGAAAGCACACTGGTACCAGGAGAGAGGCAGCACACGGGTACCAGAGAGAGAGGCAGCACACGGGGTTACCAGAGAAGAGATCAGCACACGGGGCCCAAGGGAGAGGGGGAGCACACGGGGTACCAGAGAGAGGGGGTCCAGACACTGGGAAACCAGAGAGAGAGGCAGCACATTTGGTCCCAAGAAAAGAGGCGGGCCACTGGGTACAAGGGAGGAGGCAGCACACAGGGTACCAGAGAGAGAGGGCAGCACACTGGGTCCCCAGAGAAAAGGCAGCACACAGGGTTTACCAGAGAGAGGGGCAGCACACGGGGTACCAAAAAAAAGGCACCACACTGGGAACCAAGAGAGGGGAAAGCCCACGGGTACCAAGAGAGAGGCAGCACACGGGGAAACCAGAGAGGGGGCAGCACCGGGGTCCCAAAGGAAAGGAAAAAGCACACTGGGAACCAAAAGGGGGGCGGGACACGGGGGTACCAAAAGAGAGACATCACACGGGGTCCCAGAGAGAGGGGGAAAGAAACACGGGTTTACCAGAGGGGAGGGGGAAACACCGGGTACCAGAAGAGAGGCAGCCCACGGGGTACCAGAGAAAAGGGGCAAAAAACACGGGGGCCCCAAGAAGAGGGGGCAGCACACTGGGTACCAGGAGAGAGGCAGAAACACGGGTTTCAGGGGAGAGAGGCAGCACACGGGGCCCCCAAGAGAGAGGCAGCACACTGGGTCCCAAGAGGGGGGAGCACACGGGTCCCAGAGAGAGAGGCAGCAACTGGTACCAGAGAGAAAAGGCAGCACCCCGGGGGTAAAATTAAGAGGCAGAAACACTGGGCCCAAGAGAGAGGGCAGCACAGGGGAACCAAGGAAAAGGGGGGCAGCACACTGGGCCCCAGAGAGAGGCGGGCACACGGGGGTACCGGGAAAAGAAAAGGGGCGGGCACATTTGGTACCAGAGAGAAAAGGCACCCACGGGGTTCCCAAAGGGGAGGGAGGCAGCACACTGGGTACCAGAGAGAGAGGCAGCACACTGGGTACCAGAGAGAGAGGCAGCACACTGGGTACCAGAGAGAGAGGCAGCACACTGGGTACCAGAGAGAGAGGCAGCACACTGGGTACCAGAGAGAGAGGCAGCCACGGGGAACCAGAGAGAGAGGGCACCGGGGTACCAGAGGGGGGCCGCACACGGGAACCAGAGAGAGGGGCCCGCCACGGGGTTAAAAAGAGAGAGGCAGACACGGGTCCAGAAAAGGGGGGCAGCACACGGTACCAAGAAAAGGGGGCGGGACACGGGGTTTCCAGAGAGAAGCGCACACTGGGTCCCCAAGAAGAGGCACCCACGGGGTCCCAAGAAAAAGGGGCAGCACACGGGTACCAGAGAGAGGGGCCCAGCACCTGGTCCCCAAGAGAAGAGGCACACCCTGGGTACCGGGAGAGAGGCCAGCACCATGGGTACCAAGAGAGAGGCAGCACACGGGGAAACCAGAAAAAGAGGCGCACACTGGGTACCAAAGAGAAGGCAGCACATTTGGGAAACCAGAAGAAAAGGGGGCCCAGCACACGGGGAAACCAGAGAGAGGGGGCACCACACTGGGTCCCCAGAAAAGGAGGAAAGCACAAAAGGGTACCAGAGAGAGAGGCACACATTTGGGTTTACCAAAAAAAAGAGAGAGGCACACACGGGCCCAGAGAGGGAGGGCACACGGGGAAACCAAAGAGGGAGGCGGGAAAACTGGGTCCCAAAGAGAGAGAGGCAGCACACGGGGACCAAGAGAGAGGCAGCACACTGGGAACCCAGAGAAAAGGGGCACCCACACGGGGTTACCAAGAGAGGGGGCAGCACCGGGTCCCAAGAGAAGGCAGCACACACGGGGTACCAAGGGGGAGTAAGGCCAAGGAAGGGGGAAACACGGGTCCCAAGAAAGGGGGAAACACACTGGGTCCCAAAGAGAGAGGGAAACCCACCCCGGTACCAGGAGAAGGCAGCACACGGGTTACCAGAGAGAGAGCAGCACCCCGGGGTCCCAAGAGATAGGGCAGCCACTGGGTACCAGAGAGAGAGGCAGCACCCCTGGGTACCAGAGAGAGAGGAAACCACACTGGGTACCAGAGAGGAGGAAACCCACGGGGTACCAAGAGAAGGCAGCAAAACGGGGTACCAGAGAGGAGGAAAGCACATTTGGTACCAGAGAGAGGGGGCAGCACACGGGGTACCAAAGAGAGGCACCACACGGGTACCAGAGAGAAGGAAGCACACGGGGTCCCAAAGGGGAGAGAGGCAGCACACGGGGTACCGAGGGGGAGGCAGCACACTGGGTACCAGAGAGGGGGGGCCACACGGGTACCGGGAAGAAAAGGGCAGAAACACTGGGAAACCAGAGAGAGAGGAAAGAAACACGGGGTACCAGAGAGAAGGCAGCACACTGGGTACCAAAAAGGGGAGGCACCCCCACGGGGGTACCAAAAGGAAAGGCAGCACACTGGGGAACCAAGAGAGAGGCAGCACACTGGTACCAGAGAGAGGGGCAGCACACGGGTACCAGAGAGAGGGGCAGCACATTTGGGTCCCAGAGAGAGAGCAGCAAACAGGGTACCAGAGGAGAGGGCATCACACGGGGTACCAAGAGAGAGGCACACACTGGTACCAAGAGAGGGGCACCCACACAGGGTACCAGAGAGAGAGGAAACCAAAACAGGGGGTACCAGAGAGGAGGCACCACACGGGGTTACCAGAGGAGGGGGAAACCACACTGGGTCCCAGAGAGAGAGGCAGCACACAGGGGTACCAAAGAGAGGCGCACATTTAAAAAAGGGAAAACCAAGAGAGAAGGGCACAAAACGGGAAACCAGAAGAGAGGGCACCCAAAACCTGGGTACCAGAGAGAGAGGCACCAAAACTGGGTCCCCAAAAGAAAAGGGCCCCACACTGGGTACCAGAAAAAGGGGCCCACACTGGTACCAGGGGAGAGAGGAAACCACACGGGGTCCCCAGAGAAGAGGCACCCCCCGGGGGGCCCCGAGAGAGAGGCACCACACAAAAAAATTAAAAAAAAAAAAAAAACCGAGAAAAGGGGCCCGCAAAACGGGGGAAACCAAAGGAGAAGAGGCAGCACACTGGGTACCAGAGAGAGGGGGCAGCCACGGGGTTACCAGAGAGAGAGGCAGCACACTATTCCGAAAGAGAGGCAGAAACACGGGGAACCCGAGGGGAAGAGGCAGCACATTTGGGTCCCAGAGAGAGAGGCACCCCCACTGGGTCCCAAGAGAGAGGCACCAAACACGGTACCAGAAGAGAGGCAGCACACGGGGGAAACCAAGAGAGAGGCACCACACGGGAACCAAGAGAGGGGAAACCACACGGGGTCCCAGAGAAGAAACCAAAACACGGGGGCCCAAAGGAGAGAGGCAGCACACTGTACCAGAGAGGGGGGGGAAAGAAACACGGGGTCCCCGAGAGAGGGGCAGCACACGGGGTTCCCAAAAACCCCAGGGAAGAAGAACCCAAATTTCCCAAAAAGACACGGCCATTTTGGAAAACCAAGAAAGGAACCCAAAACGGTTTCAAAAAACCACACAGGGTAAGAAAAGGCAAAACATTCCTGGAAGGGGAACACTGGGAACACCGGAAGAACACCTGGTAAAAAGAAGAACACCCCGGGGGTAAAAAAACACCCCTGTTAAGAAAGAAAAACACCGGGGTAAAAAACCGGACACAGTCCAGGAAAAACCCCACCTAAAAATAAAAAAGGGAAAAACACCGGGGGTAAAAAACAAACCTTTTGGTAAAAAACACCTGGTAAAAAAACAACCGGGGTACCAAAAAGAACACCCGGGGAAAAAAAACAACCGGGGTAAGAAAATCCCCGGGGTAAGAAAACCCCTGGTAAAAATCCCCCTTTTAAAAACCGGGTAAAAAAAAATTCGGGAAAAACATTTGTTCACATTTGGGTAAAACCATCCCTTTTAAAACTTCTTTTTAAAACCAACCACCAGTAAAACATCTCGGGTTAAAAACATCTCTGGAAAAAACATCTCGGGGTAAGAACATCTCTGGAAAGAACTTTCTCTGGTAAGAACATCTCTGGAAAAGAACACCCTCGGGTAAGAACATCTCTGTAAAAAACATCTCGGGTAAAAACTTTCTCGGGAAAAAAACTTTCTCGGGTAAGAACATCCTGGTAAGAACTTTCTCTGGTAAGAACATCATGGTAAAACCCATCTCTGGAAAGAAAAAACTCGGGAAAAAAACTTTCCTCGGGAAGAACATCTCTGGTAAGAACATCCGGGTAAAAAACCCCATTCGGGAAAGAAAACCGGGGTAAGAACATCTCGGTAAGAAAAACTCTGGTAAGAAAAAACCTCTTTAAAAACCATTCTGGTTAACCCGGAAAAAAAAAATTTGGGAAAATTTGGAAGAAAAACTTGAATAACATTTTAAAAAATTTCTTAAGAACATTTTGGGAAGAAACTTTTTCCCCCCTTTTAATTTAACCCTTGGTGCCACCGGAAGAACTTCCGGGAAAACATTTTGGTTTAAAAAAATTCGGAAAAATTTTAAAAAATTGGGAAACTTTTCCGGTAAAACACCTTTGAAAACTTTGGAAGGTTTTTCTTTAAAAACCGGTAAAATACGGAAGGGAACATCCCTGGTAAGCATCTTAGGAAGAAATTTTAAAAAATCCGGGTGAAACCCCCTGGTTTTAAAGATTCCAAAAACTTTTAAAAACCCTTTGGGTAAGAAATTAGGCCCAAAAAGGTTTGGGGCCAAAAAAAGGGATTTTAAACCAATTTGAAATACGGGTTCAGAAAAATGTCAAAAGAAGAGGGAAAATGATTTTTTCCCTAAATTTGGGACAAAAAGTGAACTGAATAAAATTCCCCCGGTAATTTTTAAAAATTGATTGAAAGAAACCGGGTTTTCAACCCAAACCGTTTGGAGGTTTTTTACCGGATGGCAAAATAAAAAATTTCTTTTAAAATTTTCCATAAACCCTGTTGGGAAAAACGAAACCTTTTTTTGGAGCAAAAGGTCCTGCCGAATTCCCCAACCCTTGAACCTGTGCAAAAAGGGGCCCCTCCTGGGGGGTGCCTGTTTGGGAAAGGATGTACCGGGGGTGATTGGGGGGGGGGGAACCTGTTGATCGAACCATGTTTGCCCAACGGAAAGTGGAAGTTTTTTGCAAAATTTTAGACCAATTTTTTTTCCAAAACCGGGCCGCCACCGAAACCCATTTCCCCCACCCACCCACCCCTCCTTTCCAGGCCCTCCTTCCCTGCCCCTCCCTAAAAGCCCTCCTCCCCCCCCTCCTTTTCAGCCCCCCCGGCCCACCTCCCCCTCAGCCCCACCCTCCCCCTCTCCACCCCTCCACCCTCTTGGTTTTTCGGGGCCCTTCCCCAGGCCCCTCCTGTTTCTCCCAAAGGCCCCTCTTTTCCCGAACCCCCTTCCTCAGCCCTCTCCCTCAGCCCTTTCTCTCCTCAGCCCCCTTTTTCCAGCCCTCTCTCCCCCCACCTTTTCTCCTAAAGGCCCCTCTCCTCCCCCTCTCTCCTCACCCCCTCTCTTTCAGCCCTCCTCCCTTCAGTCCCTTCCCCTTTGGGCCCTCTTTTTCCCCCCAGCCCTCCCCTCAGCCCCCCTCCTAAACCCCCCCTCCCTCGGGCCCTCTTTTCCTAAAGGCCCCTCCCCTTCACCTCCTTTTAAACCCTCTCTCCTCACCCCTCTCTCCTCAGCCCTCTCCCCCTCAGCCCTCTCTTTTCAGCCCTCTCTCCCACCCCCTCTCTCCTCAGCCCTCTCCCCCCTTACCCTCTCTCCTCAGCCCTCCCCCTAGCTCTCCCCTCCTCAGCCCCCCTCCCCCTCAGCCCTCTCCCACACTCTCCCCTTTTCAGCCCTCTCTCCTCACCCCCTTTTCCCCCCAGCCCTCTCCCCCCTTTACCCTCTCTCCCCCGGGCCCCCTTCCCCAGCCCTCTCTCCTCGGGCCCCTCCCCTTACCCTCTCCCCTCAGCCCTCTCTCCTTGGGTCTCTCTCCTCACCCTCCTCCTCACCCCCTCTTTTTCCTCCCCTCACCCCCTTCAGCCTCTTCCTCAGCCCCTCTCCTTAGCCTCTCTCCTCACCCTCTCCCTCAGCCCCCCTCTCCTCAGACCCTTTTCCCCCTCTCCTCCGGGCCCTCCCCCTCTCTCCCCCCAGCCCTCTCTCCTCACCCTCTCTCCTCAGCCCCTCTCTTTTTCGGGCCCTCTCTCCTCACCCCTCTCTCCGCTCCCCCCTCGCCCTCTTCCCCTACCCTCCTCCCGCCCTCCTCCTCAGCCCCTCCTCCTCAGCCCTCTCCCCCCACCCTCCCCCAGCCCTCTTTTCCTCACCCTCTCTCCTCGGGCCCCCCTTTTCCTCACCCCTCTCCCTTTCAGCTCTTCTCCCACCCCCTCCCCCCTCGGGCCCCCTCCTCCCCCTCTCTCCTCACCCTCTCTCCTCCCCCCCTCTCTCCTCGGGCCTCCTCCTCAGCCCCTCCTCTCTTCAGCCTCTCTCCTCAGCCCTCCCCTCAGCCCCTCCCCCACCCCCCTTTTTCCCCTAAAACCCTCCCCTCCTCGGGCCCCCCACTCTCCCCCAAAGCCCTCTCTCCTCAGCCCTCTCTCCTCAGCCCTCTCCCCACCCCTCTTTTCCTCGGGGCCCTCTCCCCCTCAGCCCTCTCTCCTACCCCTTTCTCTCCTCGGGCCCATCCCTCAGCCCTCTTTTTCACTCCCCCTCTTCCCGGGCCCTCTCTCCTCAGCCTCTCTCCTCAGCCCTCTCCCTCGGGCCCTCCTCCTCAGCCCTCTCTCCAGCCCCCTCCCCTCTCCCCAGCCCCTCTCCTCAGCCCTCTCTCCTCACCCCCCAGCCCTCTCTCCTCACCTTCTCTCATCCCCCCAGCCCTCTCTCCTCAGCCCTTTTCCCCTTCAGCCCTCTCTCCTAAAGCCCCCCCTCCTCACCCCTCTCCTCACCCCTTCCTCCTCCAGTTTTTAGTTTTGGTTATTTTGGGGGGGGGGGGGGGGGGTTTTCCTCACCCCTCCCCTTTCAGCCTCCCCCCTTCCTCACTCCCTCCTTTTTTTTATAAGAGACAAACCATTTTCCGACGCCACGCCCGGCGCACGTCCGGGGCGCACTGCCGAGCGTCACTGTCCGAGCGTAAAACTGCCCCGAGCGTCACTGTCCGAGCGTCCACTGACTGTCCGAAAAGTAAACTTTTCCGAGCGTCATTTTCCCCAAAGCGTCACTGCCGACGTAAAAGTCCGGGGGCGTAAACCTTCCGGGGCGTCACTGTCCGACGTAAACTGACGTCCAAGTCACTGCCCGAGCGTCACTGACTGTTCAAAGCGTCACTGACTGTCCAAAGCGTCACGGGTCCGAGCGCCCACTGTCCGAGCGTCACGCCCTGCCCCGGAGCCCACTGTCCGAGCGCACTGACTTTCCGAGCGTCACAAAACTGTCCAGCGTCACTGTCCGAGCGCCCACTGAGTCCGAGCGTCACTGACTGTCCGGCGTCCCCTACGTCCGGCTTTCACTGCCCCCGAGCCGTAAATGTCCGAGCTCCCTGCCCCGAGCGTCACTGACTGTCCGGCGTAAACTGCCCCAAAGCTCACTACTGCCCGAGCGCCCACTGATTTCCAAACCCGTCCCCTGACTGTCCGAGCGCCCATTGACTGCCCCTTAGCGTCACTTCCGACGTCACGTCCCGAGCGTCACTGACTGTCCGAGGGGGGGTCACGGGCCGAGCGCACTTTTCCGAGCGTCCCCTGTCCGAGCGCCCAACTGACTGCCCAAAGAGCCCAACGCCGACGTCACTGACGTCCAAAGCGTCACTTTTCCGACGCACTGTCCGAGCGTCCTTTCCCCCCTTTCACTGTCCCGAGCGTCACTGACGGTCCAAAGCGTCACTAACTGCCCCGAGCGCACTGACGTCCGAGCTTTCCCTGTCCGGCGCCCACTGCCCCGGCGTCACTGACTGTCCGAGCGTCACTGACTGTCCGAGCGTCACTGTCCGAGCGTAAATGTCCGAGCGTCACTGCCCCAAAGCGTCACGACTGCCGGAGGTCACTGCCGAGCGCCCACTGATGTCCGAGCGTCACTTTTCCGAGCTTAAAATGTCCGAGCGCCACTGCCCCGGCGCCCAACTGATTTGTCCGAGCGTCCCCCTGACTGTCCGACGTAAACTGCCCCAAGCGCCCCACTGACCCCCCCGAGCGTCACGACTGCCCCGAGCGTCACTGACTGTCCAGCGTCACTGACTTTTCCGGCGCCTGACTGTCCAGCGTCACGGGACGGGCCCC
Source organism: Cherax quadricarinatus (assembly GCF_026875155.1). Classification (NCBI taxonomy): domain Eukaryota; kingdom Metazoa; phylum Arthropoda; class Malacostraca; order Decapoda; family Parastacidae; genus Cherax; species Cherax quadricarinatus. The sequence goes on along the minus strand of NC_069409.1, from coordinate 51,201,341 downwards.
GGCGTAAACTGTCCGACGTAACGACTGCCCGAGGGGTCACTAAACGTCCGACCCTTCACTGTCCCAGCGTCCCCTGTCCGAGGGGCACTGACGTCCGAGAGTCACGGGTCCGAGCGCCCAACTGACGTCCCCGTCACTGACTGCCCGAGCGTCACTGTCCGAGCGTCACTGCCCTTGTCCGAGCGTCACGATTTCCCGAGCGTAAACCTACAGTCCGAGGGGGTCACTGTCCGAGCGTCAATGCCCCGAGGGGTCATTTGCCCCGAGCGTCATTTGACTGCCCCCGAGCGTCACTGACTGTCCGAGCGTAAACCTACTGTCCGAGCGTCACTTTTCCGACGTAAAAGCCCCGAGCGCCCAACTGTCCCGAGCGTAAACGGACGCCCCGAGCGTCACTGTCCCGAGGGGTCACGACTGCCGAGCGTCACTGATTTGTCCGAGCGTAAACTGACTTCCGAGCGTAAACAAAACGCCGAGCGTCACGTCCGAGCGCCTGACGTCCGAGCGTCACTTTTCCGACTTTCACGACTGTCCAAACGTCACTAAACCGTCCGACGTAAACTGCCCTGCCCCGAGCGCCCAAAATACTGCCCGAGCGTCAGGACTGTCCGAGCGTCACTGCCCTGCCGAAGTCACTGATTTGCCCCGAGCTCACGACTTTTCCGAGCGTCCCCCGGGACTGCCCCGAGCGCCACGGGCCGGGGCGTCATTTGACTGCCCGAGCGCCCTGACTGTCCAAGCGTCACTGCCCGGGTCCGAGCGCACTGTCCGAGCCCCACTGCCCACCCGTCACTGACTGCCGAGCGTCACTTCCGAGCGTCATTTACTGTCCGAGCGTCATGACGGGTCCAGCGTCACGACTGCCCCAGCTCAGTGCTGTCCACCCGTCGTGATTTCCAAAGCGCCCACTGACTGTCCGAGGGGGCACGACGGGTCCGAGCGTCACTGACTGCCCCCGAGCGCCCACTGACGCCCCGAGGGGTCACTGCCCCGAGCGCACTGGCTGTCCGAGCGTCACCTGACGTTCGAGCGTAAACTGTCCGAGCTCATGACTTTTCCAAGCGTCACTGACTTCCAGCTCACTGACTTTTCCAAGCGTCCCCGCCCTGTCCGACGTCATTTGACTTTCCAAAGCTTTCACTGCCCTGTCCGAGCGTCACTGACTGCCCCGAGCTTCACTGAACTGTCCCGAGCGTCCTGACTGTCCGAGCGTCACGCTGTCCGAGGCTCCTTTTCCAGCGTAACTGACTGCCCCGAGCGTCACTGCCCTGTCCGAGCTTCACTGTCCGAGGGGCCCACTGTCCGAGGGGTCACTGACTGTCCGAGACACTGCCCCGAGCGCACTGACTGTCCGAGCGCCCACTGACTTTCCGGCGTACTGCCCCGACCGTCACTGACTGCCCCGACGTCACTGACTGTCCGAGGTCACCTACTGTCCAAAGCGTCTCGTCCGAGCGTCAATGTCCGGGGCGTCACTGACTGTCCGAGGTCATTTAAAAGTCCGGGCGTCACTAAAGTCCGACGTCACTAAATGTCCGAGGGGCACTGCCCCCGAGCGTCACTGATTTGCCCCGAGCGCCCCGTCCCGACGTCACTGACTGCCCGGGAGCGTCCCCGACGGGTCCGAGCACACTGACTGCCGAGCGTCACTGCTGTCCGAGCGTCCCCGCCAAAGCGCCCACAACTGTCCGAGCGTCACTGTCCGAGCGCAGTGACTGTCCAAGCGTCCCCGGGCCCGAGCGCCACTGCCGAGCGCCCACTGACGGTCCGAGCGTCACGCCGAGCGTCATGACTGCCCCGAGCGCCCACTGTTCGGGGGCCCAGTGACTGTCCAAAAGCGTCACGCCCCAAAGGCGTCACTGACGCCCCGAGCGTCACTGTCCGAGCGTCCCCTGCCCCAACGTCCCCGCCCCGAGCGTCACTGTCCCGAGCGCCCCACTGACTGTCCGAGCGTCACGCTGCCGGGACGTCACGACAGCCGACGCCGGGACGTCCGAGCGTCACGGCCCCGAGCGTCACGCCCTGTCCAGCGCACTGTCCGAGCGTCACTGACTGTCCGAGCGTAAAACTGACTGTCCGAGCATCACTGCGTCCGAGCGCCCCAAGGACTTCCCGGGGGTCAGTGCCTGTCCGAGCGCACTGCCCTTCCCCGAGCGTCATGACTTCCAAGCGCCCCCTGACTGTCCGAGGTCACTGACTTCCGAGCGTCACTACGTCCGAGGTCACTGACTTTTCCGAGCGCCCATTTCTGTCCGAGCATCAGTGACTGTCCAAACGCCCAGTGACTGTGGCGTCAGGGGACGGTCCGGAGTCACGACGGGTCCGAGCGCCACTAAACGTCCAGCGCCCACTGACTGTCCGACGCCCAAAACTGACTGTCCGAGCATCATTGACTGTCCGGGGGCGTCACTGACGCCCGAGCGTAAACTGACTTCCGAGCGTCACTGTCCGACGCCCACTGACTGTCCGAGCGCCCACTGTCCAAAGCGTCAGTGACTGCCAAAGCGCCCACTGTCCGAGCGCCCACGCCCCAAGCGTCACTGACTGTCCGACCCCCCGCACGGGTCCGAGCGTCATTTGACGTCCAGCTTTCACTTTTTCCGAGGGTCATGATTTGTCCGACGCCCACTGTCCGAGCGTCCCCTGCTGCCCCAAAGGCGCCCACGCCCGAGCGTCACTTCCGAGCCATTTGTCCGAGCGCCCACTGACTGCCCGAGCGTCACGCCCCGAGCGTCCGCCGAGCGCACTGTCCGAGGGGGTCCCTGACTGAAAAAATCAAAAGTTTATTAAAAACCGAGGTAAGCAGTGAGCCCCGGGGTAAAAAGGCTTTTAAATCAAAGCCTCCTGAGCCCCCCGGGTTTGGGATTTCTAAGTGGGGGGGTTTGAAGTCTATCTATAACGGGGGGAAATTTAAGGGCTGTATGCACCTGTTCACCACCGGAAAAGGGAAAACTTTTTTTAGCTATAGTAGCAAATTAAACTCTCAGTGTGTATACACTAAATGATGCAGAACAAGATACATGGGGATAGAACTCTTTAGCTCTAGATCTTTCGCACTCTCGTGCGTCGTCAAGAGCTATACAATGTTGCAAGACAGCAACAAGTAGGAGGGGAAATTCTCTGAGGCAAGATAGAAGTTATCAGTTGCAACACATATGGGCTGCCACTGAACTCTGAACTCTTCTCCAGGCTGAGGGACTGACCACCTCAAATACCTTTTCTCCAAGGTTGATGGACTGATTACATCATCTTTAGTTCATTACTACTGCTGCCTCTGTATTTGACTGAAGAAGCCTGCTGTGTAGGTGACACGTTTCATTAATAAAGATACCTAAATGTTATACATGTGTCTTAATCTTCAACTTGTCGGTATTAAATAGCATTTCCAACAATAATAAAAATCGTGGAGACAGCATCGACCAGGACAAACGTTGCACTACGAGCCACCAGGATGATCGCTCTGTGTAGAGCTTTGTCAGGCTCCACACAGAGCCGTGGGATTCTAGTGGGTTGAGAGCTTTCTTATGATCGTCAGCACTGGCCGAAATATCACAATAATAGCTTCCTTCGAAGCTTTGAGTGAGAGTACACGCACAAGAGCTGTGATTCGACCCCTGCAACCACATACAGGCGCGTACACACACACACACTCCAGGTTTCCCCTCAAGATGACACTGAGTTGAACTTTCTCTCCGCCAGATGGCTCCATCACAGCTTTTCCCTCAAGAATTTATCTATCTTGCTTTTTCACGTTATCTATTTCATTGTATTTGGTACTGTTTATATATTATATATATAATTATATATATAATTATATATATATAATATATATATATATATATATATAATATATATATATATATATATATTATAAATATATATATATATACTTATATATAAATATATATATTATATATATATATATATATTATATATATATATATAGGGTGTTTCAAAATGATGGACTCAATATAAGGAGTCCTTTGAAAGGGAATCCATTATTTGGAAACACCCTGTGTATATAGTGCTGCTAGTGCCAGTGAGCAGTCCTCTCTCTCTCACTCTCTCTTTATCTATCTATCTATTCCTCTATTGCATGTGATCAGTCACGAGGGAGACTTCACCAAATTCAACTTCAATAGGAAAATCATAAGGTGGGACCAAGTCAACCAGGTCCTAAATGATATAAACTGGGAAGATATCCTAGGCATCACAGATTCAAACCTATGTCTAGAACAAATGAACTCTGTGGCACTCCAGGTATGCTCCAGTCATATTCCTTTAAGGGAAAGGAGAAGAGTAAACTAGAAAGAGAAAGGTGCTCCCTATACAGGCATAGGCAAAGAATAACAGAGCGGCTAAATGAGGCCAATATATTTGTAATGCGTAGGGAGACACTGGTTAGAGAAATAGGAAACATCGAACGCGGGAAGAACTAAAAGCCATAAATGAAATTGAAAGAAACCCAAAATATTTCTTTTCTTATGCCAAATCAAAGTCGAGAACAACAACCAGTATTGGGCCACTACTTAAATGAGATGGTTCTACACAGATGACAGCAAGGAAATGAGTGAGCTACTCAAGTCCCAGTATGACGACTCGGTTTTTAGCGAACCGCTAAAAAGACTGAGAGTCGAAGATCTAAATTATTTTTTTATGAGAGAGACCCAGAATTTGGCAGACTCGAACCTATCTGATATTACCATGACGCTAAATGACTTTGAAAAGGCGATAAATGACATGCCCATGCACTCTGTTCCAGGCCCAGACTCATGGAACTCCGTGTTCATCAAGAACTGCAAACTGTGTCCCAGGAGACTGTGTTCCAGGAGACTCTGTCCCCAAAAACTGTGTTCCAGGAGATTCTTATGTTCTTATTGCTTGGGTAGTGTCTATTCTGTTAGTGGGTTGGATTTGTTGGATTGCCGTAAGGAAAATAATAGGCTGGATAACTAGAACTTTCAAGTCAACTGTCACAAATCACTGTTATATACTGACGGCCCATACAAGGCAGGTACATCCTATGGAGAGGGAGCTTGGACACAGGGGTCGTCCCACAGCTGCTAAAAACAACAGACATAGCTCCACTCCACAAAGGGGGCAGTAAAACAATAGCAAAGAACTACAGACCGATAGCACTAACGTCCCATATCATAAAAATCTTTGAAAGGGTTCCGAGAAGCAAGATCACCACCCATCTAGATACACATCAGTTACACAACCCAGGGCAACATGGGTTTAGAGCAGGTCGTTCCTGCCTGCCCCAACTACTGGACCACTATGACAAGGTCCTGGATGCTCTTGAAGACAAGCAAAACTCAGACGTAGTATACGCTGACTTTGCAAAAGCCTTTGACAAGTGTGACCATGGTGTAATAGCGCACAAAATACGTGATAAATGAATAACAGGAAAAGTTGGTAGATGGATCTATAATTTCCTAACAAATAGAACACAGAGTAGTAGTAAACATAGTAAAGTCTGAGGCAGCTACGGTGAAAAGCTCTGTTCCACAAGGCACAGTACTCGCTCCCATCTTGTTCATCGTCCTCATATCGGACATAGACAGGGATATAAGCCACAGCACCGTGTCTTCCTTTGCAGATGACACCCTAATTTGCATGACAGTGTCCTCCATTGAAGACACTTCAAGACTCCAAGGCGGACATCAACCAAATCTTTAAATGGGCCGCAGAAAACAATATGAAGCTCAATGAAATTTCAATTACTTAGATATGGAAAAAGTGAGAAAATTAAAACTATATCTGAGTATAAAACAAATTCCAACCACACAACGTAGCGAAAAACTAATGTAAAAAACCTGGGAGTGGTCATGTCAGAGGATCTCACCTTCAAAGACATTCTATTAATCGCATCTGCTAGATAAAGACAGGATGGATAATGAGAACCTTCAAAACCAGGGATGGCAAGCCCATGATGATACTCTTCAGGTCGCTTGTTCTATTTAGGCTGGAATATTGCCGCACACTATTAACAGCACCTTTCAAGGCAGGTGAAACTGCTGATCAAGAAAATGTACAGAGAACCTTCACGGCGCGCATAACGGAGATAAAACACCTCAATTACTGGGAGCGCTTGAGGTTTCTCAACCTGTACTTCCTAGAACGCAGGCGGGAGAGATGCATAATTATATACACTTGGAAAATCCTAGAGGGATTAATACCAAACTTACAAACGGAAATCAGTCCATATGAAAGCAAAAGACTCGTCAAACGATGCAACATCCCCCCAATGAAAAGCAGGGGTGTCACTAGCACGATAAGAAACAACACAGTAAGTGTCAGGGGCCTAAAACTGTTCAACTGCCTCCCAGGAGACAAGCACCTAAAGTCGGTACCTGACCAGGCGGGCCGGGGTTCGTACGTGGGGTTGCGTGCGGCCAGCAGTAACAGCCTTCTTTGAACAGATCCTGATCCACCATGAGTTCTGGTTACAGACCGGGCCGCGGGGGCGTTGACCCCCGAATCTCTCTCCATGTATATTCCAAGTATTTGGTTCCGTTGATTAATTTTGATCATTGAAATATATTTAAACTTTGTGAAAAGTTGATAAGTTGGAGGATCACAGATCAGGTTAACAAGTTAATGGTCACAGGTCAGGTTAACAAGTTAATGGTCACAGGTCAGGTTAACAAGTTAATGGTCACAGGTCAGGTTAACAAGTTAATGGTCACAGGTCAGGTTAACAAGTTAATGGTCACAGACCAGGTTAACAAGTTAATGGTCACAGGTCAGGTTAACAAGTTAATGGTCACAGGTCAGGTTAACAAGTTAATGGTCACAGGTCAGGTTAACAAGTTAATGGTCACAGGTCAGGTTAACAAGTTAATGGTCACAGACCAGGTTAACAAGTTAATGGTCACAGGTCAGGTTAACAAGTTAATGGTCACAGACCAGGTTAACAAGTTAATGGTCACAGGTCAGGTTAACAAGTTAATGGTCACAGGTCAGGTTAACAAGTTAATGGTCACAGACCAGGTTAACAAGCTAATGGTCACAGACCAGGTTAACAAGTTAATGGTCACAGGTCAGGTTAACAAGTTAATGGTCACAGACCAGGTTAACAAGTTAATGGTCACAGACCAGGTTAACAAGTTAATGGTCACAGACCAGGTTAACAAGCTAATGGTCACAGACCAGGTTAACAAGTTAATGGTCACAGGTCAGGTTAACAAGTTAATGGTCACAGACCAGGTTAACAAGTTAATGGTCACAGACCAGGTTAACAAGTTAATGGTCACAGATCAAGTTAACAAGTTAATGGTCACAGGTCAGGTTAACAAGTTAATGGTCACAGACCAGGTTAACAAGTTAATGGTCACAGACCAGGTTAACAAGTTAATGGTCACAGGTCAGGTTAACAAGTTAATGGTCACAGACCAGGTTAACAAGTTAATGGTCACAGACCAGGTTAACAAGTTAATGGTCACAGATCAAGTTAACAAGTTAATGGTCACAGGTCAGGTTAACAAGTTAATGGTCACAGACCAGGTTAACAAGTTAATGGTCACAGACCAGGTTAACAAGTTAATGGTCACAGATCAAGTTAACAAGTTAATGGTCACAGACCAGGTTAGCAAGTTAATGGTCACAGATCAAGTTAACAAGTTAATGGTCACAGACCAGGTTAACAATTTAATGGTCGCAGATCAAGTTAACAAGTTAATGGTCACAGACCAGGTTAACAAGTTAATGGTCACAGACCAGGTTAACAAGTTAATGGTCACAGATCAAGTTAACAAGTTAATGGTCACAGATCAGGTTAAGTTAATGGTCACAGACCAGGTTAACAAGTTAATGGTCACAGACCAGGTTAACAAGTTAATGGTCACAGACCAGGTTAACAAGTTAATGGTCACAGATCAAGTTAACAAGTTAATGGTCACAGACCAGGCTAACAAGTTAATGGTCACAGACCAGGTTAACAAGTTAATGGTCACAGACCAGGTTAACAAGTTAATGGTCACAGATCAAGTTAACAAGTTAATGGTCACAGACCAGGTTAACAAGTTAATGGTCACAGATCAAGTTAACAAGTTAATGGTCACAGACCAGGCTAACAAGTTAATGGTCACAGACCAGATTAACAAGTTAATGATCACAGGCCAAGTTAACAAGTTAATGGTCACAGACCAGGTTAACAAGTTAATGGACACAAGTCAGGTTAACAAGTTAATGGTCACAGGTCAGGTTAACAAGTTACTGGTCACAGATCAGGTTAACAAGTTAATGGTCACAGACCAGGTTAACAAGTTAATGATCACAGACCAGGTTAACAAGTTAATGATCACAGACCAGGTTAACAAGTTAATGGTCACAGACCAGGTTAACAAATTAATGGTCACAGACCAGGTTAATAAGTTAATGATCACAGACCAGGTTAACAAGCTAATGGTCACAGACCAGATTAACAAGTTAATGGTCACAGATAAGGTTAACAAGTTAATGGTCTCAGACCAGGTTAACAGGTTAATGGTCACAGGTCAGGTTAACAAGTTAATAATCAAAGGTAAAGTTAACAAGTTAATGGTCACAGACCAGGTTAACAAGTTAATGGTCACAGACCAGGTTAACAAGTTAATGGTCACAGACCAGGTTAACAAGTTAATGGTCACAGGTCAGGTTAACAAGTTAATAATCAATGTTGAAGTTAACAAGTTATTAGTCACAGGTCAGGTTAACAAGTTAATGGTCACAGGTCACGTTAACAAATTAATGGTCACAGGTCAGGTTTACAAGTAAATGGTCACAAGTCAGGTTAGCAAGTTAATGGTCACAGGTCAGGTTAAAAAGTTAATAATGATCACAGGTCAGGTTAACACGTTAATGATCACAGATCAGGTAAACAAGTTAATGATCGCAGACCAGGTTAAAAGGTTAATGGTCACAGACCAGGTTAACAAGTTAATGGTCACAGACCAGGTTAGCTAATTAATGATTAAAGACCAGGCTAACTAGTTAATGATCACAGGTCAGGTTAACAAGTTAATGGTCACACACAAGGTTAACAAGTTGATGGTCACAGACCATGTTAACAAGTTAATGGTCACAGACCAGGTTAACAAGTTAACGGTCACAGACCAGGTTAACAAGTTGATGAAAACAGACCAGGTTAACAAGTTAATGGTCACAGACCAGGTTAACAAGTTAATGGTCACAGAACAGGTTAACAAGTTAGTGGTCACAGACCAGGTTAACAAGTTAATGATCACCGATCAGGGTAACAAGTTAATGATCACAGACCAGGTTACCAAGTTAATGGTCACAGGTCAGGTTAACAAGTTGATAATCAAAGGTAAAGTTAACAAGTTAATGGTCACAGGTCAGGTTAACTTGATAATGGTCACAGGTCAGGCTAACATGTTAATGATCAAAGGTGAGGCAAAAAGTTAATAGTCACAGGTCAGCATCACAGGTCAGGTTAACAAGTTAATGGTCACTGGTCAGGTTAATAAGTCAATGGTGACAGATCAGGATAAAAAGTTAATGGTCACAGGTCAGATAAATAAGTTAATGGTCACAGGTCAGGTTAACAAGCTAATGGTCATAGGTCACGTAAACAAGTTAATGGGCACAGACAAGGTTAACAAGTTAATGGTCACAGACCACTTGAACAGGTTAATGATCACAGACCAGGTTAACAAGTTAATGATCACAGGTCAGGTTAACAAATTAATGGTCACAGACAAGGTTAACAAGTTAATGGTCACAGACTAGGTTGACAAGTTAATGGTCACAGACCAGGTTAACAAGTTAATGATCACAGACCAGGTTAACAAGTTAATGGTCACAGACCAAGTAAACAAGTTAATGGTCACAGACCAGGCTAACAAGTTAATGATCACAGACCAGGTTAGCAAGTTAATGATCACAGACCAGGTTAACAAGTTAATGATCACAGACCAGGTTAACAAGTTAATGGTCACAAACCAGGTTAACAAGTTAATGGTCACAGACCAGGTTAACAATTTAATGATCACAGACCAGGTTAACAAGTAAATGGTCACAGACCAGGTTAACAAGTTAATGATCATAGGTCAGGTTAACAAGTTAATGACCACAGACAAGGTTAACAAGGTAGTGGTCACAGTCCAGGGTTAACAAGTTAATAATCAAAGGTAAAGTTAACAAGTTAATGGTCACAAGTCAGGTTAACAAGTTAATGGTCACAAGTCAGGTTAACAAGTTAATGGTCACAGGTCAGGTTAACAAGTTAATGGTCACAAGTCAGGTTAACAAGTTAATGGTCACAGGCCAGGTTAAGAAGTTAATGGTCACAGGTCAGATTAACAAGTAAATGGTCACAAGTCAGGTTAACAAGTTAATGGTCACTGGTCAGGTTAACAAGTTAATGGTCACAGGTCAGGTAAAGAAGTTAATAGTCACAGGTCAGCATCACAGGTCAGGTTAACAAGTTAATGATCACAGGTCAGCATTGCTGGTCAGGTTAACAAGTTAAGGGTCACAGGTCAAGTTAACAAGTTAATGGTCACAGTTCAGGTTAACTTGTTAACAAGTTAATCCTCAAAGGTCAGGTAAAAAGTTAATAGTCACAGGTCAGCATCACAGGTCAGGTTAACAAGTTAATGGTCACTGGTCAGGTTAACAAGTTAATGGTCACTGGTTAGGTTAACAAGTTAATAGTCACAGGGCAACATCACAGGTCAGGTAAACAAGTTAATGGTCACAGGTCAGCATTACAGGTCAGGTTAACAAGTTAATTCTCACATGTGAAGTTAACAATTTAATGGTCACAGGTCAGCATCACTGGTCAGGTAAACAAGTTAATGATCACATTTCAGGTTAACACGTTAATTGTCACAGGTCAGATTAACAAGTTAATGGTCACAGGTCAGGTAAACAAGTTAATGGTCACAGGTCAGGTTAACAAGTTAATGATTACTGGTCAAGTTAACAAATGTTCACAGGTCAGATTAACAAGTTAATGGTCACAGATCAAGTGACATCTCAGGTCACAAGTCATGTCAGGTCACATCTTATGCCAGGTTTCATTTCATGTCACGTCATACCTCATGCCAGGTCGCACCTCAAACCAGGTGGTGGTGGTCGTGACTTCATTAATTACAGCAGCCAACACTCTCAGTTTTCTTGTATTCTTTCCTCTTTTCAAGAGTGAAAACATTGGTGAAAGACTTGACCGCAAGATCGTCTTGTGTCACCACAATGGTAGAGTGAGGGGGGATGGGGAGGAGGTACGGTGGGGGGGGGGAGTCTGGAACACTCAAGTTCTCCCCTCCCGTCCCGTCCCGTCCCGTCCCGTCCCGTCCCGTCCCGTCCCGTCCCGTCCCGTCCCGTCCCGTCCCGTCTTTGGTATTGTGGGGGGGGTGTCGGGTTCTAGTAGAGAGGGGAGGGAATGAGAGGGGGAGGGGGGTTTCTGGCCAACAGACGGCAGTGACACAGCATCACTAGGCTTGACTATTTAACCCCCTTCCTCTCCCCCTCCCTCTTCCCCATCCCCTCCCCCTTCCCCACATGGCACCCTGTGAGGTTACAAAAACAACAACAGTCTACATTCAATTAACACCTTGAGTAATGCTTGGTGTGTGTGTGTACTCACCTATTTGTGGTTGCAGGGGTCGAGTCATAGCTCTTGGCCCCGAGTGTGTGTGAGTGTGTGTGTGTGTGTGTGTGTGTGTGTGTGTGTGTGTGTGTGTGTGTGTGTGTGTGAGTGTGTGTGTGTGTGTGTGTGTGTGTGTGTGTGTGTGTGTGTGGTGTGTGTGTGTGTGTGTGTGTGTGTGTTGTGTGTGTGTGTGTGTGTGTGTGTACTCACCTATTTGTGGTTGCAGGGGTCGATTCATAGCTCTTGGCCCGAGTGTGTGTGTGTGTGTGTGTGTGTGTGTGTGTGTGTGTGTGTGTGTGTGTGTGTGTGTGTGTGTGTGAGTGTGTGTGTGTATGTGTGTGTGGTGTGTGTGTGTGTGTGTGTGTGTGTGTGTGTGTGTGTGTGTGTGTGTGTGTATGTGTGTGTGTGTGTGTGTGTGTGTGTGTGTGTGTGTGTGTATGTACTCACCTACTCACCTAGTTGAGGTTGCGGGGGTCGAGTCCGAGCTCCTGGCCCCGCCTCTTCACTGATCGCTACTAGGTCACTCTCCCTGAGCCGTGAGCTTTATCATACCTCTGCTTAAAGCTATGTATGGATCCTGCCTCCACTACATCGCTTCCCAAACTATTCCACTTACTGACTACTCTGTGGCTGAAGAAATACTTCCTAACATCCCTGTGATTCATCTGTGTCTTCAGCTTCCAACTGTGTCCCCTTGTTACTGTGTCCAATCTCTGGAACATCCTGTCTTTGTCCACCTTGTCAATTCCTCTCAGTATTTTGTATGTCGTTATCATGTCCCCCCTATCTCTCCTGTCCTCCAGTGTTCGTCAGGTTGATTTCCCTTAACCTCTCCTCGTAGGACATACCTCTTAGCTCTGGGACTAGTCTTGTTGCAAACCTTTGCACTTTCTCTAGTTTCTTCACGTGCTTGGCTAGGTGTGGGTTCCAAACTGGTGCCGCATACTCCAATATGGGCCTAACATACACGGTGTACAGGGTCCTGAATGATTCCTTATTAAGATGTCGGAATGCTGTTCTGAGGTTTGCTAGGCGCCCATATGCTGCAGCAGTTATTTGGTTGATGTGCGCTTCAGGAGATGTGCCTGGTGTTATACTCACCCCAAGATCTTTTTCCTTGAGTGAGGTTTGTAGTCTCTGACCCCTAGACTGTACTCCGTCTGCGGCCTTCTTTGCCCTTCCCCAATCTTCATGACTTTGCACTTGGTGGGATTGAACTCCAGGAGCCAATTAGCCAATTACTGGACCAGGTCTGCAGCCTGTCCAGATCCCTTTGTAGTTCTGCCTGGTCTTCGATCGAGTGAATTCTTCTCATCAACTTCACGTCATCTGCAAACAGGGACACCTCAGAGTCTATTCCTTCCGTCATGTCGTTCACAAATACCAGAAACAGCACTGGTCCTAGGACTGACCCCTGCGGGACCCCGCTGGTCACAGGTGCCCACTCTGACACCTCGCCACGTACCATGACTCGCTGCTGTCTTCCTGACAAGTATTCCCTGATCCATTGTAGTGCCTTCCCTGTTATCCCTGCTTGGTCCTCCAGTTTTTGCACCAATCTCTTGTGTGGAACTGTGTCAAACGCCTTCTTGCAGTCCAAGAAAATGCAATCCACCCACCCCTCTCTCTCTTGTCTTACTGCTGTCACCATGTCATAGAACTCCAGTAGGTTTGTGACACAGGATTTCCCGTCCCTGAAACCATGTTGGCTGCTGTTGATGAGATCATTCCTTTCTAGGTGTTCCACCACTCTTCTCCTGATAATCTTCTCCATGATTTTGCATACTATACATGTCAGTGACACTGGTCTGTAGTGTGTGTGAGTGTGTGTGTGTGTGTGTGTGTGTGTGTGTGTGTGTGTGTGTGTGTTGTGTGTGTGTGTGTGTGTGTGTGTGTGTGTGGTGTGTGTGTGTGGTGTGTGTGTGTGTGTGTGTGTGTGGTGTGTGTGTGTGTGTGTGTGTGTGTGTGTGTGTGTGTGTGTGTGTGTGTGTGTGTGTGTGTGTGTGTGTGTGTGTGTGTGTGTGTGTGTGTGTGTGTGTGTGTGTGCATGTATGTGTGTGTGTGTGTGTGTGTGTGTGTGTGCGTGTGTGTGCGTGTGTGTGTGTACTCACCTATTTGTACTCACCTATTTGTGGTTGCAGGGGTCGAGTCACAGCTCCTGGCCCCGCCTCTTCGCTGATTGCTACTAGGTCCTCTCTCTCCCTGCCCCATGAGCTCTATCATACCTCGCCTTAAAACTATGTATGGTTCCCGCCTCCACTACGTCACCTTCTAGGCTATTCCACGGCCTGACTACTCTATGACTGAAGAAATACTTCCTAACATCCCTTTGATTCATCTGAGTCTTCAACTTCCAATTGTGACCTCTTGTGTCTGTGTCCCTTCTCTGGAACATCCCATCTTTGTCCACCTGGTCTATTCCGTGCAGTATTTTATATGTCGTTATCATGTCTCCCCTGACCCTCCTGTCCTCCAGAGTCGTCAGGCCGATTTCCCTCAACCTTTCTTCGTAGGACAATCCCCGTAGCTCTGCGACTAGTCTTGTTGCAAACCTTTGCACTTTCTCTAATTTCTTGACGTGCTTGACTAGGTGTGGATTCCAAACTGGTGCTGCATACTCCAGTATGGGCCTGACGTAAATGGTATACAGAGTCTTAAACGAATCCTTACTGAGGTATCGGAACGCTATCCGTAGGTTTGCCAGGCGCCCGTATGCTGCAGCAGTTATCTGATTGATGTGCGCCTCAGGAGATATGCTCGGTGTTATACTCACCCCCAGATCTTTTTTCCCTTTAGTGAGGCTTGCAGTCTTTGGCCATCTAAACTATATTGTGTCTGCGGTCTTCTTTGCCCTTCCCCAATCTTCATGACTTTGCATTTGGCAGGGTTAAATTCAAGGAGCCAGTTGCTGGACCAGGCTTGTAGCCTGTCCAGGTCTCTTTGTAGTCCTGCCTGATCCTCATCCGATTTGATTCTTCTCATTAACTTCGCATCATCTGCAAACAAGGACACTTCTGAGTCTATCCCTTCCGTTATGTCGTTCACATATACCAAGAACAGCACAGGTCCTAGGACTGACCCCTGTGGAACCCCGCTTGTCACAGGTGCCCACTCTGAAACCTCGTCACGTACCATGACTCGTTGTTGCCTCCCTGTCAGGTATTCTCTGATCCATTGCAGTGCCTTTCCTGTAATGTGTGCCTGATCCTCTAGCTTTTGCAGTAACCTCTTGTGAGGAACTGTGTCGAAGGCCTTCTTGCAGTCCAAAAATATGCAGTCGATCCACCCCTCTCTCTCTTGTCTTACTTCTGTCACCTGTCATAAAACTCTAGTAGGTTTGTGACACAGGATTTTCCTTCCCTGAAACCGTGCTGGTTGTCAATTATACACTTGTTTCTTTCCAGGTGCCCCACCACTCTCCTCCTGATAATCTTCTCCATGACCTTGCATACTATACACATTAGTGATACAGGTCTGTAGTTTAGTGTCTCATGTCTGTCTCCCTTTTTAAAAATTGGGACTACATTTGCCATTTTCCATACCTCAGGGAGTTGCCCAGTTTCAAATGATGTGTTGAAGATCTTTGTTAATGGCTCACACAATATCTCTGCTCCCTCTTTAAGGAACCATGGAGAGATGTTGTCTGGTCCCACCGCCTTTGAGGTGTCAAGTTCGCATAGCAGCTTCTTCACCTCCTCCTTGGTTATATGTACCTCATCCAGCACTTGCTGGTGTGCCCCCCTGTTCTGATTTCCTGGAGTCCTACTGCTTTCCACTGTAAATACCTCTTTAAATCTTGTGTTGAGCTCCTGACATACCTCTTGGTCGTTTCTTGTGAATTCCCCATCACCTTTCCTCAGTCTGATTACCTGGTCCTTGACTGTTGTTTTCCTCCTGATGTGGCTGTACAACAGCTTCGGGTCAGTCTTTACTTTTGATGCTATGTCATTTTCATATTGTCTCTGAGCCTCCCTTCTTATCTGTGCATATTCGTTTCTGCTCTTCGGCTGATTTCTTTATTTTCTCTGAGTTCTCTGTCTTCTGTACCTTTTCCATTCTCTAGTACACCTAGTTTTTGCCTCCCTACACCTTTGGGTGAACCAAGGACTCGTTCTGTTCTTCCCATTATTTCTGTTTCCCTTGGGAACAAACCTCTCCTCTGCCTCCTTGCATTTTGTTGCTACATAATCCATCATTTCTTGTACTGGTTTTCCTGTCAGTTCCCTCTCCCACTGAATGTCTTGAAGGAAGTTCCTCATGCCTGAGTAGTTCCCCCTTTTGTAGTTTGGGTTTTCCCAGCCTATTCCTGCTACTCTCTCCACTTGGAGCTCAACTATATAGTCGAAGCACAGAACCACATGATCACTAGCTCCCAGGGGCCTTTCATACATGATACCCTCGATGTCCGAACTACTCATGGTGAATACAAGGTCCAGCCTTGCTGGTTCATCCTCTCCTCTCTCTCTGGTAGTGTCTCTAACATGTTGATGCATGAGGTTTTCCAGTACCACATCCATCATCTTGGCTCTCCATGTTTCGGGACCCCCATGGGGCTCCAGGTTTTCCCAGTCAATCTCCTTGTGATTGAAATCACCCATAACTAGTAACTTTGCTCTCCCCATGTGTGCTCTCCTGGCCACCTCGGCTAGTGTGTCGATCATTGCTCTGTTGCTCTCATCGTATTCTTCTCTTGGCCTCCTGCAGTTCTGTGGTGGGTTGTACATTACTGCAATTATCACCTTATGTCACTCAGACTGGATTGTTCCTACTAAGTAGTCCCTTTCGCCCGTGCCATCCATTCCTTCCATTTTCTGAAAATCCCACTGGTTTTTAATGAGCAGTTCAACTCCTCCTCCCCCTCTCCTCCCTCTGTCTTTCCTGAGGATTTGGTATCCGGATGGAAAAATTGAATCTGTTATTATTCTGGTGAGTTTTGTTTCTGTGAGTGCTATTATGTCTGGGGATGTCTCTTTGATTCTTTCGTGCCACTCCTCATACTTGTTTGTTATTCCACCTGCATTTGTATACCACACCTTCAACTTCTTTTCTAAGACTGTGGTCTGGGAGGTATATTGGGGTTGGGGAAGTGGGAGACCTGGTAAGGAACTATGGGTTGTTGCTGTGGGGGTGGAGTTTGTAATGTAGTGGGTGGGGGCATTGGATGTGGCATGGGTGTTTTGATTTAGTGTTTGGTTGCACTGGGGTTGACCTGGTTGGGAAGCTTCTATAGGAAGTTGTGAAGGACGGTTACAAAGCATGGCTTGCTTCTGCAGTGTTTTAAAAATTGAGATTGGAGAGTTGAAGGAGGAGGTCTTGCTTCTCCAGGAGGAGATTAGGAGGCTGAAGGTCCACCTCAGTGGGTCTGGGAGAGAGTGTGAGGTGGCTGGAGTTGTGGGGAATGAGGCTTCTAGCAGTGAGGTGCAGTCTGTCTCTCGCTGTGAGGAGGCTGTAGTTGGGGAGGTAGCAACGGCTACCAGCAGTGAGGTGCAGTCCAGCACCTGCTACAAGTGGCGAGTGGTTCACAGTAATGGGAGGCGCATCAGAGTAAGGAAAGTTAAGAGTGAAGATCTGAAGGTAGGAAATCGCTTCTCTGTTCTTCAGGATGAATGTACTTCAGTGGCCAGTGAAGGTAAGGATACTACTGCCCCTGCTAATGGAGGTAAGCGCATTCTTGTGGTTGGTGACTCTCAGGTAAGATATATTGATCGTGCTTTTTGTAATAGGAATAAGAAGATGAAAGATAGAGTGTGCTTCCCTGGAGCTGGTGTTGGGGACATTGTCAACAGGCTGGATAATATCATGTCAGGTAATGGGAACAAGCCCATTATCTGTCTCAGTGCTGGTGGAAATGATATTGGGAAGGGTAGGAGAGAAGAGCTGCTAGATAAGTACAGGTCAGCTATAAATTTCATTAAGTCTAAGGGAGGGATCCCAATCATATGTAGCATCTTGCCTAGAAGGGGAGTAGGAAATGAATGGTTGTCTAGGGCAATTGGTGTAAATTGCTGGCTAGACAGATACTGCAAGGAACTTGCAATCCCATTCATTGACAACTGGAACAACTTTTATGGCAAACATGATATGTATGCAAGGGATGGGGTACATCTCTCTGGGGCAGGGGTGGTAGCACTTGGAGACTCGATTGAGAAGGCCATTGGTGAAATGCCTATGATTTTAAACTGATGGAAGATAGAGGTATGGGTGTGTGTGGGAAACAAGCAGGTTACAACACTTGGGTTGGAAACAGTAAATGTATAAAAGGCATTCAGCATGAAGTTATAAATAAAGACAATAGATCAGGTCAGCAAACAAAGGGGGACAGCAGAGGGCAGCAAGGGACTAGCTCCCTTAAGGTTTACTATACTAATAGCAGGAGCTAAGATTAATTGCAAGTGCAGGAAACATAGATATTATTGCTATAACAGAGACCTGGCTAAATCTGAAAGATAGAGAGATGCCCTCTGAATGTCACATACAAGGCTATTAATTATTCTACACTGACAGGGTCAACAGGAAAGGTGGTGGAGTAGCGATGTATGTCAGAGACAATTTAAATTGTTGTGTTAGACAAGATATTAAATTAGAAGCGTCAGCCACTGAATCTGTTTGGTTACAGCTTCTCGAGGGCCGAGAAAAACTAATTTTGGGTGTGATTTACAGGGCCCCAAATCTTGATAGGGAGTGCAGTAAACTTCTATGGGACGAAATTCGTAAGGCATCTACATACGAAAATATTGTGCTAATGGGAGATTTCAACTATAGACAGATTGACTGGAGCAATTTGACAGGAAATTTAGAGTCAGGTGACTTTCTTGATACGATCCAGGATTGTTTTTTAAAACAGTTTGTGACAGAGCCAACTAGGGAAATAACCTCCTTGACTTGGTTCTTGCCAGTAGGGAAACACTAATTAATAATCTTGAGGTTAATGATGAGCTTGGGGAAAGTGATCACAAATCACTCAGTTTTAATATATCATGGAATTCCCCTAATAATGGCAATCAAGTCTCCGTCCCTGACTTTCGCTTGGCTGATTTCATAGGACTGAAAAATTACTTAGGTGGGCTGAACTGGAATGACCTGACTAAGGGTCAGGTAGGTGGTGATGGTTGTCGATATGATGCTTTCCAGGGCATAGTTCTAGCTGCTCAGTCAAATTATGTTCCAAATAGGGAAATCAGATCAAACAAAACTGATCCTAAATGGATGAACAATAGATTAAAATATCTGATTGGTCAAAAGAGAGGCATATATAGGCAAATCAAAAGAGGAGAGGGGCAATTAAGAAATCGATATATTCAGTTAAAGAGAGAAATAAAAAAGGGAATTAGAAAAGCAAAAAGATATTATGAGGTTAAAGTTGCAAGAGAATCGAAGACTAACCAAAAGGATTCTTTCAGGTATACAGAAGTAAGATCAGGGACAAGATAGGCCCACTCAAAAGTTCCTCGGGTCAGCTCACTGACAGTGATAAGGAAATGTGTAGAATTTTTAACACATACTTCCTCTCAGTTTTTACACAGGAGGATACCAGCGATATTCCAGTAATGATAAATTATGTAGAACGGGACGATAATTAAACTGTGCACGATTAGGGTCACAAGTGATATGGTCCTTAGGCAAATAGATAAATTAAAACCTAACAAATCCCCAGGCCCTGATGAACTGTATGCAAGGGTTCTAAAGGAATATTAAGAGGAGCTTAGCACCCTTTGGCTAATCTTTTCAACATATCACTACAAACTGGCATGGTGCCAGATAAGTGGAAAATGGCAAATGTGATACCTATTTTCAAAACAGGTGACAGGTCCTTAGCTTCGAACTATAGACCAATAAGCCTAACCTCCATAGTGGGAAAATTTTAGGGAATCAATAATTGCCGAGGCAGTTCGTAGCCACCTTGAAAAGCATAAATTAATCAACGAATCTCAGCATGGTTTTAAAAAAGGGGCGTTCCTGCCTTACGAATTTATTAACTTTTTTCACTAAGGTATTTGAGGAGGTAGATCATGGTAATGAATATGATTTTGTGTGTATATGGACTTCAGTAAGGCTTTTGACAGGGTCCCACATCAGAGACTATTGAGGAAAATTAAAGCACATGGAATAGGAGGAGAAATTTTTTTCCTGGATAGAGGCATGGTTGACAAATAGGCAGCAGAGAGTTTGCATAAATGGGGAGAAATCAGAGTGGGGAAGCGTCACGAGCGGTGTTCCACAGGGGGCAGTGTTGGGCCCCCCGCTGTTCACAATCTACATAAACGACATAGATGAGGGCATTAAGAGCGACATCGGCAAGTTTGCCGATGACACCAAAATAGGCCGTCGAATTCATTCTGACGAGGACATTCGAGCACTCCCGGAAGATTTGAATAGACTGATGCAGTGGTCGGAGAAGTGGCAGATGCAGTTTAATATAGACAAATGCAATGTTCTAAATGTTGGACAGGACAATAACCATGCCACATATAAACTACATAATGTAGATCTTAATATTACGGATTGCGAAAAAGATTTAGGAGTTCTGGTTAGCAGTAATCTGAAACCAAGACAACAGTGCATAAGTGTTCGCAATAAAGCTAATAGAATCCTTGGTTTCATATCAAGAAGCATAAATAATAGGAGTCCTCAGGTTGTTCTTCAACTCTATACATCCTTGGTTAGGCCTCATTTAGATTATGCTGCACAGTTTTGGTCACCGTATTACAGAATGGATATAAATTCTCTGGAAAATGTACAAAGGAGGATGACAAAGTTGATCCCATGTATCAGAAACCTTCCCTATGAGGATAGACTAAGGGCGCTGAATCTGCACTCTCTAGAAAGACGTAGAATTAGGGGGGATATGATTGAGGTGTATAAATGGAAGACAGGAATAAATAAAGGGGATGTAAATAGTGTGCTGAAAATATCTAGCCTAGACAGGACTCGCAGCAATGGTTTTAAGTTGGAAAAATTCAGATTCAGGAAGGATATAGGAAAGTACTTGGTTTGGTAATAGAGTTGTGGATGAGTGGAAACAAACTCCCAAGTACCGTTATAGAGGCCAGAGCGTTGTGTAGCTTTAAAAATAGGTTGGATAAATACATGAGTAGATGTGGGTGGGTGTGAGTTAGACCTGATAGCTTGTGCTACCAGGTCGGTTGCCGTGTTCCTCCCTTAAGTCAATGTGACCTGACCTGACTAGGTTGGGTGCATTGGCTTAAGCCGGTAGGAGACTTGGACCTGCCTCGCATGGGCCAGTAGGCCTTCTGCAGTGTTCCTTCGTTCTTATGTTCTTATGTTCTTATTTGATCTTCTTCCTGGGTCTGGGATCTCCTGTCTGTCTTCTCCATCCCCTCTCTTTCCTCCTTTCGCCTTTGTACCATCTCTCTCAGTTTCTGCCTTTCTTCTTTTGTTCTGTCACGGTCGAGATACACCTTCCTGTATGCCGGCATGTCCCTTAATCGTGCTTTCTCCTGCAGGATCCTGGTCCGAGTCGCTTCTGCCTTGAAGGTCACTTTCACTGGCCGGGTTCTTTTTTTTACAAACCCCCCTATTCTCCGAAAATTTTCCAGCTGGGTCATGTCGTCTTCTCCTATTACTTTCATGATGCTTTCAATTGCTTTTTTTTTCCCTTGTTTTCTTGCTTCATATGTTTCCCCTTCAACTTCCTGGAGCCCATACACAAAGACTGACCTCACCCTTTCATTCTCCCACTGCGTATCCCTGTGTATCCCCTCATTTAATTTGGTTTCCTGCACTGCAGCTTTCCTTTCTTCAGTTTCACTGGCTAATGTACTTGGGCTCAGTGGCCTGTCATTTTCCCTTCTCGGCTTTCCTTGGGCTCTGTTGTTGTCTGTTAGGGCCTCCACATAAAGCTTAGCTCTTTCATTTACTACAGTCTCCTCTGATAGAGCTTCCCCATGCAGTTGTGTCCCTTCTTTCCCTACAGTCCCCTTATTTGTGGCTGAGGTAGCAGTCTCTGTTGTCAATCCCAAAATGTTCTTTAGTTCATTAGGCTGTTTCAGATTTTTCAGTTCCTCTTCTAAACTCTGTATCCTAGCCTCTGCTTCTCCACACGTATTCCGTATTCTATTCAAGATTGATGGACTGACCACATCGACTCAAGGTTGAGAGACTGATTACCTCATTCTCCTCCTGTTCTTCAAGATTCTCCTTTGTATGGACTGATGAAGCCACTGTGTGGCGAAACGTTTCCTCAATAAAGATACCCAAGAGTTGCACGTGTCTAATTTATCAGGTTGGTAGGCGAAACGTTTCGGAATAAAGTTGCCTAAATGTTGCCTATGTGTCTTATCTACCAACCTGTCCGTATTGTATACCATTTGATAATCACCCTCACACTGTGTGGAGCCTGGTAAACACCACCATCACACTGTGTAGAGCCTGGTAAACACCACCCTCACACTGTGTTGAGCCTGGTAAACACCTCTCTCACACTGTGTGGAGCCTGGTAAACACCTCCCTCACACTGTGTTGAGCCTGGTAAACACCACCATCACACTGTGTAGAGCCTGGTAAACACCTCTCTCACACTGTGTGGAGCCTGGTATACATCACCCTCACACTAGAGTCCGGTAAACACCACCCTCACACTCTGTGGAGCCTGGTAAACTCCCTCACACTGTGTGGAGCCTGGTAAACACCACCCTCACACTGTGTGGAGCCTGGTAAACACCACCCTCACACTGTGTGGAGCCTGGTAAACACCACCCTCACACTGTGTGGAGCCTGGTAAACACCACCCTCACACTGTGTGGAGCCTGGTAAACACCATCCTCACACTGTGTTGAGCCTGGTAAACACCTCTCTCACACTGTGTAGAGCCTGGTAAACACCACCCTCACACTGTGTTGAGCCTGGTAAACACCTCTCTCACACTGTGTAGAGCCTGGTAAACACCACCATCACACTGGGTAGAGCCTGGTAAACACATCTCTCACACTGTGTGGAGCCTGGTAAAAACCACCCTCACACTGTGTGGAGCCTGGTAAACACCACCATCACACTGTGTAGAGCCTGGTAAACACCTCTCTCACACTGTGTGGAGCCTGGTAAACACCACCATCACAATGTGTAGAGCCTGGTAAACACCTCTCTCACACTGTGTGGAGCCTGGTATACATCACCCTCACACTAGAGTCTGGTAAACACCACCCTCACACTCTGTGGAGCCTGGTAAACTCCCTCACACTGTGTGGAGCCTGGTAAACACCACCCTCACACTGTGTGGAGCCTGGTAAACACCACCCTTACACTGTGTGGAGCCTGGTAAACATCACCCTCACACTAGAGTCTGGTAAACACCACCCTCACACTCTGTGGAGCCTGGTAAACACCACCCTTACACTGTGTGGAGCCTGGTAAACATCACCCTCACACTAGAGTCTGGTAAACACCACCCTCACACTCTGTGGAGCCTGGTAAACTCCCTCACACTGTGTGGAGCCTGGTAAACACCACCCTTACACTGTGTGGAACCTGGTAAACATCACCCTCACACTAGAGTCTGGTAAACACCACCCTCACACTCTGTGGAGCCTGGTAAACTCCCTCACACTGTGTGGAGCATGGTAAACACCACCCTCACACTGTGTGGATCCTGGTAAACTCCCTCACAATGTGTGGAGCCTGGTAAACACCTCCCTCACACTGTGTGGAGCCTGGTAAACACCACCCTCACACTGTGTGGAACCTGGTAAACATCTCCCTCACACTGTGTGGAGCCTGGTAAACACCTCCCTCACAATGTGTGGAGCCTGGTAGACACCACCCTCACACTGTGTGGAGCCTGGTAAACACAACCCTCACACTATGTGGAGCCTGGTAAACACCACCCTCACACTGTGTGGAGCCTGGTAAACACCACCCTCACACTTTGTGGAGCCTGGTAAACACCACTGTCACACTGTGTGGAGCCTGGTAAACACCACCCTCACACTGTGTGGAGCCTGGTAAACACCACCCTCACACTGTGTGGAGCTGGTAAACACACCCTCACACTGTGTGGAGCCTGGTAAACACCACCCTCACACTGTGTGGAGCCTGGTAAACACCTCTCTCACACTGTGTGGAGCCTGGTAAACACCACCCTCACACTGTGTGGAGCCTGGTAAACACCACCCTCACACTGTTTGGAGCCTGGTAAACACCACCCTCACACTGTGTGGAGCCTGGTAAACACCACCCTCACACTTTGTGGAGCCTGGTAAACACCACCCTCCCACTGTGTGGAGCCTGGTAAACATCACCCTCACACTGCGTGGAGCTTGGTAAACACCACCCTCACACTGTGTGGAGCCTGGTAAACACCACTGTCACACTGTGTGGAGCCTGGTAAACACCACCCTCACACTGTGTGGAGCCTGGTAAACACCACCCTCACACTGTGTGGAGCCTGGTAAACACCACCCTCACACTTTGTGGAGCCTGGTAAACACCACCCTCACACTGTGTGGAGCCTGGTAAACACCACCCTCACACTGTGTGGAGCCTGGTAAACACCACCCTCACACTGTGTGGAGCCTGGTAAACACCACCCTCACACTGTGTGGAGCCTGGTAAACACCACCCTCACACTGTGTGGAGCCTGGTAAACACCACCCTCACACTGTGTGGAGCCTCGTAAACACCACCCTCACACTGTGTGGAGCCTGGTAAACACCACCCTCACATTGTGTGGAGCCTGGTAAACAACACCCTCACACTGTGTGGAGCCTGGTAAACACCACCCTCACACTGTGTGGAGCCTGGTAAACACCACCCTCACACTGTGTGGAGCCTGGTAAACACCACTCTCACACTGTGTGGAGCCTGGTAAACACCACCCTCACACTGTGGAGCCTGGTAAACACCACCCTCACACTGTGTGGAGCCTGGTAAACACCACCCTCACACTGTGTGGAGCCTCGTAAACACCACCCTCACACTGTGTGGAGCCTGGTAAACACCACCCTCACATTGTGTGGAGCCTGGTAGACACCACCCTCACACTGTGTGGAGCCTGGTAAACAACACCCTCACACTGTGTGGAGCCTGGTAAACACCACCCTCACACTGTGTGGAGCCTGGTAAACAACACCCTCACACTGTGTGGAGCCTGGTAAACACCACCCTCACACTGTGTGGAGCCTGGTAAACACCACCCTCACACTGTGTGGAGCCTGGTAAACACCACCCTCACACTGTGTGGAGCCTGGTAAACACCACCCTCACACTGTGTGGAGCCTGTAAACACCACCCTCACACTGTGTGGAGCCTGGTAAACACCACCCTCACACTGTGTGAAGCCTGGTAAACACCTCACTCACACTGTGTGGAGCCTGGTAAACACCACCCTCACACTGTGTGGAGCCTGGTAAACAACACCCTCACACTGTGTGGAGCCTGGTAAACACCTCACTCACACTGTGTGGAGCCTGGTAAACACCACCCTCACACTGTGTGGAGCCTGGTAAACACCTCCCTCACACTGTCTCCGTCACCCTCGCTCTTTGCTCCTCAGGGTTGACATTTTTAACTGAATTCAAGTTTCTTGTGCCTAAGCTTGGCTACAAATACCTCCCTGACATATACACAGACGATGATCAGACTATATGTGAGGTATGTGGTCAGTCTTATGGTTACTTAAACACTGTTCTTGAAAACCCATAATTGACAGTACAGCAACCTGCATGATATGACGGGATATCTTAGCCAAAATATATTTGAACATATTGGGCAAGCATTGTAAATTTATCTTTAAAAGATAGAAGAATTACAATTTGTGAATAGTATACACAGGAATGAGTCGCTTATACAGCAAGTTAGGTTCTGGACTATTGCTGTGAAGCTAAAATTGCTGTAAAGTTAAAAGTAGCATTTTTTCACTTCCAAATGCATATGAAAGCGTGATAATATGTTTGCACTATCATATATTAAATGAGCAGTACAGCTAGGCCTAAAAAATACACGTACAGTATACACATTACTTAAAGTATTTTCGTCCTTAGCTTATAGTGAGTGGTGAATATATTGTAGGAAGTCTGAATAAATGATGAATGGGTATAATTGAAAACCGCTGCATAAGCGAAACGCCGTAAAGTGAAGCGCTGTTAAGCAGGGCCTGCCTGTACCAAATATATTCCTGTCAGCCCTTTTAAAATACCTACTTCAAAAGGCAGTTTGAGTATGTTCTTTCTCTGCTGTCCTGTCCACAGGTTGGATACGGGATCCACTAACTAGCCGTTTCGGTGTCAAAATCCAAAATCCTTGGCTGAAACATAAATAAAAATTTGGAGTACTGAGGATGTCTTCGTGCGGTCACGATTGAAAAGCCAACTGATTTGATAATGGGGGAGCCACTTAGGTTCAAAACTTTTAGCTTAAGGTAGTAGAATGCATGATGCAGTGACTACTAGATCAGTGTCTTAGTGTGTTATCTACAGCGCTTCTGGACAGCATTCAGCGTCTCTCGTTTACCAACCTCTTCACATTAATTCTACTTACCAGCTTGACCGCGTCGACAACCTGTTCGAGGTTATCTTGGAGCTTCTCCCTGTGTTCTCAAGTGTTCTTTTATACCAGCAGCTAGTTATACATGGAGGAAGGTTACTGAAGTGTAGTACAGGGACAATAGGGGTCAGTCAGCCTTGGAAGAACCTCACGTCACTCTTGTCTACTTTGATATTTACTCTTGCCATGACCTTTCGAAGTCTACCTCTCCTGATATTCCTGCATCTAAATACTCTCTTACAGTCTGTATAGATACGGTCTACCCAGTCTTCCTCTCCTCTCTCTCTCTCTCTCTCTCTCTCTCTCTCTCTCTCTCTCTCTCTCCTCTCTCTCTCTCTCTCTCTCATTATTTAACTAATTCTTTCTTTCAACTCACGATATTCTGCATATTTTACTGTGATTAATAATCTTTTTTAGGCGAGACGTCGTAATAATAAAAGATCTCGTTTTGCCATTGTGTTGTCAGCGAAATTATTCGGTTGTTCTCCACAGAGGAATGACCGTAACTTAGAAACACAAGGAATCCGACGACCCAGATGAGCCACATCTGTTAAAGAGTCTACACAGTGCTGGCAGTGAATATGTACAGTCTTAGTTAAGTAGTGGAGGCGAAGAATTTAATGTTTCTTTAGAGGAGAATCACCAGCTTAGTGTCATCAACATATAGTTGAGTGATAAGTGAGACACATGTACAACAGTCCCTCAGGGACTGACCACCTTGAAACTACGTCTTCAAGGGTGAAGGACTGATTAAATCGTCTTCACATCTCTACTGCTTCTGCTAACTCTTCTCTACTCTACTGAAGAAGCCTACTGTGTAGACGAAACGTTTCGGAATAAAAATACCTAACTATTGCACTGTTATCAACCTGTCGATATTGTATACCATTTTTTACACACAGTTGAGTACACACACACACACACACACACACACACACACACACACACACACACACACACACACACACACACATACACACACACACACACACACACACACACACACACACACACACACACACACACACACACACACACACACACAAAGGTTGCAACAAGACTAGTCCCAGAGCTAAGAGGTATGTCCTACAAGGAGAGGTTAAGGGAAATCAACCTGACGACACTGGAGGACAGGAGAGATAGGGGGTACATGATAACGACATACAAAATACTGAGAGGAATTGACAAGGTGGACAAAGACAGGATGTTCCAGAGACTGGACACAGTTGGAAGTTGAAGACATAGATGAATCACAGGGATGTTAGGAAGTATTTCTTCAGCCACAGAGTAGTCAGTAAGTGGAATAGTTTGGGAAGCGATGTAGTGGAGGCAGGATTCATACATAGCTTTAAGCAGAGGTATGATAAAGCTCACGGTTCAGGGAGAGTGACCTAGTAGCGACCAGTGAAGAGGCGGGGCCAGGAGCTCGGACTCGACCCCTGCAACCTCAACTAGGTGAGTACACACACACACACACACACACACACACACACACACACACACCAAGCCTGAACCATGGTGAAGACGGCGTAGCGGAAGCACACTGCTTCTTCCCATAGGTACGCTTCTGTACTGCTAGCGTCCAGCCGAGCGTGTAGCACTCATTCCCCGGTACACCACAATGCTTCCCAAGCTAACATTTACCCCTATCCCGCGCGCTGGAAAGCACGGGCAGGAAGAGGTAATGACGTGATCATTTAAGAGTCTCTACGAATGTGAACCCTCGGGGCCCACCCTCACTCTGGGGACCCCCAAGCCCGTTACCAGCTATGGCACCAGGGAAGGCGCTGAAGTGTGGTCGTGTCTTAAGCTACGCTACTTGGAGTAAGTACTGGAGCGTTGGTCGTACCCTCCAGCTATGCTGACTGGAGCCTTGACAGTGCTGGTGTTGCGTGTAGTGTAAATCTTGGTAACAACTGACCTGCGCCAGTAATACTGCACACAGTCCGCTTAACCACATGGGTGACTCTTAACGGCGTCTTGAACAGTTTAAATATGACCTGTTGTACACGAGCCTTGGTGCAGTAGCTGTCTGGGTTCTGTTCGCGAGACAGCCTTTTTTGCGTCACTTTTTATCTTATATTCAGCTTTTCTAACCTAAACTAAAAATGTGCTATGGCCTATATGTGAAAAAGTACCGGAGTTGCTAGTAACTTAGTGACGATCCTGGGCACTCTTACTTCTTACTATTAACAAGTACTGTATAGCTCCTACAGGTTTAGAATTTTCTGTTATAATTGTAGCAGTTATTCTGCAATGTTGATGTTGCATCTAGCACTGTCACTCACCCACTCTGCGGAGGTGAATTCTGCTTGGAGCAGCGTTTGATGCTTCTTGCAGTCTATCTGTGATACTCTCTCATCTCCTTCAGCCATGTCACTGTCATTTTTCCCATTTCCCTCAGTCATGTCAC
Organism: Cherax quadricarinatus; assembly: GCF_026875155.1. NCBI lineage: Eukaryota > Metazoa > Arthropoda > Malacostraca > Decapoda > Parastacidae > Cherax > Cherax quadricarinatus. The sequence continues at coordinate 51,172,833 of NC_069409.1, read as the reverse complement.
CTTGTCGTCTGATTCGTTCATCACTGACATTCGTGATATTGCTGTTAATCTGTGAGGACTCATGTATTATCTGCTTCGTAGAGTAGATTTGATCCTCTTTTATTCTGTGAAACTTGTAATGAGACAGTTGCTAGTCACTGGTCTATCATTCAAGTTTATTTTTACCTCTCTGTTGTCTTACCGTTTGTCTGTGCTCAGTAGTTACTGAAAATCTACCTGAGAGGCTTACACAGGACGTCAGCTTCTCCCCTTAGTATCCACACTAATATTTACCCAGATGCCTGACTGGTCAGGTGATGGTTCCTCATAGTATATTGTTGTCCACATCTTCAGCTCTAATTCTTGCTCATACCAAGACGCCTTGTGTAATCTCTTAGTCTCACTGCATATTTCCTTGTCATTCTCGTGTTGTTTCTGTGTGTTGTTACTTCGTTCTTTAAAGGCGATTAATATAAATATATGTACATGTATATGTATATATATATATAATATATATATATATATATAATTATATAATATATATATAATATATATATATATATATATATTTATTTTTTTTTATTATCACACTGGCCGATTCCCACCAAGGCAGGGTGGCCCGAAAAAGAAAAACTTTCACCATCATTCACTCCATCACTGTCTTGCCAGAAGGGTGCTTTACACTACAGTTTTTTAAACTGCAACATTAACACCCCTCCTTCAGAGTGCAGGCACTGTACTTCCCATCTCCAGGACTCAAGTCCGGCCTGCTGGTTTCCCTGAACCCCTTCATAAAATGTTACTTTGCTCACACTCCAACAGCACGTCAAGTATTAAAAACCATTTGTCTCCATTCACTCCTATCAAACACGCTCACGCATGCCTGCTGGAAGCCCAAGCCCCTCGCACACAAAACCTCCTTTACCCCCTCCCTCCAACCTTTCCTAGGCCGACCCCTACCCCACCTTCCTTCCACTACAGACTGATACACTCTTGAAGTTATTCTGTTTCGCTCCATTCTCTCTACATGTCCGAACCACCTCAACAACCCTTCCTCAGCCCTCTGGACAACAGTTTTGGTAATCCCGCACCACCTCCTAACTTCCAAACTACGAATTCTCTGCATTATATTCACACCACACATTGCCCTCAGACATGACATCTCCACTGCCTCCAGCCTTCTCCTCACTGCAACATTCATCACCCATGCTTCACACCCATATAAGAGCGTTGGTAAAACTATACTCTCATACATTCCCCTCTTTGCCTCCAAGGACAAAGTTCTGTCTCCACAGACTCCTAAGTGCACCACTCACTCTTTTCCCCTCATCAATTCTATGATTCACCTCATCTTTCATAGACCCATCCGCTGACACGTCCACTCCCAAATATCTGAATACATTCACCTCCTCCATACTCTCTCCCTCCAATCTGATATTCAATCTTTCATCACCTAATCTTTTTGTTATCCTCATAACCTTACTCTTTCCTGTATTCACCTTTACTTTTCTTCTTTTGCACACCCTACCAAATTCATCACCCAATCTCTGCAACTTCTCTTCAGAATCTCCCAAGAGCACAGTGTCATCAGCAAAGAGCAGCTGTGACAACTCCCACTTTATGTGTGATTCTTTATCTTTTAACTCCACGCCTCTTGCCAAGACCCTCGCATTTACTTCTCTTACAACCCCATCTATAAATATATTAAACAACCACGGTGACATCACACATCTTGTCTAAGCCTACTTTTACTGGGAAATAATTTCCTCTTTCCTACATCTCTAACTTGAGCCTACTATCCTCGTGTAAAAACTCTTCACTTCACTGCTTTTTCAGTAACCACCTCCTCACCATACACTTGCAAACATCTGCCACTTGGCCCCCCCTATCCACCCTGTCATACGCCTTTTCCCAAATCCTAATGCCACAAAGACCTCTTTAGCCTTATCTAAATACTGTTTCACATTTACAAGTTTCAACTGTAAACACCCTGGTCCACACACCCCCTCCGTTCCCTAAAGCCTCCTTGTTCATCTGCTATCCTATTCTCCTCTTACTCTTAATTCCACGTTCATGAATAACTCTACCTACACTTTACCAGGATAACTCAGACAGACTTATCCCCCTATAATTTTTGCACTCTCTTTATCCCCTTGCTTTATACAAAGGAACATGCAATGCTCTCTGCTCTGCTGCCAATTCCCTAGGTACCCTTTAACCCACGTCCATACATTTATTAAATAATTGCAACCAGAACCAACTGCCAAAACTCCAAAACCCCACCTCCTGCTTTAACATTTCTCTCTTTATCCATCAATTCCCGGCTGCTCCCTTACCCCCTTTCATTTTACCTACTGCCTCACGAACTCCCCACACTCACAACGGCTCGTCCTCCTCACTCCTACAAGATGTTATTCTCCTTTCTATACAACACAAATCACAGCTTCCCTATCTTCGAGCAACATAACAATTCCTCACAAATATTCCCTCCATCTTCCAATACCTCTAACTCTCACTCCCCATTTAATAACGCGCCGCTCCTATTTTTGTAACTGACAAATTCCCCTTTGTTCTCTAGGCTTTCTTAACTTGTTAATCCACTATCTCCAAAACTTTTTCTTATTTTTCAACAAAATTGCTGATAACATCTTCAACCCACTCTCATCATTTTCTCTCTTTTTTTAACATTGCTATCACCACTCTCTTAACTCTCTCTTTTTTCTTCTCATATACACTCCCTCCTTGCAACCCTTCTACTTTGTAAAAACTCTTTATGCTAAACTTTTTCTCTCCCTTACTAACTCTCTTTACATCACATTCCACCAATCGCTCATCTTTCCCCACCGCACCCACTTTCCTGTAACCACAAACCTGCTGAAAACACTCAACCAACATATTTAAACCTACCCCATACCTCGTCCGACCCCATTGCCTATGCTCCTCATTAGCCATCTATCCCTCCAATAGCTGTTTATATCTTACCCTAACTCTCCTCTTTTAGTTTATAAATCCCCCCCCTCTCCCTCCCTCCCCCCCCTTCACCTCTCTCTTCCCTGATGCTTCTATTCGCCTTGTATCCCATCTACCTTTTACTCTCAGTGTGCTACACCCCCTAGAAAGTGATCTGATAAATTCTGTGGCCCCGCTATAAACATGTACAATCCTGAAGTCTACTCACAGTCTGTTATCTAACCAATACATAATCGCAACAAAACACTGTCATTCGCACCATACATCATATCTTGTATACTTATTTATCCTCTTTTTCTAAAATATGTATTACCTATAACTAAACCCCTTTCTATACAAAGTTCCAATCAAAGTGCTCCCATTATCATTACACCTTGCCACCAACCCCAAACTACCTACCACACCCTCTCTAAAAAGTTCTCCTACTTTAGCATTCATGTCCCCCTAAACCACAATTACTCACTCACTTGGTTCAAAGGCTCCATACAATCACTTAACATCCTCCCCAAAATTCTCTCTCTCCTCTGCATTCCTCACTTCTTCCAGTGCATATCACGTTTTATTTTAACCCACTTCTCGCAGCCAACCTTTACTTTAATCCACATAAATTCTTGAATTTACACATTCTTATTCTCTTTTTCTTTCTCCTTCCATAACTGTCATTCACATTACTGCTACCCCTTTCCTTTGCCTCTAACTCTCTCAGATACACCCAGTATTTTAACCCCATTTATTCCCCCCACTAATCTCCCCTACCCCCTTCAGCTTTGTTTCGCATAGGGCCAGGACATCCAACTTCGTTCATTCATAACATCAAGCACTCAGATATTTCTTGTCATCCGCAACTACAGCCACGAACATTTAAGCATCCCCAGTTTTATAAAGTTTTCTTCTTCTCTATTTAGTAAATTTCTACAGGAGAAGGGGTTTACTAGCCCATTGGCTCCCGGCATTTTACTTACGCCTCATACGACACCATGGCTTACAGAGGAAAGAATCTTTTCCACTTCCCCATGGACAATAGAAAAATAAAGAAGAACAAGAGCTATTTAGAACAAGGGAAAAAACCTAGATGTATGTAATAAATATGCAAATGTGCGTGTCTGTGAAGTGTGACCAAAGTGTAAGTAGGAATACAAGATATCCCAGTGATCTAAGCGTGTTTATGAGACAGAAAAAGACACCAGCAATCCTACCACCATGCAAAACAGTTACAGGTTTCTGTTTCACAGTCATCTTGCAGGACGGTATACTTTCCCTGGTGTTGCTGTCTACCACCTACTACCTACTAAAAGATAGAAAATGTTCAAAGCAGGTGGGGATATCATTGTTGGAGTGGTTGGTGCAAGTATTTAAATAAATGTATTGGAAGAAGGGTAAGGTACCTAGGGATTGCCCTAGAGCATGCATAGTCCCCCCTTTGGTAAAAGGCAAGGGATAAAAGAGGTGCAAAAAATTATAGGGGATAAGTCTGTTGAGTAGACCTGTAAACGTGTATTGAAGAGTTATAATTGAAAAAATACGAGTAAGACGGAGAATAGGATAGCAGATGAACAAGGAGCTTTAGAAAGGAGGGGTGTGTGGCCATATTATATATATATATATATATATATATATATATATATTTATATTATAAATATATATATATATTTATATATATATAGATATATATATATATATATATATATATTTATATATCTATATATATATATATAATACATATATAAATAAATATATCTAGATATATATATATATATAAAAATATAAATAAATATATATATATATATATTCTATAATATATAGATAAATATATATATATTTAAAATTTTTTTATTAATTATATATGCCAAACAAACAACTGTGCAAGATAGAGAAATTCCAAGCGCTTTCGTGGACTACTCACTTACCTTGATAAGTGAGTAGTATTCGTGTCTACTCACATTAACCTTGATAATGTGAGTAGTCACGAAAGCGCTTGGAATTTCCTCTATTCTTTCACATTGGTTTGTTTTGATATTCTGAAATAATCAACCTGTTTTACAGTGATTCTTAATTGAATAATATATATATATTATATATATATATATATATATATAGATAATATATATATATATAATATATAATATATATATATATATATAAATATATATATATATATATATATATATATATAATATATGCAAGAATTTCTCAAGTGGCAGCGAATATCACAAACCCTGCGCTCGGCTGAAAGAGACTCGAACCTACTAACCTTAGAACAAGGTACGCAGTTGCTATACCAATCAAACCCACACGGGACAATACCTAGGCGCTGTCTCTTTGGCGCTACACGTTGAGCCAAAGCCAGCCACTTTCAGGGAGAAGGCTTACAGGCTGAAACCAGCATTCAGGGGTGAAAGGCTTACAGCTGTAACCTTTTCCCTGAAAGCTGGCTGCCTTGGATCAACGTGTAGCGCAAGCTACACGCCAAGGTATTGTCCATGTGGTAGATTGGTATAGCACTGCGTACCTTGTATCTAAAAGTTCGTAGTTCGGAGTCTCCTTCAGCCAGAGATCAGTATATAGATAATAAGATAAATAAATATATAATAAGATATATATTTATATATATATATATAAATTTTAATAATATATATATATATATATATATATATATATAAAAACACTGAACTCTGGCTGAAGGAGGCCTCGAACCACACAAGATGGGAACTTACACCGAGACAACAAAGAAATGATGAGATAACTGAAATCCCCATACTAAATTCCATGTTTAGTGAGCTCTATCAGTCTAAGAGCGACAATCTATCCAAATTATCTTTTCATGAATGAGCCTCAAACATTCGTCATGTAATGCCAAATATCCGACATTACCCCCTTACTTCGATAGACTTTGAGAAAAGCCATTGAGAGCATCCCATGCTCTCAAGCCCAGACCCAGACTCGTGGAGCGCTCTGTTATTAAAACTGTGGGGGAGTAACCCCCTTTTCATGTGCCCTAAGAATACTAAGAGAAGAACTTAGACAGGGTGAAATTTCCATCATTGAAAAAACAACGGATGGCAAGCAAAGCATTAGCTAAAGAACTCAGGACCAATACACTAACGTCCCACAACATCATAGAAATCTTTGAAAGAGTGCTAAGAAGCACGACGCAAAACCACTTGAATTCCCCAAAAACTGCACAATCCCAGTGCAGCATGAGTCAGAAATGGTCGGTCCTGCCTCTCGCAGACTACTGGATCACTATGATATGGTCTTGGAAGCACTGGATGAAAAACAGAATGCAAATGTCATATACACAATCTTTTGCAAAAGCATTTGACAAATGTGATCACGGGCTAATAGCACACAACATAAACGTCTTAAAGGAGTAACTGGCAAAGTGGGGAATGGATCTTTAACTTTCTAACCAATCGAACACAAAAAGATAGTGATTAAATTGGAAACTGCCAGAGGAAAAGCTCTTTTTCAACAAGGCACACTACTCTCCCCCATCCTGTTCCTCAACCTCATATCAACATAGACAGAGATGTAATCTCCACAGCACTGCGTCATCCTTTGCAAGACGAATACGAAGATCTGATGAGACTGTCATCTATTGAGGACACAATTAACCTCCAGAAGATATAAACCAAGTTTATAAATGGCAACGGAAAACAAAATGATGTTCAATGAAGACCAAATTCCAACTACTCCGTTATGAAAACTGGAGAGATAATAACTAGAACTGAGTATACTCAACTCTGATCTACAAAAAGATCAAAAAATAATGTGCTGGGGACCTGTAGTGGTAATGTCTGAGGATCTCACTTTCCTGGATAACAACGGAGCCATGATCAAAACGCAAAAAAACATAGGATGGATATGAAACTTTTCAAAAACACGAGATGCCAAGACAAGATGATCCATTTTAAATCACGTGTCTCCTAGGCTGGAATACTGCTGTACATTCAACAACTCCTTTCACAGCAGGTGACATTGCAGATCTAGAGAATGTACAGAGATCCTTTATTTGCACCTCAACTACTGGAATGCTTTGAAAGCACTTGACTTGTATTCGGTGGAATGCAGGCGAGAAATAGATCATAATAAACACCTTAGAAAATCCTAGAAGGGATAGGTCCAGAATTTGCACACAGAAATCACTTCCCTAACGAAAGTAAAAACATGGCAGAGTTGCAAAATACTCCCAATAAAAAGAGGGGCGCCATTGTACACAAATAGAAACACCGAAAGTGTTCGGGGCCCAAAACTGTTCAAAGACTCCCACCAATGCATAAGAAGGAATTGCCAATAATTCCAAGGCTGTCTTCAAGAGGGAGCTGGACAGATACCTAGTCAGTGTCAGATCAGCTGGGCTGTGCTCGTACGTTGGACTACGTTTGGCCCAGCCAGTAACAGCCCTGGTTGATCAGGCTGCTCCACCAGAGGCCTGTCATGAACCGGGCCACGGAGGCGTTTGATCCCCGAATACCCTCCAGGTAGACACTTTTGAGTGCCTAGGTTAGGGCAACAGTGCTTTCCTAGAATCTCATCTGATGGGGCTTGCAAATACTAGTGTTGCATCCATTATAAAATTATCCAGTTACCCTCATACTTAAAATAAGTTATAAGTGATTTTGACTTCTCTCTCGTCCTGTCGACACACACACACACACATACACCACAACACACACACACTCACTCCACACACACACACACACACACACACCCACCACACACACACACACACACACACACAACACAACACACACACACACACACACACACACACACACACACTACGCGGGGGTCCGTGGGGTGAAGACGTGGGTAAACAAGGCTCCGAGAACCTTCGTTGAAAGGAGATGTAATAACAGCTAGCAGTAATCAGTGTGTGGAACGTCAGTGAACACAACTACGAGTGATAAGTAAAGTCATTAGTTAAAGAAAAGTGAGAGGAAAGCTGAAATCATAATATTCAAAGCGCAAAACCGTTGGGGGTCTAGCGCTGTTTGCCACATTGGGTAGCGGTAGGCCTGAAGAAGTGACGTCACGACAATTTGTGTCCCATTTAACATATGACGTTAAGTGTATATAATGAGAAAGTGTATCCGTATCATCAGTGAAGAGTGAAGTGAAGGAAAGCGGATCTAAACGAGAATATATGGATATACTCATCACGGTGAAGTCTCCAAAATAGGGAATTAAGGCCACGACTACTTCGTCATCAGCAGCTGGCAACTGTCACCGCAAGTTATTCGCCTAGATGTGGTTTGCATGTTTTGACGGCCCCTGGCTGGCCTTGCAGTACTGTTGATACTGGTCAATCACTCCTGCAAGCTATTACCAAAATAAGAAATAGAATTAGCAAGACATAGAGAAATTAGTGTTGACGAGTGTGAGAAGGTAGGTGGGACAAGCTTTTAAGGGCAACATTGTAAGAAAGACCGTGCTAGGGTAGGTCCCAGGAGGGTTGTGTCAGGTCATAACAAGAAGTTGCGGCCAGTAATACAACCGCACAAAGACCCACTCACAACACACACACACACACACCAACACACACACCACACACCCACCATGCAACACACGCACACAGGCAGTGTTACTACCGGTATTATTAGCATAAGAATACTTAGGAAAGCTAGGAGTCCCTCTCAATGTGAACAAGGAAAATGATAATATCCAGCAACATTTAACACGTAAATCCAGAAAGGGCAATAAGTGGAGAGAGTAGCATAATGGAAAAATAAATGAGACTAAATTTGTGCCTAACACGACGATCTTTCAACCCCCCCCTAACCCTCCCGCCCTCACACACAAGCACCACACACACAAGGGTAACACTCACACACACACACACACACACAACACACACACAACACACACACACACACACACACACTCACCCACACACACGACACACACACACACACACGCACACACACACAAAACATCACCACACACAACACACACACACACACACACACACAACACACAACATACCACATACACACACACACACACACAGCCACATGGGGGTCCCGACATCAATGGAGACCAAATGTTGGATGTGGTGCTGAAAACCTCATCACCAACATGTTGAAGGACACTACCTTAAAGTGGAGAAGAGATGAACCAGCAAGATTGGACCTTGTGTTCACCCTGGGCAGTTTCAGACATTGAGGAGCATCACATAATGAGAGTCCCTAGAGCTATGACCACGTGGTTCTCGTGCTTGGAATACATAGTAAGTTGCAAAGTGGAGAGATAACAGGAGTTTGAAGGGAAAAACCAGACAATAAAAAGAGGGGACTACATAGGGTTTGAGGAACTTCTTGCAGGAGTTCCGTGGGACAGAGACTGGCAAGAAAGCCAGTAAATGAAATGAGGAAATGTAAACAAGCCAAAAATGCAAGGAGGCAGTGGAAAGGTTAATTCCCAAGGGCAACAGAAACAATGGGAAGACCAAACGAGCCCCTGGTTTACCCGTCGGTGTAAGGAGCAAAAACAAATAGCAAAAGAGAAAGGAAAAAAATACAGAAGGCAAGACACATGAAAATAGGGAATTAGTCGCAGAGCCGGGAACGAGTATGCACAGGTATGGAGGGAGGCCTAGCAGAAGTATGAAAATAACATAGCATCGAAAATCCAGACTGACCCAAAACTGTTTGTTCAGCCACATCAGGAAGGAGACAACAGTCAAAACCAGGTGATCAGACTGAGGACCGAAGGTGGAGAACTCACAAGAAATGATCAGGAGTATGTGAGGAGCTAAACGGAGATTTAAGGAAGTTTTTACAGTAGAGACAGGAAGGGCTGCCTGGAAGAACAGCACAGAAGGGAACATCAAGAGGAATATCCAAACAAGTGTTGGATGACATACTAACAACCGAGGAGGAAGGTGCAGAAGCTTGATACCTCCAAAGTGATGGGACCAGACAACATTTTCCCTGTGGGACCCTTAGAGAGGAGCAAGATGTCTGTGCATGCCCCTAAACCACATCTACAACACATCCCTTAAAACCTGGGCACTACCTGAGAAATGGAAGAAGCAAATGTAGTCCACCAAATTAAGAAAAGGAAACAGAAATGAGGCACAAAACTACAGACCTGGTCTCATGACATGTATTGTGTGCAAAGTCATGGAGAAGATTATCGGAGGAGAGTGGTGGAACACCTGGAACGAAACAAGATTATAAATGAAAACCACAATGGTTCATGGAAGGCAAATCCTGTGTCACAAACCTTTGGAGTTTATACAGTAAACAGAAGTAATACACGAGAGAGAGGTGGGTTAATTGCCATTTTTCCTAACTGCGAAGCCTTTGACACAGTTCCCCACAAAGATAAGTGCAGAAACAGGAGGGATCAGGGAATACCTAAACAGGTGAGCAACAACGAGTCCATGGTACGTGAAAGTATCACGTGCTGGCGCCTGTGACGAGGCGGGTCCCACAAGGTCAGTTCTAGGACCAGTGCATTTTTTATATATGCGAACGACATGATGAAGGAATAACTCTGAAGAGTCCCTATTCGCAGATGATAGTGAACTGATGAAGAAGAATTAAATCGGACGAGGATGAGGCAGGACTCTGCAAAGAACCTGGACAGGCTGGCCATGTGGTCCAGAAACTGGTTTCTACGAATTCAGTCCTGCCAAATGCAAAGTCATGAAGATTGGGGGAGGGCAAAGAAGACGCAGACAGATATAGGCTAGGTGGACCAAAGACTACAGACCACTCACTCAGAGAGAAAGATCTTGGGGGTGACCATAACACCGAGCAACGTCACCGGAGGCACACATCACCAAATAACGCTGCAGCAATACGGGGCCTGGCAAACTTGAGTAGAGCGTTCCTATACCTTAATAAGAATTGTTCAAGACACTGTACACTGTGTATGTTAGCCCATACTGGAGTATCAGCACCAGTCAGGAACCCACACCTGGTCAAGCAACGTCAGAAGTTTAGAGAAGTACAAAGGTTTGCAACAAGGCTAGTTCCCGAGCTCAGGGGAATGTCGTACGAGGAAAGGTTGACAGAGACAGGATGTTCCAGAGAGGGGACACAGTCACAAGGGGTCACAACTGGAAGCTGAAGCTTAAGACGAGCACAGGGAAGTTAGGAAGTAGTTCTTCATCCTAGAGTCATCAGGAAGGTGGAATACCTAGCACGTGAAGTATGGAGGTGAGGAAACCCTACATAAGTTTTAAGAAGAGGTATGACAAAGCTCGCGTCGCGTGCGAGAAGGAAGAAGACCTAGTAGATAGATCAGTGAAGAGGCGGGCCAAGCTGATTCACGACCTTCAAAAGTCTTCATCACATAAACTACCCGCACACTGATGATCCCTTACTCTTCTCTCCAGACACTGCGCGGCGCAACCCCACACAACCCACGAGCGATACGGATCCCAACCACCAACACATGCAAGCACCACAGACACACACACACTGTGGAGACAGAAGGCCTCTGGGTTAACAGAAACAGAAGGGGATGCCAACAAAGAATATACCAGTAAGTGTTGCATGACATACACACAACTGAGGAGGAGGTGAAGAAGTTGCTAAGGGACCTTGATACCTCAAAGGCGATGGGACCGGACAACATCTCCCCTTGGGTCCTTAGAGAGGGAGCAGAAATGCTGTATGTGCCACTAACCACAATCTTCAACACATCCCTTGAAACTGTGCAACTACCTGAGGTATGGAAGACGGCAAATGTAGTTCCCATTTTTAAAAAAGAAGACAGAAAAGAGTCACTAAACTATAGACCAGTGCCACTGATGTGTATATTATGCAAAGTCATGGAAAAATTTATCAGGAGGAAAGTGGTGGAGCACCTGGAACGGAACAAGTATATAAACGTCAACCATCAACGGATGTAAGGAAGGCCAATCCTTGTCACAACCTTCTGGAGTTTAATGATAAATAACAAGAAATAAGACATGAAGAGGGAGAGGTTGATTTGCCATTCTTCCTGGACTGCAAAAATGTCCTTTGACACAGTTCCTCACAAGAGATTAGTGCAGAAGCTAGAGGATCCAGGCCACGTATAACAGAGAGGCACGCAATGGATCAGAGAATACTGACAGGATAAGAAACAACGAAGTTCAGGTACGTGATGAGGTTATCACTCTGATACCTGTGGACGATGTGAACCTTACCTACTCTGCCTGAGGTAATCCCAGCAAGTGAGCACGTCTCCTGAGTTATCCCATGCTTACAGAAATAGGGAAATAGCATATGAAGGTACAAATAAAAATTGGAACTATGCTATAGTTTACTTAATAAAATAAAAGGGCTAGACTATACATATCCTGATGGAAATTTTACAAATAATAACTATTGACCCATGAGACTTATACAGGGGGAAGGGTAGGACGTTTATCAGTAACAACGGAATAGTACTCACTCTTAATTCAACAGACACCACCTGACCCGAGATTCCAAATGCTTGGTCCACAACACACGCGCCTGTCCAGAGCTCTCACTCACCAGACCTGTCTCCAACAACCTCCTTGCACCCGCGTGTCCTTTGCTTTATATTCCTCTCTAACCACCCCCTTCCACGTGTTATGACCTGACGTCGAGGTCGATGCCGTCAAGAACAAAAGACTTCAGACTTAAGTCAAAAGGCATGCAGACAGCCATTTGCCTAGGCAAGGTGTGACCAAATAATGGTTAAATTAAGTCTCCCTACAGAACCCTCACCAGCCCAGCTGAACTAACATCAAACTCCCCCTTTTCCTTCACCCCAATGTTAAAATATTGAAAAATAGGACAATTTGTCCAAAGAAATTAGATTTTTTAAATCCTAACCCCTTTTTTTCTATTTCAAAACAATAGCAAATAATATGAAATCCCACAGATCGGGAGAGTTTAAAAAATTCTAGCACAAAAAAACGATAACAATACTCTGGCGCAAAACCTCCCTTTTCCCCTCATGTCTCCTTAAAAAATAAATATCGGGCCTCCGTGCCTCCCGTACTTTACTAGAAAAAAACTACTCCCGTGTCACCCTGTAATTAACATTGGCAAAACTTAAGTTTTCGGGGAGAAAAAAAATCCAGGGGGAAAAGTTCCTTCAAGTACTTGCAAATGAACCATTACACGGCCACAATGTCGTATTTTTCTTGCACCCTTCCGCGACCATTCGCGACAAGGCAGGAATCGCAACCAGGACCCATCATTATCCCATTACCCCACAGGGGTCGGTCCTAGGACCAGTGCTATTTTTGGTATATGTGAATGACATGATGGAAGGATTAGACTCAGAAGTGTCCCTGTTTGCAGATGATGTGAAGTTAATGAGGAGAATTAAATCAGATGAGGATCAGGCAAGACTTCAAAGAGACCTGGACAGGCTGGACACCTGGTCCAGCAACTGGCTTCTTGAATTTAACCCCGCCAAATGCAAAGTCATGAAGATCGAGGAAAGGGAAAGAAGACCGCAGATAGAGTATAGGCTAGGTGGCCAAAGACTGCAAACTTCGCTCAAGGAGAAAGATCAACAAACACGTCTCCAGAAGCGCACATCAGCCAGATAACTGCTGCCGCATGTGGGTGCCTGGCAAACCTGAGAACAGCGTTCCAATACCTTAGTAAGGAATCGTTCAAGACACTGTACACCGTGTACATCAGGCCCATACTGGAGTATGCAGCACCTGTTTGGAACCCACACTTGATCAAGCACATCAAGAAATTTGAGAAAGTGCAAAGGTTTGCGGCAAGGTTAGTTCCAGAGCTAAGGGGAATATCCTATGAAATAAGGTCAAGGGAAATCGGCCTGACGACACTGGAGGACAGGACGGTTAGGGGAGACATGATAACGACATACAAAATATTGCATGGAATAGACAAGGTGGACAAAGACAGGATGTTCCAGAGAGGGGACACAGAAACAAGGGGTCACAATTGGAAGTTGAAGACCCAGATGAGTCAAAGGGATGTTAGGAAGTATTTCTTCAGTCATAGAGTAGTCAGGAAGTGGAATAGCCTAGCAAGTGAGGTAGTGGAGGCAGGAACCATACATACCTTTAAGATGAGGTATGATAAAGCTCATGGAGCAGGGAGAGAGAGGACCTAGTAGCACTCAGTGAAGAGGCGGGGCCAGGAGCTGAGTCTCGACCCCTGCAACCACAATTAGGTGAATTAGGTGAGTACACACACACACACACACACACACACGAGAATAGCGTTCCGATACCTTAGTAAGGAATCGTTCAAGACACTGTACACTGTGTACATCAGGCCCATACTGGAGTATGCAGCACCAGTTTGGAACCCACACCTGGCCAAACACGTCAAGAAATTAGAGAAAGTGCAAAAGTTTGCAACAAGGCTAGTTCCGGAGCTCAGGGGTATGTTCTACGAAGAAAGGTTGAGGGAAATCAGACTGACGACACTTTAGGACAGGCAGGTCAGGGGAGACATGATAACAACATATAAAATACTGCGTGGAATAGATAAGGTAGACAGAAACAGGTTGTTCCAGAGAGGGGACACAGAAACAAAGGGTCACAATTGGAAGCTGAAGACTCAGACGAGAGGGATGTTAAGAAGTATTTCTTAATTCATAGAGTCGTCAGGAAGTGGAATAGCCTAACAAGTAATGTAGTGGAGACAGGAACCATACATAGCTTTAAGACGAGGTATGACAAAGCTCTGGAAGCAGAGAGAGGACCTAGTAGCGCTCAGTGAAGAGGCGGGGCAGGAGCTAAGTCTCGACCCCTGCAACCACAATTAGGTGAGTACACACACACACACACACACACACACACACATGCACACACATACGCACGCATACACACGCATAGACACACACACACGTCAGCATAGTTGTTAATCCTATGTATATGTTTGTGTAGCATATCGTAGTATCGTAGTTAGTACCATCTATATATTTTATAGATAACATCCCTTGCTAGGCATAGCGCCTAGCATGTGACGTCACACAGTGCCGCTGTGTGCGTCCCTCACGATGCCCCCTTCCCTCTCAGCTCTAGTGTAGGCTTCAAGGCAAGAACAGGCTAGGCTGGGCTTCCCCTTAAGATTCTTTAAATACAAGTATTCCAGCATACCCAAGTGTCTTTCTACATCACCCTTATCTCCTAGAACCCCCAAGTTACAAATGGTGCCAGCGGAGGGCCCGTAATTCTGACGATTACCGCAATTTCTGGAGATAAATTTCTACTGAGCCGGTCGCCATTTCCTGACCGCCTAGGCCTGCCGAGACGAGTGATGCTTCACATCCCAAGCCAGCACCCATCACTACTTCCTGGTCAGTCCTTGTGCCTTCTCTACTTATTCGCCTTACTTCCGAGGGGTTGACCCGGGGGGGGGGGAGTCTATGCTAAGCCATCCAGCCTGCTAAGTATCAGCCTTGCCTGCTAAGCCAGCAAGCTAACCCAGCTGACTAACCTCAGTACTCAAGCAAGCCATGTGAGTTCCAGCCTTCACCATTGCTTTATGCTCCCAGTTCCAAGCCAGCCCAGCTTAAAATATTCACGTGCTTAGAGTGAGTGGGTGCCAGCAAGCCGTCTTGTGATACGCCACTCACCCAGCGTGCCAGCCACCACCCTCACACACAGTTATACTCACGTGTGTTTTTTTCACCCTCATATCGGGTCCTAGCATCTTATTTTACGGCTCACACAGAGGGTCAAGCAGCAAGATTGTTTCATTGTCCCTGACGCCAAAAGAAAAGCCTTTTTTGTGTGATCCCCCGAGAAAGGCCCATGTGGAAAAAAAGCATTTACTTGGATGTATAAATTTTATACAAACATAAAAGAACAATGATAACATTATTTTATCATTAACAAGAGGAAATTTGGGACACTTTGGTCCAAAAATGTCCCCCTTTGATACCTACCATGCCCAACCCCCAATTGCTCTGGACCTATTAATTAAATGAAAATAACAACACCAAGAATATGGAAATTATAAATTTTTGGACGTATATTAAAAAAAATAAATGTTTTATAATAACAAAATTACATAACAGAAGGAAAAATATCTTAAATCATTCACAGTTTCACTGGGGAAATTTAAAGGGGACTACCAAAAACCTCACTCAACTAAATGAAAAAAATGCGGCCCAATTACCACAAAACTAGAGAGCTTTTCGAGGTTCCTGGAGCTTCTTTTCCGTCGCTGATATCTCAATTTTGCAGGAATACATCCATAAATTTTTGCCCCCTATTTGAGAGGTGTCAACCCAATTTTAACCTCAAGCCGAAAAATTTTTCCCCATTACCCCAAACGTTTGTAAAAAATTAAAAAACCAAAGAGGGCAGTCTCCTTCTCCCCAGACGCAGGCTTTCCGTTTTCTATGACTAATATTTTTTAAAATACATAGGGACTTTTTAAAAATTAACACTGATTTCGGAAAATATTACAGTTTTTTCCCACACTGGGGCCCGGCCGGGTTCGTTGCTAAACATTCAAATTACCCTTCCTTGGGGATGTTCCAGCCAGCTCTGGCTTAGTGGCGTTCCCTATAGGTCTTTTTTACTTTTTCATCTTCCAACACACGGTTTTTTTATTTTCCCATATCATCGTGTCCCTTTTTTCCTCGTTTTCATTTACGTTTGACTGAGCACCAAAACCCAAAGGGGAAAATCACTTTTTTTAATTTTGCGTAAACTTTCCGGGCCATGCACAACACTTTGCATTCCGACTCACCTTTGCACTGGGTACAATGTCAAATTTTCCCCAAAGGGGCCACAAGTTCGATGTTGTTCATGTAAATTTAAACACAATGTACCGGGTGAATGGTCTTCGATTTACTGCCTCTTCGCACCAAAAAGTGTTCACATATGTAAAAAGATTTTCCCCTTCGCCACACTTAGCCAAATGATCAATTACTTTATTTAACATTTTAAATTTATTACACAACCTGCCGCATCATTGTAATTTTCTCACTTTTTTCTGGTTTATCTCTATAACGGGGAAACCTTCCAAATTTTCCTTTCCCACAAATTGGGTGAAAAGGTGTTAAACATCTGCATCAGGTTAACACTATGTACGAGGAGGATATTATTTTCCGATTCCCACCTCCACTAACACAGCCGAATCTTCCAATTAATTCTTTTCCCGGTGTAGACTTTACGGAGACACCTCTTCACTGTGCCTTTAGTCTTTCGTACACCCCCCCTCCCAAAGGGGGCTCGGGGGAGTAATAAATTTGGTACACCCTCGCGGGGTTAACAGAGATTTGATCATCATTACATTATTTAATTCTATCATGTTGAGCACCTGCTAAAAATTTGTGGCTTACCAAAAATCATCAACCCGGACAGGATCCCTAGCTGCAAATTTCAAAACAGCTGATAAACTGTTCGCAGACAAGTTCTGTCCCCTTTCTAAATAAAATCCTAGTACAGTACAGGTGAACAAACAAACAACACTTTCGTAAAAACCCACTGAAGTCCCTGTTAAAATTTTTGGACCACAAACAGTCTACACCTTTTCACAAATTTTTTCACAAATTTGTCACCTCCTTTGGCAATGGGAGGCCGGGGTACATATAGGATGGGGCATCCACACGCGACAATTACAAAAATTTTAATCACCCTTTTTACATTTTGCCGTCCTTGGGGAAACCCAGAAAGTTTCCCTAAACAATTTAAGGTATCTTGTACCCCCCCTTTCTTTATTTTTTTATGGGCATTTAGAACAATCAAATTTGTTAGATGATGAGTTTTGGGCAGAAAAAAGGGGGTGTTTAGCATAATCCCCCAATTTTCACATTTTGTAACCTACCTCTGCACCAAATTTACACTGTTCTCTATAAAACCCCAAATTTTTCTCTATTGGAAGCTTTCACAATTTTTTTTTCCATCATCAATTTAACTCATTTCCAAGTTTTCCCTCCGTCCCCTCTTTATCCAAAACAAGGGGATGTGAAAACTTATAGAAATATTCATCTGTTTAAAAATTTTAAAACACCAACTTGTTACATTGATTGTTTAGGGTAAAGAAGAATCCTATTTATATCAATGGCAAAGGGAAAGGACAAACTATTGGAGCGGTGGTCACAGTAATTTAAAAGGAGCAAAAACCCCTTTTGTCAGGCAAATTTAGCTTTTTTACCAACCAGTTGGCCCTTAAAACCATGATACAGCTTTTACAAATTTAGCATAAGGTAAACCTCGAGACAAGAAATCAGCGGATTTCCTCCAATATATGTTTAAATGTTAAAAAATTGCTGACCCAAACTATTATACTTCTTGCATCTGATTAATTTCAGCGACTCTGTTTTTACGACACAATTTTACTTTTTCCCATTACGAATCCATTTTAAGGATATCTCTTTTAGACCAAAACAGTGCCTAATATTATCTCCTGAACTTATTTCTTTTTTTAATTAGCAAAATTTGACACCACAAAAATGGCTTTTAAATTTTCCAATGAGGCAAGGGCAGATTTAATTGAAGCCTTTAGCCTTAGAATAACAAAAAAATAACACTAAACTTGAAGGTAAGAAACTGCTCCAATGCCATTTTGAAGCACACAAAAAATGTGGATACATTTTTCCCATTTGGTTTGGGCCCCCTGCGGGAAAACCCAACATTGGAATTTTTTCATAATTACCAATTTTCACCCACCGTTAAAAAATTCCTCAGGTAGATTTCATCCCAAGCACATTTAAGTTTCCATGTTTCCCTAATTAACAATTTCCCCTTTTAAGTAAGGGTGACACTAAACCTAGGGGCAAAACATTTGGAAAATTCAGCAGCAAGACTCTCTTTTTAATTTATTGGGCATACGTAATTTTTAGGTTTTAACATTAACAAATCTTCTCATACCCCAAATTTAAAAAACCAATAAAACACTTTTTGGGCCTTCATCTCCGGGTAACCCTTTACTTTTTTTTTCCCTTAAAATTTGGACAATTTACTATTCCTTTCCCCTCAGAGGCTTTTTTGCACTTGCATTATTTTATTACCTTATAAGTCATTAACATTTCCCCTTTTCATTGAGTCACACCCAAAATTTGTCCACATAAAATTGTTTGCTCATTACTTTTACTAAAGGGATTTCCCGTACTTTTAAGGTGTGCATTTATCGTCCTTGAAGTGGGAATTACTGGATGTAGCCCCAATAATACGTTTCTAAAGTGAAAGGTTTTCAAAGGGCTAAGTGGGGGCAATAGGATTTCAGGGGCCCTAAGAAACGGTAAAATCCCGGGCAGCCTCTTGTAAACCCACCTTAGGAAACTTTACTTATTCACCGTAAAGGCATAATTTTTCATCCTGAAATTTAAAAAGATATCTCCTATTTTTTCCGCAAAGCGGACCTGTCATCAGTCTTTAAACAGGGAATTTTGTTACCCTGGCACTATAATTAAACACAATTTTTCAGAGGAGTGGTCTTTGAATCCTTCTTCACTCCTGATTTGGGGAAAAGTGACCATAATTTTGGCTTGCTCAGGAGGTCCTCTTCTAAAATTTTTTAATTAACGCTCAGCAATTTACTTTAGGGAGTTAAAAATTCTGGTGTCTTACTCATTCGCGAGCTAGCTTTTACTGCCCATAGCCATTCTGTAATTAGTGGGAATTTGGATGGTTCTCTCCACGGGAAGGTCGTACCCATATTGCCCGTTTTAAATTTACATCTTTCAGGTATGCTCCGAGTAAAAGAATCGTCTGGAATTTCTTCATTTACATTTATTTCCCAAAGCTGTCTAATTCCCCAAATTTGCATGGCTCAACCCATCCCTATGGGGAAAAAAAAACGGGCCCATTTCTGGGAAGACACACAGTTTGGTATTTTTTAAATTTCCCCCGTCATGAATTTATTACGAGGAATCCACCATACTTACATGGCCTCCCCGTCTTCAAAAAAGTGAACCCCATTTTTTTACCCTACCCTTTCAAAGGAGGGATAATATCACACCCATCAAAAAATTTATTGGGCCCCACAAATCACCTTACCCAGAAGGTGCTAAATTACTTATTGAGAGCTTTTTGGCTTTACTAAGCTCACTGTAGATATTTTTTCGGAAGTCTATCTACATTACGCATTAAAAAAAATTTTTTTCATTCCAACCTACAGTTACTAAACAGTGTCATACAATTGACCCCTTTTTTCTGAGAGAAAACCAGAAATTTTTAAAATTGTGGACTCCCCTCGTATTTTCATACCATCAAGACATTTTCGTTTTAGAAAATACGCTGGATCCCGGCCAATAATGCATTTACAATTTTTGATTTATCCTTTTATCATCAATTTTTAAAACCCGTAACACGGTGAGGGACTTCCCAAAAACCTCATTATTAACATTAAACAGCAATTTTTACATTCCCTGTTGTGTCGGATTGTCAACATTATCATTTTTATCAACTTTTCTATAGACCTTTACACTGACTATATGGTGTTTCCTTTTGGGCATTGTAACGAAATTTAATTGGGGAAACAATCCTTTTTATTTTGATTACCCCAAACACCTTAATCTTCAAGTTCCTCCAACTTTCAACTTTTCATTCCATGAATTTTATGCATTGCAACTTTAGATAAAGAGTACCCTTGCAGAAGAGACAATTTTTCTCTTTTCTTTACTGGTTTCTTATTTAAATGTGCTACCTTAGGAGGTACTTATTCTTACCTTTTGGAGAATCATTATTTCGATTCCCTTTCTTGATATGCACCTATGCAACCTTTTTAGGAAATGAAATTTGTTTTTACCCTTGGGGTAATTTTTCCCTTTTTAAACTTGACAAAACCTCGAGTTTTATGTGTTGCATCTTTAAAATTTTTGGTTGGCTGGTCTCAACTGCACAAAAAATTCTTGTAACCTTCTTATTTCCTCCTGACCAAAATAAAACCCTTGATATTTGTTCGAGAAACCTTCAGTGTTTTTATACTTAATTTTTTTTTGTACCATGCATCAATAACCCGTCAAATTCCTTCAGATTAATTTTTTACTTAAGTTTTAGACTGCTCTCCCGTTTAACTCTAAACTGCTGTAACCCTTTTTTAAATGTATCGGAGATTTTAAAATTTCAAAAATATTTACTAATCCAACCTCTTTGTTTTAATTACCAAATGACCTTCAACAAGTCAACTGCTTCCTTTAAAGTCATCTACATTTGGGGGAAATTGATCAGTATGTGACATCTTTCTTACCCGTCCTTTTTAGGTAAAATAATTTTAGTTACACAGCAGGGCCTCCCGTCATGCAAGCTGCTTTAAAAATTGACCAAAATTTTCCCAATTTTCTCCCGGGTTAAACCAGGTAAACAAATTGGGAGTTTTTGGCAAAGACTATTATTTTTGAGCAGACGATTAATGCCTGGTTTTTACATTTTAATTTATTCAAGGCCTGATTTACAAAAAAAACTTTTTCCTCTAATTCATAATACTGATCTACTTCAGTTTACTACCGTTTACTAACAAATCTCCTTCAATTTTTTGTAATATAATTTTATAATCAATCTATTACCTAAACATCTAAATACAATTTTAAATCCAGATTCCAATTTCTTGATTATTTAATTCCAAACACTTAAGTAGCTTTTGTTACATGCCTTTTTCTACTTGCAGAGATGCTTTTTTACTCTATTTTCCCTTTGGGGGTTTGTTTTCTAAAATTAAATTTCCTCTTTTTTTTCCACCCATGATGCAATGTATTAAATTCAACTTAATAACACTGATTATTTTACTAAATTATGCCTTTATAAAGGAAAAACCTGTCAACTTCCCTTTTTAAAAAAAATTTTTGCTACTTGAGCTTAGCAACTAAATGAAAAAAAATTGAAAAAAAATTTAAAAAATTTCCCCCTTTAATATTTAGCTAAAAATTGACTTAGCTTTTAAAACAAAAAAAATGTAAGAAATTTTTATATTTTTTTAAAAATGTACATTAATAAAAACCCTTCAGCCACCCTTGGCTTATCAAATAATATACAAATTAAATATAAACCCTTCCCAAAATTTTTGGATAGAAAAATTTAAAATTTTAAATAAACATTAATATAATTAGAAAACCCCCTGGCTTATCATTACACATACCTGATATAAATTTTTGGCCGAATTGTTTATCAAATTAATTTATACAAATTAATATAAATTTAAACCCCGACTTGACTTTAAAAAATTAATTTTTGTAATTTTTAAAAAAACCCCACTACACATTAAAAATTTGTAACTTAACATCCATTTCCCTTTGTCATTTCACATAAAAATTTTTTAAGAAATTTTAAACCAATTAATAAATTTCCCCTAATTCCCTCCGGTTCAAAAAGGACCAACGGGAAAAATTAAATGGGGGAAAATTGCTTTTACTTGGATGTTATAATTTTTTTACATAACAGAAAAATGAACAATGAAAAACAAATTAAATTTACCCAGTTAAAAACAAGTAGGAATTTGGGACACTTAGGTCGCAAAAAATGCCCCCCCTTCGATCCCTTCCACTGTCTATTCACGTTGCTGTGGACCTTAAATTTAAAGAAATAACATCCCCCCAAAGAATACTGGTAAATATAAAAATTTGCAAAACTGTATTTAAAAAATAATAAAGTTTATATAATATAAACACAATTAAAAAACAAAAGGAAAAATAATCTTAAAAATCATTCCCCAGTTTGACTGGATTTTTAATGGGTATCATACTCAGAAAAACCTCACCTAAAAAAATTCATGAAAATAATGCGGGCCCAAAATTACCACAAATCTAGAGAGTTTTATCTGAGGTTCCTGGAGCTGTCTTGTCCAGGGGGTTGATACTCAATTTTATGGGAATGCAAAACCATCAATTTCCCCCTCCTTTTTGAGGGGTGCCCAACAAAAAATTTTAACCTCTAGACACGAAAAAATTTTCCCATTACCCCAAAACGTTTTTACAAAATTAAAAACCAAGAGGGCAAATCCCCTTTCCCCCAACGAAGGCTTTCCTTTTCTATGAATAAATATTTTTAAAATACAGTAGGCCATCTATTTACATTTTTAACTACTGTATTTTGGAAAATTATTACAGTTTTATCCACCCGCTTCTTCCCCCGGATTCTCAACATCCCCAAGGGGGGACAAGGGCCCTTTCCCTACCCCCCATCTTCCCTTTTCTCTCCCCTTTCAGTGCCCTCTGCATTCTACCCTATGTTTAGAGACATTTGCGAGTGTTTGAGACATTTTCTCAGTTTACAGTGATTTCTTAGTAACATTCAGTGACTTGTGATTACAGACTCAGTGTTGATTACATTCTGTTTGCAATAATTTTTTTCCCAGTGTTCTCTTGATTAATTTTCGTGTCTTATTTTATATATATGTTGTGTTCCTTATTTCTGAAGTAACTACTTTTCTTTTCTCTGTTGTGCAATATAATTTTGTGTTAATTCTCTACACTGCCACAAGCATTATAAACATGTATTTACATTTATCATTTATCTCTTATGTGCAGTATTGTACTTACTGCTCAGTAATTCATTCGATGTAATATTTCAGTAAATTGTTTACCTTGCACTCTGCTCCATTTTTTTTTTGTCAGTGTTGTACATCATTTATTTTTTATTTCCCCAGTACTACATCGTTAATTCTTTTTAATTTTTAATTTTTTAGCACAAAACCTGCTGGGTTTTGTGGTAATTCATTTCGCATCTTTTCCCAGTGTGTTTTATTCCCATATCAATGTGTGTTGAATATTTTTTTGTGTTAATTATTGTTACTTTCGCCAGTGTTTAATTTGTCCATCTCCACACACAATAGTGGCATTTGCTTCCAATTTTGTCAACACAAGACCATATTACAAGATATATTATAGTTTGTATATTGATGTTTGTCGTCCACCACTGCTATAAGTGTTATTTTCCCTCTTCTGTACTTTATGTCCGTAATTTTTTATTATTTCATATTTCATTGAACAAACTCACTCTTAGTATAAATTTATAACTTCCTTTTTAAATTAAAGTGTTCTTTGGTGTGTTTTCAGTAAATGTTTATCTAAGTTGCAGTTAAGAGTTAAAGTGTTCAATCAGTTCATTCTTGATAATATTTTTTTTATTATTCATGTAAACTGTATTTCCGTGTGTGTGCAATTTTGATTGATTATTGACTCATTCTGCAGTGACCCTGTGTGTAATTTTTTATAGTGTTTCTGATGCAAACCCTTGATTAGTAATTATCATTTGCAATAATGCTAAAGTTTATTTCAGTGCAATATTCTGTGATTCCAGTTCCACATTTACTTGTGTTCTCAGTACATACCACTTTAATAGTGAAGTGCCAATTATTTTTGTTAGAGAATTGCTTTCCCAGTCTATTTTAATTTTGCACAATATTTATTGATTGCATTTTATCATTTTTGATTGATTTATCATTTATTATTGAATTTCTTTATTGATTTGAGAGCAAAAACAACTCACCATGCCATTAATTCAAATTAAAGGTAAGAGTTCCCTTGAACATTAAAGTGTTGCTTTATACAGTTGAGTGCTTCTGTAAGTTTTCCTGCTCTGCAGTGTGTCGTGTGTCTCCTTATTATTCTTGTTTTATGTCCTTGTGTAAATGTCCTGAGAAAATGTCCCAGTCACCTTTGATTGCTCACTTAGTGCATCATGCCAGTCTAAGTAAATATGAATCAGTCCACAATCCTACTATTCCCTTACTGACTGAAAGATAGTATCTAGCTTTTGAGCAATATGTTTATTCTCACACCGTGTATCTGAAATTTGTTACAGTGCTTCAGAATGTGAAGTTCAGATTAAGTTCTTATAGATCTGTGACTTACTTATTAACGTAGCTGAGCGGTCAGGCACTAGTAATATTGTCACTCCTGTCTGGAATCCAGCCCCTACAATATCGTGCATGAAAGATAATGTACAGTTACCTTGCGTTTCAGAACCTCAGACAACCCTGGGTACTGAGGCTACTATCCCTGCGATGGCGACTAGTTCAAGTAATCGTTCCTCCGAGGTGATGCCTTGCGAAGAAAGATTACTTGCAATGAATTATGTCATCTCTTGCTGATGTCACAAGCCATTTCAGAAAGACGTTTCTGTGGTTAGTGTGCTCACTAGAGTGTTGTTGCTGTCCTTTCTGTTCCAGATGGCAATACTACCCTAGTTGACAGTAATCCTTGCAATGTAAAAAGTTGTTTCTCGAGTCCCCTTCACATGTTGTTAACGTTTGTAAGAGCTGTCTCTTTATAGCTAATTCCTTGTGTCACAGTGTTTGACTCCGAGCGAATACCAGTATTGTAGACCGTGTTCATTTCTTTTCCCCTGTGCTTGTAGCTCCGTTCTCCCTTGCTCATATTGCATGTTATAGCATTACTTATTTCAACCGGGGAGAGCCCTTTCACTCTACCGAATTTGTTCATTCCTCCAGTAAGAAAGAACAAATCCCTTGTGGTCTGGTGTGATCCGATTCCTGCCTCAGGACGATCTTATTCTGACTGTGAAGACACCAGCAGCAATCAGTGACTTTGTCATGAATTAAGAATTACTGTATCGAACAGCCGAGTTGGGTACCCCAAGCAGAAGAGTATACCAATTAGTAATTCCACAGTCACTAGTGAATGTAGCTCTACAGCTAGTTCACGATGCACCAGGTGTTGCACACCCTGGTATGGATCGTTCTGTGAAACAAGCCAGAATGAAATAATTTTGGCCACGTATGGCAACTAACATCTCTGAGTATGTCAAGAAATGTAGTGTTGGTATGCAACATAAAGGAAATGTTAATGGCCCTAATCCTATTCAGGTGTATCCCACCACTAGTGAACCATGGGAAAGAGTTGCTGTAGATCTGTTAACTAATTTCAAATGTTCCCTCCAAGGCAACAAACATCTGTGTGTTATGGTAGATCATTTCACCAGATATTGTGAGTTAGTTCCTATTGCAGATAAGACTGCAGCTAAAGTTTTCAAAGAATGTATAATCTGTAGACATACCACCCCTAAGTCCCTAGTAACAGAAAATAGAGGTGAATTCTGTAATGAGATTCTTGAAAATTTGTGTACCTTGTACAAGATCTCTAAGTCAACCATTGTTCCTCATCATCCTGCAAGTAATGGTTTAGCGGAACACACCAATAAGAAAGTACTTGATGTCTTGAGAGCCACTATCAATCCCAACAGTGAAACTTGGGATGAAGTCATACCTGATGTTCAGTGTGCTATAAATTCTGTTTTCAATGTTTCTGTAGGTGACACCCCACATTATGCGCTGTATGGTGTTGATAAGTGTTTGCTTTATGAGTTGTTACATTCTTCATCAAAACCAATTACAACCCTGATGATTTCATAGCCACTCGTACCAGTCTAGCTCAAGGTGTTCTCTGAAGAATCAGAGAAACACTTCATAAATCAACAGCAGAATTTATGAGTCACTAACACTCGTGCTAAGCCGACCAAGATTAAAGTGGGTTCGAGAGAAATGTTGTCTAACTTCAATAAAACATCTGCAATGCCCAAGCTCAATCAAAAGTTTGTTGGTCCTTATCGAGTAGTTAACATATCAATGGCAATAATTAGTACGGTCAGTATAAAGAATCACATTTAGATCATATGAAGTTAGTATAAGATGTTGATGATGATGTTCCTACCCAGACTAATGTGATAGACTCTGACAATCCTCCTGTCTCTGTACGCTCTACCTCTAACACTCAGTCAGATGATTAACCTTGAATGTTGTTATTCCCTGCGTACACGACAAGTACTGAGAAATCCTCAAGTATCTTTTGTAGATACTAATTCAGTTCTCCCTCAATCATGGTATGTGTTAGCCATTGCAAAAGATTTTGATCCACCCAGAGATGACAACCATTCTGCATATGTAAATCTTACCCTAGCAGAGTTGGGTTTAAATGTACATAGTCTGTATAATTAGATGATTAAGTTGAAAGACGTTGTTAACTTGTTTTGTTATTAGCTGATCAGTGTCAAAATTTTTTTTTGTGTGTTCATGTTCCCTCCGAATTCTGAGATTTAGCAGTAATGACTTGTGTGTGCCAGGTCTGCCTTCTCTGTTAAATAGTTTCCAATTCGTAAATATATATTCTTCCTCAGAATCCATAGAGTACGTGAATACAGATCGATCAAACATTTCTATCTTTTATTGTACTGTGATTTGTTACTATAATTCATAATGCATTACGTTACCACCCCTTATAGTAATATCTATTCCAATGTTATCCATTCAAAAGAGTATATTCCATTACCATTTCTGTGATTAGTTCCAAGTTGTATATGTGTTTGCTATTGTATAGAATCAGCCCAGAGCCACCTGCCTGTTCAGCCTGTAGAGTAGTATTGTATGTTGAGATGCCATACGTAACATGACCGAGCTGTCAGCATAGTTACTGATTCTATGTGTATGTTTGTGTAGCATACCATAGTATCATAGTACCATCTATATATTTTATATATACGATCCCTTGCTAGGTCTAGTGGCTAGCATGTGACATCACACAGTGCCGCTGTGCACGTCCCTCATGATGCCTCCCCCCCAGATCCAGTGTAGGCTTCAAGGCGAGAACAGGCTAGGCTGGGCTTCTCCTTACGACTCTGCAAATACAAGTGTTCCAGCCATACCAAGTGTCTTTCTATACCACCCTTATCTCCTAGAACCCCCACATTACACACACACACACACACACACACTCGTGGAGGAGTCACGTGGTTTGAGCTTGTGTTTTGGTGGTAATTTCTGACTGTACCATAAGGAATAGAGTGTGGGATATAGGCGTGTGCACGCATAAGAGTGAATATAATCACTTAAGCTCCGAAAAAAGGAAATATAAGTGATCACAGAAAAGCAAACATAGTAAATAGCGAGTTACTATGTGGGGGCCGTTGGAAGGAAGGTGAACGGTTGTGTCAGCCCTAAATAGTGTTGCCATAATAACTCAGTGGGGTATTTGAAGAATAAGTGCGACTCAAGACCAGGGAGATAAGAGATATGTATAGATGTGTCAGTAAATAGAGTGAGTGAGTGAAAAAAAAAATTAGAGCTAGAGACTACAGTGCCTACAGGAAGTTAGTGGAAAAATTACCGAGAAGCATCAAGCATTTCCAACTACTGGGACCCAGGAGGGACGACAACATTACTCCACTCCAGCCGCATGTAATATTCACCTAGTTTGAGTTACATGGGGTCAGCACCAGTCTCTAGCTGGAAATTGGGGGTGACTCTCCTCGAGCTATCAGAATTAGAATAAACAGCATTTACTGGTATTTAATAGAATTTATTGAGGTGTAGGAGAGTTAAGCAGTTAATGACAGGTAGCCTAGTATGAGAGATAGCCTAGCAAAGCCTAGCATATAGAATTGAATGTAATTTTAGGCACAAGACAGTACAGTGGGAACCAAGAGATTGCTTACATATGTAGTACATACGAGGGAAATAAGGACTGCTTACATAAACACACGCATACACACACACACATACACACACACAACACACACACACACAACACACACACACACACACACACAAACACACACAAACACACACAAACACCACAAACACCACACACACACATACACAAAACACACACATACACACACACACACACACACACACACACACACACACACACACACACACAACACACACCACACACACAACAAGACACACACACACCACAATATACACACACACTTTATAGAGGATTTCACACCTTTATGCGAATTTCCCTAATTTTAGGCTACAAGACAGTACGGTGGGAACCAAAGATAGGGTACATAGCAAAACATATGTATACAATACGAGGCAAATAAGGACTGCTTACATAAACGCAACGCATACCACACATACACTTGGTTGAAACAGAATCTGCTGTTAGGACTTGAATAGCTATAGCATGCACTTACACACACACACACACACACGCACACACACACACACACACCACACACACACTCACCACACACACACACACACCACCACACACACACACCACATACACACTACACATACACACACATATACGATTTCACACCTTTATGTGAATTGCCCTCTAACCCTTCCTTCTCTCTGTCTCTTTTCCTCTTTTTTCCTCTCTCTTCTCTTTCTATTCTTTCTCTCTCTCTCTCTCCTCTCTCTCTCTCTCATCCTCTCTCTCTTCTCTCTCTCTTCTCTCCTCTCTCTCTCTCCCCTCTCTCTCTCTCTCTCTCCCTTCGCTCTCCCCCTCTTTTCCCTTCTCACTCTCTCCCTTCTCTCCTATCTTTCCCTTCTCTCCTTCTCTCTTTCTCTCACTCTCTCCCCCTTTTCCTTTTCACTCTCCCCCTCTCTCTCCTTCTACCTTTCCCCTCTCTCTCTCTTTATTTCTCTCTCTCTTTCTCTCTCTTTCCTTTACTATAAAAAAATGGTTGGGACTCGTAGGAATCAGGGATCAGATGACAATGGTACTGGTAGGGAGGAATGGATGAAGGAGCAGTGGAAAAGGATGGAGCAAGAATGGGAGAGAAAATTAGGAGAGCTTTCTGAAAAAATGAAGAAAGAGCTCTCTGCAAAATGGGAAAAGAGGTTGGAGAAGGAGACGAAGAAATGGGAGACACAAGTCGAAACTGCAGTAGACAGGGCAAGGGTCCTAGAATTTGAGGTAAACAGGCTGAAGCAAGTCTCAGGGGCAGTGACCAGAGAGGACACAGAATATGAAGCTGAGAGGATGAACAGGAAGGAAGGAGATATGAATTATGCTAAGGTCATATCAGCCTGCAAAGAAGGGTCAGGGAGTAAAAGGAAAGAGCAGCTGGGTGCACATAGAGAGGGAGATAAGTCGAATGCTGAGGCACAACCATGCTACCAAGAGCCACTGGAAAAATCAAGGGAGAAAATGACCATATACAGACAGGAACCAGAGTCACAGAGGGAGAGGCAATGGGAGGAGGAAAGGGCAAAAATCAGTGTTTATCCATGGGCTTCGGGAGAGAGAGGAAAAGACACACACTGAAAGACGGCAGGAAGAAAGAAAGGAGATTGGGAAAATCATCATGGAAATAGGGGGAGAAGACATGGACGAGATTGTAAATTTTCAGAGAATAGGGGGGTACATGAAGGGGAGAAACTGACCAATCAAGCTGATTCTCAGGACAGAAACAGTGAGGAACAGGATCCTCCAAGAGAAACCAAGGTTGAAAAACTCGGAAGAGTACTAGAAGGTGTTCCTAGACAGAGACAGAACACAAACAGAGAGACAGCAGCTGAGGGAGAGGACAAAAAAGCGAAAGGAGCTAGGAAAGGAAACAAGGATGGAACCAGCAGAGGTCAGTCAGAGCAGAACAGAGAAGCAAGGCAAGCACACACACAACTATCCTCAGAACCCCACAACCTATCACAACATCCCAACACACACTACAATCCATACCCACAGCTTCCACCCAAACCCCAATCATAGAATCCCACAGTATGCTACCAGGTCTTCCACCCCCACATTCCCCCCAAAGCACAGTATTGGAAAGGAAACTGAAGGTATGGTATACAAACGCTGATGGAATAACAAACAAGTGGGAGGTGTGGCACGAAAGAGTCAAAGAGACATCACCAGACATCATAGCACTCACAGAAACCAAGCTTACATATATGATAACATATGCCATCTTTCCAACGGGATACCAGATCCTGAGGAAAGACAGAAGGAACAGGGGGGGTGGAGGAGTG
>NC_069409.1:51099800-51137300 GCF_026875155.1 Cherax quadricarinatus | reverse complement strand
TTTGTAGTTCTGCCTGGTCTTAGATCGAATGAATTCTTCTCATCAACTTCACGTCATCTGCAAACAGGGACACTTCGGAGTCTATTCCTTCCGCCATGTCGTTCACAAACACCAGAAACAGCACTGGTCCTAGGACTGACCCCTGTCTGACCCCGCTGGTCACAGGCGCCCACTCTGACACCTCGCCACGTACCATGACTCGCTACTGTCTTCCTGACAAGTATTCCCTGATCCATTGTAGTGCCTTCCCTGTTATCCCTGCTTGGTCCTCCAGTTTTTTCACTAATCTCTTGTGTGGAACTGTGTCAAACGCCTTCTTACAGTCCAAGAAAATGCAATCCACCCACCCCTCTCTCTCTTGTCTTACTGCTGTCAACTTGTCATAGAACTCAAGTAGGTTTGTGACGCAGGATTTTCCGTCCCTGAAACCATGTTGGCTGCTGTTGATGAGATCATTCCTTTCTAGGTGTTCACCACTCTTCTCCTGACAATCTTCTCCATGACTTTGCATACTTTTTTAAAAATTGGGACTACATTTGCTGTCTTCCATACCTCAGGCAATCTCCCTGTTTCGATAGATGTATTGAATATTGTTGTGTGTGTGTGTATGTGTGTGGGTGTGTGTGTGTGTGTGTGTGTGTGTGTGTGTGTGTGTGTGTGTGTGTGTGTGTGTGTGTGTGTGTGTGTGTGTGTGTGTGTGGAAGGAAGGGTAGACATAAGGGAAGGATCTAAGGAATGTTATGATCCCCGGCGCATGACTCCTGATGCTTGACCCCCGACGCATGATCCCCGATGCATGATCACCGACGCATGATCACCGACGCATGACCCCGATGCATGATCACCGACGCATGATCCCCGATGCATGATCACCGACGCATGATCACCGACGCATGACCCCGATGAATGACCCAAAACTCATGACCCCCGGTGAATGACCCCCGACGCATGACCCCCGATGAATGACCCCCTACGCATGACTCCCGACGCATGAACCCCGGTGAACGACCCCCGACGCATGAACACCGAGGAATGAA
This sequence comes from Cherax quadricarinatus, assembly GCF_026875155.1. Lineage (NCBI taxonomy): Eukaryota > Metazoa > Arthropoda > Malacostraca > Decapoda > Parastacidae > Cherax > Cherax quadricarinatus. Next base: position 51,136,263 of record NC_069409.1, on the reverse strand, counting down.
CTCCCGATACATGACCCCCGATGAATGACCCCCCGATGAATGACCCCGACGCATGACCTCCGATGAATGACCCCCGACGCATGACTCCCGACGTATGACTCCCAATGGATGACCCCCGATGCATGACCCCCGACGCATGACCTCCGATGAATGACCCCGACGCATGAATCCCGACGCATGACTCCCGATGCATGACCCCCGATGCATGACTCCCAATGCATGACCCCCGATGCATGACTCCCGATGCATGACCCCCGATGCATGAACCCCGATGCATGACCCCCGATGCATGACCCCCGATGCATGACCCCCGACGCATGACATACGATGAGTGACCCCCGACGCATGACCCCCGACGCATGACCCCCGAAGCATGACCCGACGCATGGCCTACGATGAGTGACCCCCGACGCATGACCCCCGATACATGACCCCCGACGCATGACCCCGACGCCTGACCTCTCTGTGACACGTGTCTTTTGCTATAAGAGAGATGTTGAGACATGTTTAATACAGCTATATCAGTATACATCACAGATGTTGGCACTGTCAGTGCCAGCTGTTATAACATCTGTTCATCACTCCTGTTATAACATCTGTTCATCACACCTTTTATAATATGTTCATCACCACACGTTATATAACACCTGTTCACCACCACACATGTTGTAACACCTTTTCACTGCACCTGTTGTGACACCTGTTCACTACACCTGTTATAACACCTGTTAATCACCACACCTGTTATAACACCTGTTCACCACCACACCTGTTATAACACCTGCTCACCACCACACCTGTTATAACACCTGTTCACCACCACATTTGTTATAACAACTGTTCACCACCACACCTGTTATAACACCTGTTCACCACCACATGTGTTATAACACCTGTTCACCACCACACCTGTTATAACACCTGTTCACCACCACACCTGTTATAACACCTGTTCACCACCACACACTGTTATAACACCTGTTCACCACCACACCTGTTATAACACCTGTTCACCACCACACCTGTTATAACACCTGTTCACCACCACACCTGTTATAACACCTGTTCACCACCACACCTGTTATAACACCTGTTCACCCCACACCTGTTATAACACCTGTTCACCACCACACCTGTTATAACACCTGCTCACCACCACACCTGTTATAACACCTGCTCATCACCACACCTGTTATAACAACTGTTCACCACCACACCTGTTATAACACCTGTTCACCACCACACCTGTTATAACACCTGTTCACCACCACACCTGTCATAACACCTGTTCACCACCATACCTGTTATAACACCTGCTCACCACCACACCTGCTATAACACCTGCTCATCACCACACTTGTTATAACAACTGTTCACCACCACATCTGTTACAACACCTGTTCACCACCACACCTGTTATAACACCTGCTCATCACCACACTTGTTATAACAAAAGTTCACCACCACACCTGTTATAACACCTGCTCATCACCACACCTGTTATAACACCTGTTCACCACCACACTTGTTATAATAACTGTTCACCACCACACCTGTTATAACACCTGCTCACCACCACACCTGTTATAACACCTGCTCATCACCACACCTGTTATAACAACTGTTCACCACCACACCTGTTATAACACCTGCTCATCACCACACTTGTTATAACAACTGTTCACCACCACACCTGTTATAACACCTGTTCACCACCACACCTGTTATAACACCTGCTCACCACCACACCTGTTATAACACCTGCTCATCACCACACCTGTTATAACAACTTTTCACCACCACACCTGTTATAACACCTGCTCACCACCACACCTGTTATAACACCTGCTCATCACCACACCTGTTATAACAACTGTTCACCACCACACCTGTTATAGCACCTGTTCACCACCACACCAGTTATAACACCTGTTCACCACCAAACTTGTTATAACATCTGTTCACCACCACACCTATTATAACACCTGCTCATCACCACACTTGTTATAACAACTATTCACCACCACACCTGTTATAACACCTGTTCACCACCACACCTGTTATAACACCTGTTCACCACCACACTTGTTATAACAACTGTTCACCACCACACCTGTTATAACACCTGCTCATCACCACACTTGTTATAACAACTGTTCACCACCACACCTGTTATAACACCTGCTCACCACCACACTTGTTATAACAACTGTTCACCACCACACCTGTTATAACACCTGCTCACCACCTCACCTGTTATAACACCTGCTCATCACCACACCTGTTATAACACCTGTTCACCACCACACTTGTTATAACAACTGTTCACCACCACACCTGTTATAACACCTGCTCACCACCTCACCTGTTATAACACCTGCTTACCACCTCACCTGTTATAACACCTGTTCACCACCACACTTGTTATAACAACTGTTCACCACCACACCTGTTATAACACCTGTTCTGAATGAGGTACTGGACAATGACCTAATCTTTATGACCAACACTGTCACCTGTGTTGACGTTATATGTTAGAGGTGTGTGTGTGTGTGTTTCTGTGTGTGTGTGTGTGTTTCCGTGTGTGTGTGTGTGTGTGTGTGTGTGTGTGTGTGTGTGTGTGTGTGTGTGGTGTGTGTGTGTGTGTGTGTGTGTGTGTGTGTGTGTGTGTTTCTGTGTGTGTGTGTTTCTGTGTGTGTGTGTGTGTGTGTGTGTGTGTGTGTTTGTGTGTGGTGTGTTGTGTGTGTGTGTGTGTGTGTGTGTTTTTTCTTGTGTGTGTGTGTGTGTGTGTTTCTGTTTGTGTGTGTGTGTGTGTGTGTGTGTGTGTGTGTGTGTGTGTGTGTGTGTGTGTGTGTGTGTACTCACCTAATTGTGGTTGCAGGGGTCGAGACTCAGCTCCTGGCCCCGCCTCTTCACTGATCGCTTCTAGGTCCTCTCTCTGCCTGATCTATGAGCTTTATCATACCTCGTCTTAAAGCTATGTATGGTTCCTGCCTCCACTACGTTACTTGCTAGACTATTCCGCTTCCTGGCAACTGTATGACTGAAGAAATACTTCCTAACATCCCTTTGACTCATATGAGTCTTCATCTTCCATTTGTGACCCCTCGTTTCTGTATCTCCTTTCTGGAACATCCTGTCTTTGTCCACCTTTTCTTTTCCACGCAGTATTTTGTATGTCGTTATCATGTCTCCCCTGACCCTCCTGTCCTCCAGTGTCGTCAGGCCAATTTCCCTTAACCTTTCTTCGTAGGACATTCCCCTGAGCTCTGGAACTAACCTTGTCGCAAACCTTTGCACTTTCTCCAGTTTCTTGACGTGCTTGACCAGGTGTGGGTTCCAAACTGGTGTTGCATACTCCAGTATGGGCCTGACGTACACGGTGTACAATGTCTTGAACGATTCCTTATTAAGGTATCGGAACGCTGTTCTCAGGTTTGCCAGGCACCCATATGCTGCAGCAGTTATCTGGTTGATGTGTTCTTCCGGTGACGTGCTCGGTGTTATACTCACCCCAAGATCTTTCTCCTTGAGCGAAGTTTGCAGTCTTTGGCCACTTAGCCTATACTCTGTCTGCGGTCTTCTTTGCCCTTCCCCGATCTTCATGACTTTGCATTTGGCGGGGTTAAACTCGAGGAGCCAGTTACTGTCCAGTTCTCTTTGCAGTCCTGTCTGGTCCTCATCTGATTTAATTCTCTTCATTAACTTCACAACTTTTACAAACAGGGACACTTCTGAGTCTATCCCTTCCATCATGTCATTCACATGTACCAAAAATAGCACTGGTCCTAGGACTGACCCCTGTTGGACCCCTCTCGTCCCAGGCGCCCACTGTGATACCTCATCATGTAACATAACTCGATGCATCCCTGTCAGATATTCTCTGATCCCTTCCTGTTATATGAGCGTGATCCTCTAGCTTCTGCACTAATCTCTTGTCAGGAACTGTGTCGAAGGCCTTCTTGCAGTCCAAGAAAATGCAGTCAACCCACCCCTCTCTCTCGTGTCTTACTTCTGTTACTTTATCATAAAACTCTACAAAGTTTGTGACACAGTATTTGCCTTCCGTGAATCCGTGCTGGTTGTTGTTTATAATCTTGTTCCGTTCCAGGTGCTTCACCACTCTCCTGATAATCTTCTCCATGACTTTGCATATTATGCACATCAGTAACACTGGTCTATAGTTTAGTACCTCGTTTCTGCCTCGTTTCTGTCTCCTTTCTGTCTCCTTTCTCACCATTCTTTGTGTTCACTGGTAACCATTCCTTGTGTTACCCTGGTCACCATTCCTTGTGTCCCTCTGGTCACCATTCCTTGTGTTCCCTCTGGTCACCATTCCTTGTATTCCCTTGTCACCATTCCTTATTTTCCCTTGTCATCATTCCTTATGTTCACTTGGTCACCATTCTTTATGTTCCCCTGATCACCATTCCTTGTGTTCCCCTGGTCACCATTCCTTGTGCTTCCCTGATCACTATTCCTTGTGTTCTCCTGGTCACCATTCCTTGTGTTACCCTGGTCACCATTCCTGGTGTTCCATAGTCACCATTCCTGGTGTTCCCCTGGTCACCACTCCCAGTGTTCCTTGGTCACCACTCCTGGTGTTCCCCTGGTCAACATTCTTGCATATACATAAGCCTGCTTATATTCGTCCTGTATATTTTCGCTAATGATCTTACATGTTCTATATTGTAAATGCTACCTCAGTCTGCTGGTAGGTAGGTAAGGTGGGCAAACGGCAGGTCCGTTGCCGCCAGCGGCATAACTGCCGCTGCCGCCGCCAATTACCGTTGTTGCCGCAAGTGCCGCCGCTACTGCCGCATTCCGATAGGTTAGAGGCTCTCAGACGACGCTAATCAAGAGAAGTAGTAAAGTATAGGATGTGCGTCGCCTGCGCGTGTGGGTGTGCGTGGGTGCGTCGCGTGCGTGGGTGCGTCGCGTGCGTGGGTGCGTTGCATGCGTGGGTGCGTCCCGTTCGTTCGTGGGTACGTCGCCTGCGTGGGTGGGTGGGTGTGTGGGTGCGTCGCGTGAATATATGCGCTGGTGATTAGCGTGCCTGCGTGGGTGCGTGTGCGTCAGTCATGTGGTTGAGTGTGATCATCTAGTTGCAGTTGTTGGGGTTGTGTTATGGCTCTTGGCCCAGTTACTGCACTACTCGCTTGCTGTCACATTCAATTCTGAGCCTCATGGACCTTACAACTTCATGGGCCCTACATAACTTCATTGGCCCTACATTGTCAGCATAGTTGCTGATCCCCTGAATATGTATATGTTGTCTGAGTATAATAGTATCATCCATATGTTTTACATAGTTGATCCCTTGCTAGGCTCAGTGACTAGCTTGTGTGATGTTACGTGATGCCACATGTGAGCACTGTGCTCCTGGCCTCTCTCTCACTCCACGCTTAAGTCTAAGTGCAGGCAACACTACAGGCTGGACTCCCCTCTTCACACTCTGCAGTAATTCCACAGTCACTAGTGAATGTAGCACTACAGCTAGTTCACGATACACCAGGTGTTGCACACCCTGGTATGGATCATTCAGTAAAACAAGCCAGAATGAAATACTTTTGGCCACATATGGCAACTGATATTACTGAGTATGTTAAGAAATGCAGCGTCTGTATGCAACATAAAGGAAATGTCAATGGTCCAAATCCTATCCAGGTGTATCCCACCACGAGTGAACCATGGGAAAGAGTTGCCATAGATCTGTTAACCAATTTCCAGTGTTTCATCCAAGGTAACAAGCATCTGTGTGTTATGGTAGATCATTTTACCAGATATTGTGAGTTAGTTCCTATTGCAGATAAGACTGCCGAGACTGTAGCTAAAGCTTTTAAGGAGCGTATAATCTGTAGGCATACCACCCCTAAGTCCTAGTAACAGATAATAGAGGTGAATTCTCTAATGAGATTCTTGAAAATTTGTGTACCTTGTACAAGATCTCTAAATCCACCATTGTTCCTCATCATCCTGCCAGTAATGGGTTAGCAGAACGAACCAATAAGAAAATACTTGATGTCTTGAGAGCCACTATCAATCCCAACAGTGAAACCTGGGATGAAGTTATAACTGATGTCCAATGTGCCATAAATTCTACTTACAATGCTTCAATAGGTGACACTCCACATTATGCGTTGTATGGTGTAGACAAGCGTTTGCCTTACGAGTTATATTCTGCACCGAAACCAAATTACAACCCTGATTATTTCATACCAACTCGTACCAGCTTAACTCAGTGTTTTTAGAAGAATCCGTGAGACACTTTGTAAGTCAACAGCAGAATTTACAAGAGTAACTAATAGCCATGCTAAGCCAACCAAAGTTAAAGTGATGCTGACTAACTTCAACAAAACATCCCCAATGCCTAAGCTTGATCAAAAGTTTGTTGGTCCTTATCGAGTAGTTGAACATATCAATAGCAATAAGTATAAGGTTAGAGAAATTAATACTGGTCAGTATAAAGAATCGCATTTAGATCATATGAAGTTAGTATGTAATGTTGAGGATGATATTTCTACCCAGACTAATGTGACAGATGCTGACAATCCTCCTGACTCTGTACCCTCTACCTCTAACACTCAGTCAGATGATCAACCTGAATGTCGTTATTCTTTGCATACACAACAAGTAATGAGACACCAAGTATCTTTTGTAGATACTTGTTCAGATCACCCTCAGTCAAGGCATGTGTTAGCCATTGCAAAAGAATTCGATCCTCCCAAAGACGATAACCATTCTGCATATGTAAATCTTACCCTCGCAGAGTTGGGTTTAAATGTACATAGCCTGTATAATTAGATGTCCAAGATGAATGAAGTTGTCAACTGTGTGTTTATTATTAGCTGATCAGTTTTCAGAATTTTTTTGTGTTCACGTTCCCTCCAAATTCTGAGATATAGCAGTATGACCTGAGCACGCCAGGTCTGTCTTTGCTGTTAATTACTTTCACTTCTGTAAATATATATTCTTCCTCAGAATCTGTAAAGTTCATGAATACAGGTTGATTGATCAATTCCATCCTTTATTATACTATGATTTGTTCTTATAATTCGTAATGTATTATGATACCACCCATTACAATCCCATCCACTAGTTTTAAGTTACATATGTCTTTGCTATTGTATAGAATCAGCCCAGAGCCACCTGCCTGTTCAGCCTATAGCACAGTATTGTAGGTCGAGACATGACCAAGCTGTCAGCATAGTTGCTGATCCTCTGTATATGTATATGTTATCTGAATATCATATTTAGTACCATCCATATGTTTTACATAGTTGATCCCTTGCTAGGCTCAGTGACTAGCTTGTGTGACGTCACATGATGCTGCATGTGAGCGCTGAGCTCACGGCCTCTCTCTCGCTCCACGTTTAGGTCTAAGTACAGGCAACACAGCAGGCTGGGCTCCCCTCTTCACACTCTGCTAATATAAGTGTTGCAATCCACAAGTGCGTTTAACTCCAACCATCATATCTCCACGAACCCTCTCAACAACATAACCTCATATACCCTCCATAACTTCATGGACCCTACATAACTTCAAGGGTTCTATATAACCTCCTGGGCCCTTCATAACTTTATGGGCCCTACATAACTTCCAGGACCCTACATAACTTCATGGGTTCTACATAACCTCCTGGGCCCTATATAACTTCATGGGACCTACATAACTTCATGGACCCTACATAACTTCATGGACCCTACATAACTTCATGAGCCCTACTACCCTACCCACATCCTTGAGCCCTTCATACTTCTGACCCCCTTTATCGGCCCTACATAACTTCAGGGACCTTACATAACTTCATGGACCCTACATAACTTCATGGGCCCTACATAACTTCATGGGCCCTACATAACTTCATGGACCCTACATAACTTCATGGGCCCTACATAACTTCAAAGGGCCCTACATAACCCTTCATGGCCCTCATAACTTATGGGCCCTACATAACTTCATGAACCCTACATACCTTCATGGACCCTACATACCTTCATGGACCCTATATAACTTCATGGGTCCTACATAACTTTATGGGCCCTACATAACTTCATGGACCCTACATAACTTCATGGATCCTACATAACTTCATGAACCCTACATACCTTCATGGACCCTACATACCTTCATGGACCCTATATAACTTCATGGGTCTACATAATTTATGGGCCTACATAACTTAGGACCTACATAACTTCATGGATCTACTAACTTCAAGAACCCACATACCTTCATGGACCCTACAACTCATGGGGCTATATAACTTAGGGCCTAAAATAACTTCATGGACCCTACATAACTTCATGGACCCTAAATAACTTCATGGACCCTACATAACTTCATGGGCCCTACATACCTTCATGGACCCTACATAACTTCATGGACCCTACATACCTTCATGGACCCTACATAACTTCATGGACCCTAAATAACTTATGACCTACATTAAATTCATGGGCCCTACATACCTCATGAGCCCAACATAACTTCATGGCCTACATACCTTCATGGACCCTACATAACTTCATGGACCCTAAATAACTTCATGGACCCTACATAACTTCATGGGCCTACTACCTTCATGGACACTACATAATTCATGTGCCTAATACTTACATGGACCTACAACTCATGGATCCTACATCCTTCATGGTACCCTACATAACTTTCATGGACCTAATACCTTCATGGACCCTACATAACTTCATGGATGCCTACATTACCTTCATGGACACTACATAACTTCATGGACCCTACAAACTTCATGGACCCTACTAACTTCACTGGATAAATAGCTAAATGCAAGCATAAGATAGAAAGAGCAGCGAGTACTGTAGGTGGAAGGAGTTGTTTAGTAGAGAGAGAGAGAGCGAGAGACGAGATGAGAGAGAAGGGAGAGAGAGAGGATGAGAGAGAGATGAGAGAGAGAGAGGAAGAGAGGAGAGAGAAGAGGAAAAGAGGGGGAGAGGAGAGAGAGAGAGAGAGGAGAGGTAGAGAGGAGAGAGAGGAGAGGGGGACGAGTACGAAAAGAGGAAGAGAGAGAGAGAGACAGTAAGAGAGAAGAGAGAACAGAGAGAGAAGAAAGCAGGCGAGAAGTGGAGGAGAGTGTGGAGAGAGGGAAGGAGTGACAGAGGAAAGAGTGCTGGTTACGAGGGGGAGAGAGGAAGAGGAGACAGGAGTGTACAGATGTGAGGAGAGAGGAAGAGAGGAGGAAGGAGGGACGAGAGCGAGACAGTGCTGTGTAACGTGTGGACATGGTGTGACATGTGAGGTTACACTCGCTGGAACTGTGGTGTTTAGACTGTGCTGGTGACAGAGAGAGTTACAGAGTGCTGGTTACACTGAGGTGTTACAACGAGCTGGCGACACGGCGTGAGAGAGTGAGTGAGAGTGGTGAGAGATGTGAGGTAGACTGCGCTGTTTTACACTGGTGTGTACATGGAGATGTGTGTACCTGGCGTGTACACGTGCTGTGTTAGACGTCGTGTGACACTGTGCTGGTACATGTGCGTGACAGTGCTGTGACGAGTAGACATGCGAGTGAAAACTGAGCGGACACGTGAGAGAACAAGTGAGGCGGACGTGAGGTGTAGACTGTGTGTGTTAGACTGAGTGGAACATGTGGTGAAGTGGTATAACTGCGCTGTAGTTACAACGATGATGTGATACACTGTGCTGCGTACACTGCGCTGTGTTACATGTGCTGTGTTAGAGATGGGGCTGAGTACACTGAGCGTGTAGACTGAGCTGTGTACACTGTGCTGGCGACACTGGCTGGTGTTACATGGCGCGTACACGGCTGTGTTACACTGGCTGTGATTAACTGCGGCTGAGTTGACGATGTGCGAGTTACACTGCGCTGTGTTACACTGCGCTGTGTACACTGCGCTGTGTTACACTGGCTGTAGTTACAACTGTGTCTTCATGTGTCGTTACACTGCCTGCGTTCCTTTGTTCTGTTTACACTGGCTGTGAGACACTGCGCTCGTTACACTGTGCTGCTTACAATGGCGCGTTAAAACTGGCTGTGTTACACTGCGCTGTGTTACACTGTGCTGCGTTACACTGCGCTGTGTTACACTGTGTGTTACACTGCGCTGTGTTACACTGGCTGTGTTACACTGTGCTGTGTTACACTGTGCTGTGTTACACTGTGCTGTGTTACACTGTGCTGTGTTACACTGTGCTGTTACACTGTGCTGTGTTACACTGTGCTGTGTTACACTGTGCTGCGTTACACTGTGCTGTGTTACACTGTGCTGTGTTACACTGCGCTGTGTTACACTGTGCTGTGTTACAACTGTGCTGTTTTACACTGTGCTGCGTGTTTACACTGTGTGTTACACTGCGCTGTGTTACACTGTGCTGTGTTACACTGTGCTGTGTTTACACTGTGCTGTGTTACACTGGCTGTGTTTACACTGTGCTGTGTTACACTGTGCTGTGTTACACTGTGCTGTGTTACACTGTGCTGTGTTACACTGTGCTGTGTTACACTGTGCTGTGTTACACTGTGCTGTTACACTGTGCTGTGTTACACTGTGCTGTGTTACACTGTGCTGTGTTACACTGTGCTGTGTTATTCTTTACATGTGCTGTGTTACACTGTGCTGCGTTACACTGCGCTGTGTTACACTGTGCTTGTGTTACACTGTGCTGCGTTACACTGTCCCTGTGTTACACTTGTGCTGTGTTTACACTGTGCTGCGTTCACTGTGCTGTGTTACACTGTGCTGTGTTACACTGCGTGTGTTACACTGTGCTGTGTTACACTGTGCTGCGTTACACTGTGCTGGTTTAAAAACTGTGCTGTGTTACACTGCGCTGTTACACTGTGCTGTGTTACACTGCGCTGTGTTACACTGTGCTGTGTTACACTGTGCTGCGTTACACTGTGCTGTGTTACACTGTGCTGCGTTACACTGTGCTGCGTTACACTGTGCTGTTACACTGCGCTGTGTTACACTGTGCTGCGTTTTTTTACACTGTGCTGTGTTACACTGTGCTGTGTTACACTGTGCTGCTGTTACAATGTGCTGTGTTACACCTGTGCTGTGTTTACACTGTGCTGCGTTACACTGCGCGTGTTTACACTGTGCTGCGTTACACTGTGCTGTGTTACACTGTGCTGTGTTACACTGTGCTGTGTTACACTGTGCTGTGTTACACTGTGCTGTGTTACACTGCGCTGTGTTACACTGTGCTGTGTTACACTGTGCTGTTTTAAACTGCTGCGCTGTGGTTACACTGTGCTGTGTTACACTGTGCTGTGTTACACTGTGCTGTGTTACACTGGCGTGTTTACACTGTGCTGTGTTACACTGCGCTGTGTTACACTGTGCTGTGTTACACTGTGCTGTGTTACACTGTGCTGTGTTACACTGTGCTGTGTACACTGTGCGGGTTAAACTGGCTGTGTTACACTGTGCTGTGTTACACTGTGCTGCGTTACACTGTGCAGCTGTACACTGGTTGTGTTAAACTGCCTGTGTTACACTGTGCTGTGTTACACTGCGCTGTGTTAAAACTGTGCTGTGTTACACTGTGCTGTGATACACTGTGCTGTTAAACTGCGCTGTGTTACACTGTGCTGTGTTACACTGTGCTGTGTTACACTGTGCTGTGTTACACTGTGCTGTGTTACACTGCGCTGTGTTACACTGCGCTGTGTTACACTGTGCTGCGTTACACTGCGCTGTGTTACACTGTGCTGTGTTACACTGTGCTGCGTTACACTGTGCTGTGTTACACTGTGCTGTGTTACACTGCGCTGTGTTACACTGTGCTGTGTTACACTGTGCTGCGTTACACTGTGCTGCGTTACACTGTGCTGTGTTACACTGCGCTGTGCTTTACACTGTGCTGTGTTACACTGCGCTGTGTTACACTGTGCTGTGTTACACTGTGCTGCGTTACACTGTGCTGTGTTACACTGTGCTGTGTTACACTGTGCTGTGTTACACTGTGCTGTCTGTGTTTACACTGCGCTGTGTTTACACTGTGCTGCGTTACACTGCGCTGTGTTACACTGTGCTGTGTTACACTGTGCCGCGTTACACTGTGCTGCGTTACACTGTGCTGTGATACACTGTGTTGTTAAACTGCCTGTGTTACACTGTGCTGTGTTACACTGCGCTGTGTTACACTGTGCTATGTTACACTGTGCTGTGTTACACTGTGCTGTGTTACACTGTGCTGTGTTACACTGCGCTGCGTTACACTGCGCTGTGTTACACTGTGCTGTGTTACACTGCGCTGTGTTACACTGTGCTGTGTTACACTGTGCTGTGTTACACTGTGCTGCGTTACACTGTGCTGTGTTACACTGCGCTGTGTTACACTGCACTGTGTTACACTGCGCTGTTACACTGTGCTGTGTTACACTGCGCTGCGTTACACTGCGCTGTGTTACACTGCGCTGTGTTACACTGCGCTGTGTTACACTGCGCTGTGTTACACTGCGCTGTGTTACACAGCGCTGTGTTACACTGCGCTATGCTACACATGCGTAACATAGCACACGGGGGAGCCTGGAGGTCACTTCTAGTGTACAACCTGAAGGAAAGAGACTGAAGTACAGCAAGTAGGGAAAACTCAGCCATGCAAGAGACAGTTTGAGCTGGTGTTGTTGCTGGACCAGGAGCTGTGTCCCAAGAAGGTGCCTGCTCAGAGCTAGTAATATCAAGTGGTGAGTCAGCTGGTGATGGTGGTCCTGGTGACACTGAAGAATCCCTGAAGACACAACACAAACGGCCCTGCATACCGCCTACAAGGGACCAGGAGCTACGACTCACACAACCCCTGGGACACTAACCATGGAAGTAACAACCATTCAATAGCAAGAAATTTTCTAGTGCCAGGAAACAGAAAATGGCAAGAAATTACAAAAGTATTTCACCCCTCGGAACCTTCAACCACAGATATTATTGCCAATTAAAAAGCCCTCAACAAGGTACAATATTATATCATTTGCATTAACAAATATACAAGACCTTAAGATATTCACCAACAACAAAATGCCTTTCATTATTGGACTCCTCAAGGAGCCAAATGCGATGTTCATGGCGTTCACAGAGACTCACACAATGTGGAATATGGATAACAGAATACAACTTATTTAGATGTGGCAGGAAGAACAAGCAGGAAGGGTAAAGGCGTATTGGCCTGTACATCAGGAGTTGTTCATCTTCTCACAGATAATAAACACCACAAATGATGTACTTGAAGTTTTGGCAGTAAAGACTCAAAACCAAAACCTAGCCATTGTGGTCGTATGTAAGCAGCAACACACAACGTCTCCATGGGTCCTTCATACAAGCCTCATGGACAACCTAACACTAGCCCTTTTGGGCCCTACATAGCCTCATGGACCCTACATAGTCTTATGGGCCCTACATAGCCTCATGGACCCTACATAGTCTCAGGGGCCCTACATAGCCTCATGGGCCCTACATAGTCCCATGGGCGCTACATAGTCTCATGGGCCATACATAGTCTCATGGGCCCTACATAGTAGCACAGTCGTTCCACCACCACTCATTTACTAAGGTCGTTCCACCACCACTCCTTCACTAAGGTCGTTCCACCACCACTCCAACACTAAGGTCATTCCAGCACCACTGCTTCAGTAAGGTCGTTCCATCACCACTCTTTCACTAAAGTCGTTCCACCACCACTCCTTCACTAAAGTCATTCCACCGCCACTCCTTCACTAAGGTCGTTCCACCACCACTCCTTCACTAAGGTCATTCTACCACCACTCCTTCACTAAAGTCGTTCCACCACCACTCCTTTACTAAGGTCGTTCCACCACCACTCCTTCACTAAGGTCGTTCCACCACCACTCCTTCACTAAGGTCATTCCAGCACCACTGCTTCAGTAAGGTCGTTCCATCACCACTCCTTCACTAAGGTTGTTCCACCACCACTCCTTCACTAAAGTCGTTCCACCACCACTCCTTCACTAAAATCATTCCACAAATCACTCATTCACTAAGGTCGTTCCATCACCACTCCTTCACTAAGGTCGTTCCACCACCACTCCTTCACTAAAGTCGTTCCCCCCCACCACTCACTTTCCTTCACTAAAGTCGTTCCACCACCACTCCTTCACTAAGGTCATTTCCACCACCACTCCTTCACTAAAGTCGTTCACACCACCAGCTCACACTTCACTAAGGTCGTTCCACCACCACTCCAACACTAAGGTCATTCCAGCACCACTCCTTCACTAAAGTCGTTCCACCACCACTCCTTCACTAAGGTTGTTCCACCACCACTCCTTCACTAAAGTCGTTCCACCACCACTCCTTCACTAAAATCATTCCACAAATCACTCATTCACTAAGGTCGTTCCACCACCACTCCTTCACTAAAGTCGTTCCACCACCACTCCTTCACCAAGGTCGTTCCACCACCACTCCTTCACTAAATCATTCCACAACACTCTTCACCAAGGTCGTTCCACCACCACTCCTTCACTAAAGTCGTTCCACCACCACTCCTTCACTAAAGTCGTTCCACCACCACTCCTTCACTAAGGTCGTTCCACCACCACTCCTTCACTAAAGTCGTTCCACCACCACTCCTTCACTAAGGTCGTTCCACCACCACTCCTTCCTAAGGTCGTTCCACCACCACTCCTTCACCAAGGTAGTTCCACCACCACTCCTTCACTAAAGTCGTTCCACCACCACTCCTTACTAAGGTCGTTCCACCACCACTCTTCATTAAAGGGTGTTTTCCCCCACCCACTCCTTCACTAAGTCATTCCCCCCACCACTCCTCACTAAGGTTGTTCCACCACCACTCCTTCACTAAAGTCGTTCCACCACCACTCCTTCACTAAGGTTGTTCCACCACCACTCCTTCACTAAAGTCGTTCCACCACCACTCCTTCACTAAGGTCGCTCCACCACCACTCCTTCACTAAGGTCGTTCCACCACCACTCCTTCACTAAGGTCGTTCCACCACCACTCCTTCACTAAGGTCGTTCCACCACCACTCCTTCACTAAGGTCGTTCCACCACCACTCCTTCACTAAAGTCGCTCAAACCCCCACTCCTTCACTAAAGGGCGCTCACCACCACTCCTTCATTAAAGGGCGTTCCACCACCACTCCTTCACTAAGGTCGTCTACCCACCACACTCCTTCACTAAAGGGCGTTCTACCACCACTCCTTCATTAAAGGGCGTTCACCACCACTCCTTCACTAAAGGGCGCTCTACCACCACTCCTTCACTAAGGTCGCTTCTACCACCACTCCTTCACTAAAGGGCCCTTCCACCACCACTCCCCTTTACTAAGGTTGCTCACCACCACTCCTTCACTAAAGGGCGTTCAAACCCCCACTCTTTCACTAAGGTCGCTCTACCACCACTCCTTCACTAAGGTCGCTTCCCACCACCACTCCTTCGCTAAGGTTCACCACCACTCCTTCACTAAAGTCGCTCCACCACCACTCCTTCACTAAGGTTGTTCACCACCACTCCTTCACTAAGGTCGCTTCACCACCACTCCTTTTACTAAGGGCGTCACCACCACTCCTTCACTAAGGTCGTTACCACCAATCCTTCACTAAGGTTGTTACCACCCCACTCCTTCCTAAGGTCGCTCACCACCACTCCTTCGCTAAGGCCGCTCTACCACCACTCCTTCACTAAAGGTCGTTCTACCACCACTCCTTCCTAAGGTCGTTCACCACCACTCCTTCACTAAAGGTTCGCTCTTCCACCACCCTCCTTCACTAAAGTCGTTCTCACCACCACTCCTTCACTAAGTCGTCCACCACCACTCCTTCACTAAAGGTCGTTCCACCACCACTCCTTCACTAAGGTCGCTTACCACCACTCCTTCACTAAGGTCGTCTACCACCACTCCTTCACTAAAGGGCGCTCTACCACCACTCCTTCACTAAAGTCGTTACCCACCACTTTTCACTAAAGTCGTTCACCACCCCTCCTTCACTAAGGGCGTTCACCACCACTCCTTCACTAAGTCGCTCACACCACTCCTTCACTAAAGTCGCTCTCCACCACTCCTTCACTAAGGTCGCTTTCCCCCACCACTCCTTCACTAAGGTCGCTCACCACCACTCCTTCATTAAGGTCGTCACTCCTACATACCCCCACCCTTCATAAGTCGCTCCACCACCGCTCCTTCACTAAGGTCGCTTCCACCACTCCTTCATCTAAGGTCGTCTACCACCACTCCTTCACTAAGGTCGCTCTACCACCACCCTTCACTAAAGGGCGCTTCACCACCACTCCTTCACTAAGGTCGCTCTACCACCACTCCTTCACTAAGTCACTTCCACCCTCCTTCACTTAGGTTCACGCCCATCTTCACAGGTAGTTCCCACCACTTATTCACTAAAGTCGTTCCACCACCACTCCTTACTAAGGTCGTTCCACCACCACTCTTTCATTAAGGTCGTTCCACCACCACTCCTTCACTAAGGTAATTTCACCACCACTCCCTCACTAAGGTCGTTCCACCACCAATCTTTCATTAAGGTCGTGCCACCACCACTTCTTCACTAAAGTCGTTCCACCACCACTTCTTCACTAAGGTCGTTCCACCACCACTCCTTCACAAAGGTCGTTTCACCACCACTCCTTCACTAAGGTCGCTCTACCACCGCTCCTTCACTAAGGTCGTTCCACCACCACTCCTTCACAAAGGTCGCTCTACCACCACTCCTTCACTAGGTCGTTCACCACCACTCTTCACTAAGGTCGTTACCACCACCACTCCTTCACTAAGGTCGTTCTACCACCACTCCTTCACCTAAGGTACGTTCCACCAACTCTATTCATAAGTCGCTTCCACCACCTCTCCTTACTAAGGTTCGTTACCACCACACTCTTTCAAAGGTCGTTACCACCATCCTTCACTAAGGTCGTTCCACCACCACTCCTTCACTAAGGTCGTTCCACCACCACTCCTTCACTAAGGTCGTTCCACCACCACTCCTTCACTAAAGTCGTTCCACCACCAATCCTTCACTTAGGTCGTTCCACCACCACTCCTTCACCAAGGTAGTTCACCCTCTTATTCACTTAAAGTCGTTCCACCCACCCTTCACTAAGGTCGTTCACACATCTTTCTTAAGGTCGTCCACCACTCCTTCACTAAGGTAATTTCACCACCACTCCCTCACTAAGGTCGTTCCACCACCAATCTTTCATTAAGGTCGTGCCACCACCACTTCTTCACTAAAGTCGTTCCACCACCACTTCTTCACTAAGGTCGTTCTACCACCACTCCTTCACTAAGGTCGTTCTACCACCACTCCTTCACTAAGGTCGCTCTACCACCACTCCTTCACTAAGGTCGTTCCACCACCACTCCTTCACTAAGATCGCTCTACCACCACTCCTTCACTAAGATCGCTCTACCACCACTCCTTCACTAAGGTCGTTCCACCACCACTCCTTCACTATGGTCGCTCTACCACCACTCCTTCACTATGGTCGCTCTACCACCACTCCTTCACTAAGGTCGTTCCACCACCACTCCTTCACTAAGATCGCTCTACCACCACTCCTTCACTAAGGTCGCTCTACCACCACTCCTTCACTAAGATCGCTCTACCACCACTCCTTCACTAAGGTCGCTCTACCACCACTCCTTCACTAAGGTCGCTCTACCACCACTCCTTCACTAAGGTCGTTCCACCACCACTCCTTCACTAAGATCGCTCTACCACCACTTCCTTTACTATGGTCGCTCTACCACCACTCTTCATAAGTCGCTCTACCACCACTCCTTCACTATGGTCGCTCTACCACCACTCCTTCACTAAGATCGCTCTACCACCACTCCTTCACTATGGTCGCTCTACCACCACTCTTCCTAAGATCCTCTACCACCACTCCCTCACTAAGTCGTTCCACCCACACTACCATTATCACTAATAAACGCTCTCACCTACACCTGGAACTCCTTTTCACTAACGAGGATCGTTCCACCACCACTCCTTCACTTAAGATTCGCTCTACCACCACTCGTTTCACTAAGATCGCTTCTACCACCAACTTCCGTCACTAAGGTCGCTCTACCACCACTCGTTCACTAAGGTCGCTCTACCACCACTCGTTCACTATGGTCGCTCTACCACCACTCGTTCACTAAGGTCGCTCTACCACCACTCGTTCACTAAGGTCGCTCTACCACCACTCGTTCACTAAGGTCGCTCTACCACCACTCGTTCACTAAGGTCGCTCTACCACCACTCCTTCACTAAGGTCGCTCTACCACCACTCCTTCACTAAGGTCGCTCTACCACCACTCCTTCACTAAGGTCGCTCTCACCCCACCATCCTTCACTAATGGTCGCTCTACCACCACTCGTTCACTAAGGTCGCTCTACCACCACTCGTTCACTAAGGTCGCTCCACCACCACTCCTTCACTAAGGTCGCTCCACCACCACTCCTTCACTAAGGTCGTTCCACCACCACTCCTTCACTAAGGTCGCTCCACCACCACTCGTTCACTAAGGTCGCTCTACCACCACTCGTTCACTAAGGTCGCTCTACCACCACTCGTTCACTAAGGTCGCTCTACCAAAACTCCTTACTAAGGTCGTTCCACCACCACTCCTTCACTAAGGTCGTTCCACCACCACTCCTTCACTAAGGTCGCTCTACCACCACTCGTTCACTAAGGTCGCTCTACCACCACTCGTTCACTAAGGTCGCTCTACCACCACTCCTTCACTAAGGTTCGCTTCTACCAAACTCGTTACTAAGGTCGCTTCCACCACCACTCCTTCACTAAAGGTCGTTACCACCACCACTCCTTCACTAAGGTCGCTCTACCAACAACTCGTTCACTAAGGTCGCTCTACCACCACTCGTTCACTAAGGTCGCTCTACCACCACTCCTTCACTAAGGTCGTTCCACCACACTGGTGTGTGGACAGAGACAGTACCATACACTGGTGTGTGGACAGAGACAGTACCATACACTGGTGTGTGGACAGAGACAGTACCATACACTGGTGTGTGGACAGAGACAGTACCATACACTGGTGTGTGGACAGAGACAGTACCATACACTGGTGTGTGGACAGAGACAGTACCATACACTGGGTGTGGACAGAGACAGTACCATACCACTGGTGTGTGGACAGAGAACAGTACCATACACTGGTGTGTGGACAGAGACAGTACCATACACTGGTGTGTGGACAGAGACAGTACCATACACTGGTGTGTGGACAGAGACAGTACCATACACTGGTGTGTGGACAGAGACAGTACCATACACTGGTGTGTGGACAGAGACAGTACCATAACTGGTGGTGTGGACAGAGACATACCATACACTGGTGTGTGGACAGAGACAGTACCATACACGGGTTTGGGGTGGACAGAGACAGTACCATACACTGGTGTGTGGACAGAGACAGTACCATACACTGGTGTGTGGACAGAGACAGTACCATACACTGGTGTGTGGACAGAGACAGTACCGTACACTGGTGTGTGGACAGAGACACTACCATACACTGGTGTGTGGACAGAGACAGTACCGTACACTGGTGTGTGGACAGAGACAGTACCATACACTGGTGTGTGGACAGATACAGTACCATACACTGGTGTGTGGACAGAGACAGTACCATACACTGGTGTGTGGACAGAGGACACTACCATACACTGGTGTGTGGACAGAGACAGTACCGTACACTGGTGTGTGGACAGAGACAGTACCATACACTGGTGTGTGGACAGATACAGTACCATACACTGGTGTGTGGACAGATACAGTACCATACACTGGTGTGTGGACAGAGACAGTACCATACACCGGTGTGTGAACAGCGACAGTACCATACACTGGTGTGTGAACAGCGACAGTACCATACACTGGTGTGTGGACAGCGACAGTACCATACACTGGTGTCTACCTGGAGGGCATTCCGGGGATCAACGCCCCCGCGGCCCGGTCCATGACCAGGCCTCACGGTGGATCAGGGCCTGATCAACGTGGCTATTACTGCTGGCCGCACGCAATCCAACGTACGAACCACAGCCCGGCTGATCCGGCACCGTCTTTAGGTATCTGTTCAGCTCCCTCTTGAAGACAACCAGGGGTCTACTGGTAATGCCCCTTATTGCTGGTGGGAGGCTGTTGAACAGTCTTGGACCCCAGACACTTATTGCGTTTTCTCTTAGTGTGTCAGTGACGCCCCTGCTTTTCACTGGGGGTATGTTGCATCGCCTGCCAAGTCTTTTGCTTTCCTATGGAGTGATTGCTGTGTGCATATTAGGGACCAGTCCCTCCAGAATCTTCCAGGTGTACATTATGATATATCTCTTTCGCCTGCGCTCCAGTGTGTACAAGTCAGGTGTTTCCAGGAGTTCCCAGTAGTTAAGGTGTTGATGGAACTTATACGTGCAGTAAAGGTTTTCTGTACATTCTCTAGTTCTGCAGTTTCACCTGCCTTGAATGGAGATGTTAATTTACAGCAGTATTCCAGCCTAGAGAGAACAAGTGATTTAAAAAGGATCATCATTGGCTTAGCATCTCTTGTCTTGAATGTTCTCATTATTCATCCTATCAGTTTCCTCGCAGATGTGATAGTGGCATTGTTGTGGTCCTTGAAGGTGAGGTCTTCGGACATTACCACTCCCAGGTCCTTCACATTACTTTTCCGCTCTATTGTGTGATTGGAGTTTGTAGTATACTCAGTCCTGGTTATTATTTCCTCCAGTTTTCCATAACGGAGTAGTTGGAATTTGTCTTCATTGAACATCATATTGTTCTCTGTTACCCATTGGAAAACTTGGTTTATATCTTCTTGGAGCTTTGCCGTGTCCTCAATGGATGACACTCTCATGCAGATCCTAGTATCGTCTGCAAAGGATGATACAGCGGTATAGTTTATATAGTCTGATATGAGAATAAGGAACAGGATAGGTGCGAGTACTGTGCCTTGTGGACAGAGCTCTTCACTATGGCAGCATCTTATTTAACTCTGTTTACCACTACTCTTCGTGTGCGATTGGTTAGAAAGTTGAAGATCCATCTGCCTACTTTGCCAGTTATCCCTTTAGCACGCATTTTGTGCTATTACACCATGGTAGCACTTGTCAAAGGCTTTTGCAAAATCTGTGTATACTACATCTGCATTCTGTTTTCCATTGGATCTAGGACCATATCATAGTGGTCTAGCAGTTGCGAAAGACAGGAGCGACCTTCTCTGGAACCATATTGCCCTGTGTTGTGCAATTTTTGGGAGTCCAGGTGGTTTGCTATCCTGCTTCTTAGAACTCTTTCAAATATTTTTATGATGCGGGACGTTAAAGCTATTGGTCTATAGTTCTTAGCTACTGCTTTGCTGCCACCTTTATGGAGTGGGGCTGTATCTGTTGTTTTTAGTGACTGGAATCTCGCCTGAGTCTAAGCTCCTTCTCCATAGCATACTTAGGGCCGGTGAGAGGGGTTTCTTGCAGTTATTAATGAACACCGAGTTCCACGAGTCTGGGCCTGGGGCTTTCTCAAAGTCTAATGGAGTTAGGGTTATATCATAAATCTGGCATACATTGGCAGGGTTCTGAGGCTCATTCATGAAAAAATTGGTTGAATTGTCTATCTTTAGACTGGTTAGTGGCTCGCTGAACACTGAGTCATATTGCGATTTCAGTATCTCACTCATTTCTTTGTTGTCGCCTGTGTAGGATCCATCTTGTCTGAGCAGGGGCCCTATTCTAGAAGTGGTTTTTGACTTTTTTTGGCATATGAAAAGAAATCTTTCGAATTTCTTTCAATTTCACTAATCGCTTTTAGCTCCTCTTGTCTCTTCTGGATCCTGTATGAGTCCTTTAACTTTAGCACAATATTTTCCACTTCCCTGGTTAGCACTTCCTTCCGTGTATCAGATAATCTGGCATTCTTGAGGAACTCAATGATTCTTCATCTTCTCCTGTAGAGGAAGCGTCTCTCTCTCTCCAGTTTACTTCTTCTTTTCTTTTTTCTTATAGGAATATACCTTGAATATACTTCACCCAAACCAGGAGGTTGTTTTTTAAAGGGCTTTGGGTTTTAGGGCCCCAATGAAATTTTAAGTATCCCCCCCGCATTTTTTATTTAGGAAAGTTTACCTGTTCCCAGATGATTTTTCTTGTTGTTGAAGTTAAAATTTGGTAAAGGTACCCTATAGCTGTATGCATCTTGCCGATCAAAAACTCTTTTCTTCGATTAGATTTTTGATCAAAATTTTGTTGTTTTGATATTTTTAAAGGGTTTTCTTACCAGCCCTCATTATTTATAAAAAAATTCCCATTGTTTTTTCTCCGGGTTCTTTTTGGTTTCCAAAATTTCTGCTGTTAGGGTGTGTATGTTGCAGAAATTCAGTAGTTTTCCTGTGGGTGTGACCTTTATCTTAAATTTCCTCCAGGGTTTTTTTGCTACAGCATTTTTTTGCTATATTCTTCCTTTGTATGTTTTAGTTAAAAGTCACCAAGAAAGAAAGATTTTTTGGGGTTTGGGGCTGGAAATTTTTTACCAAAGGGGGTCAATTTTGATAGTTGTTCTTTAAAACTTTTGGGAATTGCACCCGGTTTTCCCTTATATACAAGCACAATGACTAATTTTTGGGTTTCGTTTTTTTTGTCAAAACCCTTAAAACATCTTTTGTGGTGTTTAGTTTTTCTGTGAAAAATGAAACCCCTTTTGGAAAATACAGGCCAATCCCCCCCTTTTTTCCTTTTTTCTTTTTCCCGCATCTGAAAAGGTTGTACCCCCAATATCCATTTTTCACTGTGAAAGTAATCTCTTGTGTGGGTCTCTGGGGAAGGGTTTTGCAAACAGTGCTTTGGGGAATCCCCTAGAATTTCCACTAATAAAAGGTATTTTGTTGTTGGGGAGGGTTTAAAGGGCCCCTGTTATTGCAAATATAAAGGAGGTTGTTTTGCTTTGTTTGTTGGGGGGATTGTGTAGTTGGCATCATAGCTGGGGAGCCCGGAGGCGCCACTGGCTTGCCTCCAGTCCAACAAGGCCCCAAACGTGGGGGCTTTTTTTGGTTTTCTTTTTCTTTTTTTTCTTTCTTCTTTTCCCTACCACTAAAAAAATCACTTGGGGTTTAGGGACAGAGCCCAGCCCCAATAATTTGGCGTGTGGGCAGGGGACAGAAACCTCCCATTTTTGTGTGGACAGAGACGGGGCCCAAAACATGGTGTGTGGACAGGGGCATTTCCCCTTTACACTGGTGCGAAACCCGGGGACAGACCAAGTACCATACACTGGTGGGGGACAGACAGTAACATACACTGGTGTGTGGACAACGTACCATACACGGGTTTGTGTGGTTTCTCAGTAGTAGTCCCAGTTCCTAGAAAACCAGTTCCCCCGTAACCGTGTCCCCAGTAGATGACTCACTCCCAACCGTCTTGCGGTTGAATCACTAAATTGTCATATTCCCTTGCACTAGCAGGATTTAAAACACCCCCCCAAAATATGGGCCTGTGAGTGTTAGTCTTAGAGGAGAGAAAGGAGGCAGGTCCCCGGCTTTTTGGGCCTCCCAATACTTACCATTAAAATTATACGTACTCCCCACCCCAAAGTGATTATTTTTTTTCCCCCTACCCACGTGATCGCCCCCCACATGTTAAATGGTGAAAAAGGTGTGGGAGCGGGGATTTTAAGTTTATTTAAGGGTTTTTCCCAAGACGTTAAAAGACGGTTTGGGGGGGACCCGGCAGGCCCAAAGGTGAACCATCTGCCCCCTCCAGCTACCCCTTTTCCCCTAAACCCAAAACCCCCCATTATCCAGCCTAGTGAGTATTTCTTTACCTATCCACGTGTTCAACCCCCACATGATAAATAAAACCGGGGGGAGCCCATCCATCCACCGAGTTTTTTAAATTCCTCCAGAAAGAAAAAACCCGACCCCTTGTTTTTTTGGTGTGATTCGATTCCTGCTCCGGGAAAGATCTTTTTCTGACGGAAGCCCCAGCCCCCCTCAGTGACTTTGTCATGAACCAAAAATTAACTGTATCGAACAGCCGATTTTGGGTACTCCTAGCAAAAGTTCCCCATTTTAGCAATTCAAAAGTCACTAGTGAATGTAAACCCCTTTCAGCTAGTTCACGATGTAAACCAAGGGGTTTCACACCCTGGTATGGATCGTTTAGAAAACAAACCCCGATTGAAAAACTTTTGGCCTCGTATGGCCCAAATGATTTAAACTGAGGTTTTTTTAAAAAATGTAGTGTTGCATGCAACATAAAGGTTAAAGTAATGGGCCCCAATCCCAAACCAAAAAGGGATCCAAACCCCTACGAAAACCCTTGGGGAAAAAGTTGCGCTTTGTTAACTAAATTTTTTAAGTTCCCTCCCGGGCAACAAACATCTGTGGTTATGGTAAAACCATTTTTACCAGATATTGTGAGGAGCCATTGCAAAATAAGACCGGCCAGACAGTACTAAAGCGTTTAAAAAAACGCATTATCTGCAGGCTACCCCCCTTTAAATCCCCAGTAACAGATAATGGAGGTGGAAATTTTGTAATGAGATTCCCTTTAAAATTTGTGTACCTTTTTCCAAAATCTCTAAATCCCCATTTTCCCCCATTTATCCTGCCCGCAATGGGGTTAGCGGAAAAGAAAATTTGGGAAAAAAATTTTATGTCTTGGGCCCCTAACAATCCCAAAAGTGAAAATTGGGATGAAGTTTTACCTATGTGCAGTGTGCAAAAAATTTGCTTACAATTTTTTCTTAAAGGGGACACTACCAAATTTTGCATTGTTTTGGGGTAGGGTAAACGTTTGCCCTTTTGGGGTTGGGTATATTCTTTTAAAAAGAAAACCAAAATTTCAACCCTGATGATTTTCCCAAAACTGACCAGCTTAGCTTTAAAGTGTTTTTTAGAAGAATCCGTGAAACACTTAAAAAATCAAAAAGAAGAATTTTTTAAGATTAAAAAAATCGGCAAAGGGCCCTCCAAAAACAAAGAGGTTCGAGGGTTTTTGCTGACTAACTTTTTTTAAAACGTCTTTAAAGCCAAAGCTTGATCAAAAGTTTTTTGGTCCTTATCGAGTAGTTGAACTTTTCACTGGTAATAAGGATAAGGTTAGGAAATTTGTACTGGTCAGTATAAAGAATCCCCATTTAGATCATATGAAGTTAGTATGTTTTGGGTAATGATGCTCCAACCCCGACTAATGTGACAGACCCCTACAATCCTTTCCCCCTCCGGGACTCTCTTCCCCTGATACTCAGTCAAGGGGCGATCAAACCCGAATGGGCGTTATCCCTACGTACCCCGGGCAGGTATTTAGAAATCCTCAAGTATCATTTTTTAAATACCAATTTTAGATTTTGGGCCCCAAAAACAGCATGGTTTGCCAGTGCTACAGAGTTTGTCCCCCCCGAGATGACCCCCCATTTTGCTTTTGTCAATCTCACCCTAGCAGAGTTGGGGTTAAAAAGTAAATAACCGTATAATGAATAATTTCAGTATCAACTTATCAGTTTTTAAAAATTTTTTTTTGTGTTCACGTTCTCTCCCTTCTGAAAAGTTTAAACAGTCTAGATTTGAGTGCACCGAAATTTCCTTTTCTGGTTTTTAAAACTTCTTTTTTTTGTAATATTCCTTTTCCCCAGAATCCGTAATACATGAATACAGATCGATCGATCAAAATTTTTTTTTTTATCATTTATTGTGTAATCTTTAACGTTGAGTTTCATTCGATGAAGTTTTTATTTTGTTTTAGTTTTTTATTTTATGAGTTTCATTTTTTATGAGTTTCATTCGATTTAGTTTTGCTATATTTACCTTTTATTGCATTGCATTTTTAGTTATTTAAGCTTTGATTCCCGGGTTTTACTTATGAGGGTTTTTAAAGTTTAATTGTTGTGTACTTTGACATTGTTTGAATCGCCCAAGCCGGGATACCTGGGCCCAAAAATTAGGAGGCGAAGGGGCCCAAACCCCAATGGGGGCCCGGGAAGCGAGTGTGAGGTGGTTGGAGATTTGGGGAAAAGAGGGTTAGCAGTTTAGGTGCAGTCTGTCCCCTCACTGTGGGAGGTGTAAGGGGGGGGGAGTAGCAACGGGGTACCAGCATGGGGTGGGAGCCCAGCACCTGCTACAAGTGGCGAGTTGTTCACAGTAAGGGGGGGCGATCAGGTAAGGAAAGTTTAAAAGTGAAGATCTGGGAAGGGAGGAAATCGGTTTTCTGTTTCCAGGATGAATGGGACTTTAAATGGCCAGTGAAGGTAAGGGGACTACTGGGCCCCCGCCCAATGAAGGGGAAGCGCATTCTTGTGGTTTGGGGACTCCCCAGGTAAAATATGTTTTAAACCCTACTTTTTGTAATAGGAATAAGAAATGAGAGATAGAGTGGGCTTCCCTGGAGCTGGTGTTGGGGGCATTTTCAACAGAAAGGATAATATCATGTCAGGTAAAGGGGAAAAAGCCCCTTTTCTGTCCAGTTTCGGTGGAAAAAGTTTTGGGAAAAGGGGAGGAGAAAAAGAGGTGGGGAGATAAGTACCCGGTCACTAAGATTTTTATTAAATCTAAGGGAGGGATTCCCCAATCATATGTAGCATTTTTGCCCAGAAGGGGAGTAGGAAAAGAATTTGGGTTTTCAGGGAATTGGTGAAAATTTTGGTAGACGATACTGCAAGGAGCTTGGGAATCCCCTTCATTGACAAAATGGGGAAAAATTTTATGGCCCAAAATGTTTTGTATGCAAAAGGGTGGGGTTCATTCTCTGGGGAGGGGGGGTAGCACTTGCAGACTCGATTGAGAAAGGCCCTTGGTGAAATTTCCTATGATTTTAAAAATGATTGGGAAAATAGAGGTAGGGTGTGTTGGGGGAAAAAGCAGGTTGAAAAAACTAGGGGTTGGGAAAAATTAAAAGTATAAAAAAGGGATTCAGCTTTAAGTTTTTAAATAAAGACAATAGAACAGGTCAGGGAACAAAGGGGGGCAGCAGGGGCAGCAAGGGACTAGCTCCCTTAAGGTTTACTATACTAATAGCAGGAGTGTTTAGAAATAAGTAGATGAGCTAAGATTAATGCAAGTGCAGGAAACATAGATATTATTGCTATAACAGAGACCTGGCTCAATCTGAAAGATAGAGAGATGCCCTCTGAATGTCACATACAAGGCTATAAATTATTCCACACTGACAGGGTCAACAGGAAAGGTGGTGAGTAGCGATGTATGTCAGAGACAATTTAAATTTGGGTTGTGTTAGACAAGATTATAAATTAGAAGCGTCAGCCACTGAATCTGTTTGGTTACAGCTTCTCGAGGGCCAAAGAAAAAACTAATTTTGGGTGTGATTTACAGGGCCCCAAATCTTGATAGGGAGTGCAGTAAATTCTATGGGACGAAATTCGTAAGGCATCTAAATACAAAAATATTGTGCTAATGGGAGATTTCAACTATAGACAGATTGACTGGAGCAATTTGACAGGAAATTTAGAGTCGGGTGACTTTCTTGATACGATCCAGGATTGTTTTTTAAAACATTTTGTGACAGAAGCCAACTAGGGGAAATAACCTCCTTGACTTGGTTTTGCCAGTGGGGAAAACACTAATTAATAATCTTGAGGTTAATGATGAGCTTGGGGGGGGAGTGATCACAATCACTCAGTTTTAACATATCATGGAATTCCCCTAATAATGGCAATCAAGTCTCCGTCCCTGACTTTCGCTTGGCTGATTTCATAGGACTGAAAAAATTACTTAGGTGGGCTGAACTGGAATGACCTGACTAGGGGTCAGGTAGGTGGTGATGGTTGCCGATATGATGCTTTCCAGGGCATAGTTCTAGCTGCTCAGTCAAATTATGTTCCCAAAAAGGGAAATCAGATCAAACAAAAATGATCCCAAATGGATGAACAATAGATTAAAATTCTGATTGGTCAAAAGAGAGGCATATATAGGCAAATCAAAAGGGAGAGGGGCAATTAAGAAATCGATATATTCAGTTAAAGAGAGAAATAAAAAAGGGAATTAGAAAAGCAAAAAGAGATTATGAGGTTAAAATTGCAAGAGAATCGAAGACTAACCCAAAAGGATTCTTTAGGTATACAGAAGTAAGATCAGGGACAAGATAGGCCCACTCAAAAAGTTCCTCGGGTCAGCTCACTGACAGTGATAAGGAAATGTGTTTGAATTTTTAAACATACTTCCTCTCAGTTTTTACACGGGGATACCCGCGATATTCCAGTAATGATAAATTATGTAGAACAGGAAAGATTTAAAAAAACTGTGCACGATTAGGGTCACAAGTGACATGGTCCTTAGGCAAATAGATAAATTAAAACCTAACAAATCCCAGGCCCTGATGAACTGTATGCAAGGGTTCTAAGGAATGTAAAGAGGAGCTTAGCACACCTTTGGCTAATCTTTTCAACATATCACTACAAACTGGCATGGTGCCAGATAAGTGGAAATGGCAAATGTGATACCTATTTTCAAAAACGGTGACGGTCCTTAGCTTCGAACTATAGACCAATAAGCCTAACCTCCATAGTGGGAAAATTTATGGAATCAAAAAATTGCCGAGGCAGTTCGTAGCCACCTTGAAAAGCATAAATTAATCAACGAATCTCAGCATGGTTTTACAAAGGGGCGTTCCTGCCTTACGAATTTATTAACTTTTTTTCACTAAGGTATTTGAGGAGGTGATCATGGTAATGAATTATGATATTGTGTATATGGACTTCAGTAAGGGGTTTTGACAGGGTCCCACATCAGAGACTATTGAGGAAAATTTAAAGCACATGGAAAAGGAGGAGAAATTTTTTTTCCCGGATAAGAGGCAAAGGTTGACAATAGGCAGCAGAGAGTTTGCATAAATGGGGAGGAAATCAGAGTGGGGAAGCGTCACGAGGTGTTCCACAGGGGTCAGTGTTGGGCCCCCTGCTGTTCACCATCTTACATAAACGACATAGAAGAGGGCATAAAGAGCGACAATCGGCAAGTTTGCCGATTGACACCAAAATATGGCCCGTCGAAGTTCATTCTGACGAAGACGAGTCGAGTCAACTCCAGGAAGATTTTAATAGACTGGATGCAGTGGTCTGAGAAATGGCTGATGCAGTTTAATATAGAAATCAAATGCAAAGTTCTAAATGTTGGACAGTACAAATAACAATGCAACATATAAAAACTAATATAATGTAGATCTTATTTATTACGGATTGTCGATAAAAGAATTTAGGAGTTCTGGTTAGGCAGTAATCTGAAACAAGACAAACAGTGCTTAAGTGTTCGCAAAAAGCTAATAGAATCCTGGCTTCCATATCAATGAAGCATAAATAATAGGAGTCCTCAGGTTGTTCTTCAAACACTATACATCCTTGGTTAGGCCTCATTTTAGATTATGCTCACAGTTTTTGGTCACCGTATTACAGAATGGATATAAATTCTCTGAAAATGTACAAAGGAAGGATGAACAAAGATGATCCCATGTATCAGAAACCTTCCATCCTATTAGGATAAGACTAAGGGCCCTGAAACTGCACTCTCTAGAAAGACTAGAATCAGGGGGGATATGAATTGAGGTTTATAAGATGGACGTGACAGGAAATGAAATAAAGGGGATGTAAATAGTGGTGCTGAAAATACCTAGCCTAGACAGGACTCAATTTTGAGAAGTAGATAGAATAAGCAGGCAATGTTTTTAAGTTTGGAAAAATTCAGATTCAGGATGGAATATTAGGAAAGTAACTGGTTTTCGTTAATAGAGTTGTGGATGAGTGGAACAACTCCCAAGTACCGATATAGAGGCCAGAACGATTGTTGTGTAGCTATTAAGAAATAGGTTTGGATAAATACTTGAGTAGATGTGGGTGGGTTGAGTTAGACTGATAGCTTGTGCGAACAGGTTCGTTTGCCGTGTTCCTGCCCTTAACTCATGTGACGCTGACCTACTAGTTTGGTGCATTGGCTTAAGCCGGTAGGTACTTGGACCTGCCTCGCATGGGCCAGTAGGCCTTCGTGCAGTGTTTCTCGTTCTTATGTTCTTATTTCTTATGTATGTCGGACGACATAACGTTATTAGCGTCGCCGAGCTCCAGTAGTAAGTACCTGCTCCTAGTAACCAGTTACCAGTAACCAGTGTACCAGTAGATGACTCACTACCAACCATCTCTGCGTGAATCACTGACTGTCATATTGCTGCTGACCTAGCAGGATTTCAAACACCCCCTCACATTTGGGCACTGTGAGTAGTCAGTCTTACGAGAGAGAGCAAGGAGGCAGGTCACCGGCTGTTTGGCGCCTACCAATACTTACCGTTATAATTATACGTACTACCAGCCTACGTGAGTATTTCTTTACCCTATCCACGTGTTCGAACCCCACATGATATGGACAGACAGTACCATACACTGATGTGTGGACAGAGACAGTACCATACACTGGTGTGTGGACAGACAGTAACATACACTGGTGTGTGGACAGACAGTACCATACACTGGTGTGTGGACAGAGACAGTACCATACACAGTGTGTGGACATATACGAGTACCATACACTGGTGGTGGACAGAGACAGTACCCATACCTGGTGTGGACAGATACAGTACATACACTGGTGTGTGGACAGAGACAGTACCATACACTGTTGTGTGGACAGAGACAGTACCATACACTGGTGTGTGGACAGAGACAGTACCGTACACTGGTGTGTGGACAGAGACAGTACCATACACTGGTGTGTGGACAGAGACAGTACCATACACTGGTGTATTATGTCGTAATGTTCGAACACTCATCCTCTCAGACACACCTCCATACAAACCTGACACAACATAACAAAACATCTCACTGTCATTGATAAAATATCTGAAGTCTTAAGAAGTTTGTACCAACATTTTGCATCGACTTGAATATTGAAATAATTTTTGTACAAGAGGCTACAAGAGGCTGCAATACAGTTATGTCCAGTGTTTGTTAGTGGGAATAAGATACGATTTTGTTGAGATTGTAATCTATACCGTACAGTTTACTTCACCTATTGAAGTATCTGATAAAAAAATATGAAATGACTGATTTCTTTTTCATGGTGATGTAACAATGGTCAGCGAGGTCTGACAAAGACCCATTGTGACCCCTGTAATCTGATTTTTGCTCTGTCACTCACAGCATGAACTGTAGGTGCACAATAAACTAGCCACTGCCATCCACAGGATGGTAAGAGTGACTGAATGAGAAATGACATTATTGCTAGGTGGACACACACATGTAAGCTAGAGAAAACTAGATGGACAAGTGGATGCCTGTCACATACACATCCACTCTGGTGGATGCCTGTCACATAACCTCCACCCTGGTGGATGCTGTCACATACACATCCACCCTGGTGGATGCCTGTCACATACACATCCACTCTGGTGGACGCCTCTGAATCTGGTGCATGAGTGACCTAATACACACTCACACACACACACACACACACACACACACACACACACAGCGCTAAGCGCGTACATACACACACACACCGTCACCAGTGAGGAGGCAGGCCCAGGAGCCCTGAATCGACCCCTACAACCACAAATAGGTGAGGACACACACAAGTCATGTCAGCCGCTGTCAACGTCAGCATCTGCATGACAGAAACACATGTTTAATCACCGTGTCAAATAACAGGTGTTTAATTAACATTTTCTGTTGTTGTCTGCAAGACAACAACAGATGTTAGGTTGATGACGACCAGTGATGATAGTTGATGACGACCAGTGATGATAGTTGATGACGACCAGTGAATGATAGTTGATGACGACCAGTGATGATAGTTGATGACGACCAGTGATGATAGTTGATGACCGCCCAGTGATGATAGTTATGACGCTATGTTATTTGATGACAAACCAGTGATAGTTCATGACGACCAGTGATGATAGTTGATGACGACCAGTGATGATAGTTGATGACGGCCAGTGAATGATGGGTTGATGACGACCAGTGAATGATAGTTGACGACCAGTGATGATAGTTGATGACGACCAGTGAATGATAGTTGATGACGGCCAGTGAATGATAGTTGATGACGACCAGTGAATGATAGTTGACGACCAGTGATGATAGTTGATGACGACCAGTGATGATAGCTGATGACGACCAGTGATGATAGTTGATGACGGCCAGTGATGATAGTTGATGACGACCAGTGAATGATAGTTGATGAAGACCAGTGATGATAGCTGATGACGACCACTGATGATAGTTGATGACGACCAGTGATGATAGTTGTCAAACCAGTGATGATAGATGATGACGACCATGTGTTTGTTGATGACGACCAGTGAATGATAGTGATGACAGTGTTTGATAGCTGATGACGACCAGTGATGATAGTTGATGACGACCAGTGATGATAGTTGATGACGACCAGTGATGATAGATGATGACGACCAGTGATGATAGTTGATGACGACCACTGATGATAGTTGATGACGACCATTGATGATAGTTGATGACGACCAGTGATGATAGCTGATGACGACCATTGATGATAGTTGATGACGACCAGTGATGATAGTTGATGACGACCAGTGAATGATAGTTGATGACGACCAGTGATGATAGCTGATGACGACCAGTGATGATAGTTGATGACGGCCAGTGATGATAGTTGATGACGACCAGTGAATGATAGTTGATGACGACCAGTGATGATAGCTGATGACGACCAGTGATGATAGTTGATGACGACCAGTGATGATAGTTGATGACGACCAGTGATGATAGTTGATGACGACCAGTGATAGTTCATGACGACCAGTGATGATAGTGATGACGACCAGTGAATGATAGTTGATGACGGCCAGTGAATGATAGTTGATGACGACCAGTGAATGATAGTTGACGACCAGTGATGATAGTTGATGACGACCAGTGAATGATAGTTGATGACGACCAGTGAATGATAGTTGACGACCAGTGATGATAGTTGATGACGACCAGTGAATGATAGTTGACGACCAGTGATGATAGTTGATGACGACCAGTGAATGATAGTTGATGACGGCCAGTGAATGATAGTTGACGACCAGTGATGATAGTTGATGACGACCAGTGAATGATAGCTGACGACCAGTGATGATAGTTGATGACGACCAGTGAATGATAGTTGACGACCAGTGATGATAGTTGATGAAGACCAGTGAATGATAGTTGATGACGACCAGTGAATGATAGTTGATGACCAGTGATGATAGCTGATGACGACCAGTGATGATAGTTGATGACGACCAGTGAATGATAGTTGATGACGGCCAGTGAATGATAGTTGATGACGACCAGTGAATGATAGTTGACGACCAGTGATGATAGTTGATGACGACCAGTGAATGATAGTTGATGACGGCCAGTGAATGATAGTTGATGACGACCAGTGAATGATAGTTGACGACGACCAGTGATGATAGCTGATGACGACCAGTGATGATAGTTGATGACGACCAGTGAATGATAGTTGATGACGACCAGTGATGATAGCTGATGACGACCACTGATGATAGTTGATGACGACCAGTGATGATAGTTGATGACGAACAGTTTATCTGGAGTTTATCTGGAGAGAGTTCCGGGGGTCAACGCCCCCGCGGCCCGGTCTGTGACCAGGCCTCCTTAGGTCAGTGTCCCAGGATGCGACCCACACCAGTCGACTAACACCCAGGTACCCATTTTACTGATGGGGAACATAGACAACAGGTGGAAAGAAACACGTCCAATGTTTCTACTCTGGCTGGGAATCGAACCCAGGCCCTCACCGTGTGAAGCGAGAGCGTTAACCACCAGGCCACCAGAGCCCTGATGATAGATGATGACGACCAGTGATGATAGTTGATGACGACCAGTGAATGATAGTTGATGACGACCAGTGATGATAGCTGATGACGACCAGTGATGATAGTTGATGGCAACCAGTGATGATAGTTGATGACGACCAGTGATGATAGATGATGACGACCAGTGATGATAGTTGATGACGACCAAGGATGATAGTTGATGACGACCATTGATGATAGTTGATGACGACCAGTGATGATAGCTGATGACGACCATTGATGATAGTTGATGACGACCAGTGATGATAGTTGATGACGACCAGTGAATGATAGTTGATGACGACCAGTGAATGATAGCTGACGACCAGTGATGATAGTTGATGACGACCAGTGAATGATAGTTGACGACCAGTGATGATAGTTGATGACGACCAGTGAATGATAGTTGATGACGGCCAGTGAATGATAGTTGACGACCAGTGATGATAGTTGATGACGACCAGTGAATGATAGCTGACGACCAGTGATGATAGTTGATGACGACCAGTGAATGATAGTTGACGACCAGTGATGATAGTTGATGAAGACCAGTGAATGATAGTTGATGACGACCAGTGAATGATAGTTGATGACCAGTGATGATAGTTGATGACGACCAGTGAATGATAGTTTGATGACGACTCAGTGAAAGATAGTTGATGACGACCGGTGAATGATAGTTGACGACCAGTGAATTATAGTTGATGACGACCAGTGAATGATCTTTGATGACGACCAGTGAATGATAGTTGATGACGACCAGTGAATGATAGTTGACGACCAGTGATGATTGTTGATGACGACCAGTGATGATAGTTGATGACGACCAGTGAATGATAGTTTACGACCAGTGATGATAGTTGATGACGACCAGTGAATGATAGTTGATGACGGCCAGTGAATGATAGTTGACGACCAGTGATGATAGTTGATGACGACCAGTGAATGATAGTTGACGACCAGTGATGATAGTTGATGACGACCAGTGAATGATAGTTGATGACGACCAGTGAATGATAGTTGATGACCAGTGAATGATAGTTGACGACCAGTGAATTATAGTTGATGACGACCAGTGAATGATAGTTGATGACGACCAGTGAATGATAGTTGATGACTACCAGTGGATGATAGTTGATGACGACCAGTGAATGATAGTTGATGACTACCAGTGGATGATAGTTGATGACGACCAGTGATGATAGTTGATGACGACCAGTGAATGATAGTTGATGACGACCAGTGATGATAGTTGATGACTACCAGTGGATGATAGTTGATGACGACCAGTGATGATAGTTGATGACTACCAGTGAATGATAGTTGATGACGACCAGTGATGATAGTTGATGACGAACAGTGGATGATAGTTGATGACGACCAGTGAATGATAGTTGATGACGACCAGTGGATGATAGTTGATGACGACCAGTGAATGATAGTTGACGACGACCAATGATAGTTGATGACGACAAGTGAATGATAGTTGATGACAACCAGTGGATGATAGTTGATGACGACCAGTGAATGATGGTTACCTGGAGTTTACCTGTAAAGGGTTTCGGGGGTCAGCACCCCCTCGGCTCGGTCTGAGACCAGGCCTCATGGTGGATCAGGGTCTGATCAACCAGGCTGTTACTACTGGCCGCACGCAAGCTGATGTACGAACCACAGCCCGGCTGGTCAGGTACTGACTTTAGGTGCCTGTCCAGTGCCTTCTTGAAAACAGTCAGGAGTCTATTGGTAATCTCCCATATGTATGCTGGGAGGCAGTTGAACAGTCTTGGGCCCCGGACACTTATTGTGTTGCCTCTCAGTGTACTCGTGGCGCCCCTGGTTTTCATCAGGGAAATGTTGCATCTCTTGCTGGGTCCTTTGCTTTCATAGGGAGTGATTTTCGTGCGCAGGTTTGGTACCAAGCCTTACAGGACCTTCCAAGTGTTTATTATCATGTATCTCTCTCGCCTGCGTTCGAGGGAATACAGATCAAGGACCTTCAATCGTTCCCAGTAGTTTTGGTGCCTTATCGTACTTATGTGTGCCGTGAAAGTTCTTTGTACACTCTCTAGGTCTGCAATGTCGCCAGCCTTGAAGGGGGCCGTTAGTGTGCATCAGTATTCCAGCCTAGAGAGCACAAGCGATTTGAAGAGAATCATCATGGGCTTGGCGTCCCTAGTTTTGAAGTTTTCGTTATCCACCCTATCATTTTCCTAGCGGATGAGGTAGATTCATTGGTGTGGTCTTTGAAGGCGAGATCCTCTGACATTATCACTCCCAGGTCCTTCACATTACTTTTCCACACATTTTTAATTTCCTTAAGTTTCCCTTATCCGAATAGTTGAAATTTTTCCTCGTTGACCTTCATATTGTTGGAGTGGCTCATTCAAAGATTTGGATGTCCGCTTGGAGTCTCGCTGTGTCTTCGATGGAGGTCACTGCCATGGTAATCCGGGTATCAACCGCAAAGGAAGGTACGGAGCTATGGCTTACATCTCTATGTCAGAAATGAGGATGAGGAATAGAATGGGAGCGAGTACTGTGCCTTGTGGAACAGAGGTTTGTACCATGGCTGCCTCAGACTTTACTCTGTTTACTAATACTCATTGTGTTTTTTTTGGAGGAATTGTAGATCCATTTTTATAAAATTTT
>NC_069409.1:51028282-51099300 GCF_026875155.1 Cherax quadricarinatus | reverse complement strand
ACCCAGTGAAAATTTTCATCGCCCAGTGTGATAGTTCATCGCCCAGTAAAATATATTGAGACGGCCAGTGAATGATAGTTGATGACGACCAGTGAATGATAGTTGACGACCAGTGATGATAGTTGATGACGACCAGTGAATGATAGTTGAGACGACCAGTGAATGATAGCTGACGACCAGTGATGATAGTTGATGACGACCCAGTGAATGATAGTTGACGACCAGTGATGATAGTTGATGACGACCAGTGAATGATATTTGTGACGGCCAGTGAATGATGTTGGGGACCAGTGATGATAGTTGATGACGACAGTGAATGATATTGACGACCAGTGTTTGATAGTTGATGACGACCAGTGATGATAGTGACGACCAGTGATGATAGTTGATGAGACCAGGGGAATGATAGTTGATGACGACCAGTGAATGATAGTTGATAACTAGTGATGATAGTTGATGACGCCCAGTGAATGATATGTTGATGAGACCAGTGAATGATAGTTGATGACGACCAGTGAATGATAGTTGACGACCAGTGAATTATAGTTGATGACGACCAGTGAATGATAGTTGATGACGACCAGTGAATGATAGTTGATGACGACCAGTGAATGATAGTTGACGACCAGTGATGATAGTTGATGACGACCAGTGATGATAGTTGATGACGACCAGTGAATGATAGTTTACGACCAGTGATGATAATTGATGACGACCAGTGAATGATAGTTGACGACCAGTGATAATAGTTGATGACGACCAGTGAATGATAGTTGACGACCAGTGATGATAGTTGATGACGACCAGTGAATGATAGTTGATGAGGACCAGTGAATTATAGTTGATGGCCAGTGAATGATAGTTGACGACCAGTGAATGATAGTTGATGACGACCAGTGAATTATAGTTGATGGCCAGTGAATGATAGTTGACGACCAGTGAATGATAGTTGATGACGACCAGTGAATGATATTTTGATGACGACCAGTGAATTTGTTTAGTTGACGACCAGTGAATTTAGTTGATGACGACCAGTGATGTAGTTGATGACGACCAGTTTTTTATAGTTGATGACGAGCAGTGAATGTTTAGTTGATGACGACCAGTGATGATAGTTGATGACGACCAGTGAATTATAGTTGATGATGACCAGTGATGATAGTTGATGACGACCAGTGAATTATAGTTGATGACGACCAGTGATGATAGTTGATGACGACCAGTGATGATAGTTGATGACGACCAGTGAATGATAGTTGATGACGACCAGTGAATGATAGTTAATGACGACCAGTGAATGATAGTTGATGACGACCAGTGATGATAGTTGATGACGACCAGTGAATGATAGTTGATGACGACCAGTGATGATAGTTGATGACTACCAGTGGATGATAGTTGATGACGACCAGTGATGATAGTTGATGACGACCAGTGAATGATAGTTGATGACGACCAGTGATATAGTTGATGACGACCATTTGATGATAGTTGATGACGACCAGTGATGATGTTGAGGGACTACAGTGGATGATAGTTGATGACGACCAGTGATGATAGTTGATGGACGACCAGTAAAAGATAGTTGATGACGACCAGTGATGATAGTTGATGACTACCAGTGGTTGATAGTTGATGACGACCCGTGATGATAGTTGATGACTACCAGTGAATGATATTTGATGACGAACAGTGAAGGATAGTTGATGACGAACAGTGGAGGATAGTTGATGACGACCAGTGAATGATAGTTGATGAGGGACCAGTGGATGATAGTTGATGACGACCAGTGAATGATAGTTGACGACGACCAATGATGATAGTTGATGACGACCAGTGAATGATAGTTGATGACAACCAGTGGATGATAGTTGAGGGACGACCAGTGAATGATGGTTACCTGGAGTTTACCTGTAGAGGGTTTCGGGGGTCAGCACCCCCTCGGCTCGGTCTGAGACCAGGCCTCATGGTGGATCAGGGTCTGATTTAACCAGGCTGGTACTATGGCCGCACGCAAGCTGATGTACGAACCACAGCCCCGGGTGTCAGGTACTGACTTTAGGTGCCTGTTTCCCGTGCCTTCTAAAACATCAGAGTCTATTGGTAATCTCCCATATGTATGCTGGGAGGCAGTTGAACAGTCTTGGGCCCCGGACACTTATTGTGTTGCCTCTCATGTACTCGTGGCGCCCTGCTTTTCATCAGGGAAATGTTGCATCTCTTGCTGGGTCCTTTGCTTTCATAGGTTTGGTACCAAGCCTTACAGGACCTTCCAAGTGTATATTATCATGTATCTCTCTCGCCTGCGTTCGAGGGAATACAGATCAAAGACCTTCAATCGTTCCCAGTAGTTTTGGTGCCTTATCGTACTTATGTGTGCCGTGAAAGTTCTTTGTACACTCTCTAGGTCTGCAATGTCGCCAGCCTTGAAGGGGGCCGTTAGTGTACATCAGTATTCCAGCCTAGAGAGCACAAGCGATTTGAAGAGAATCATCATGGGCTTGGCGTCCCTAGTTTTGAAGGTTTTCGTTATCCACCCTATCATTTTCTTAGCGGATGAGGTAGATTCATTGTTGTAGTCTTTGAAGGCGAGATCCTCTGACATTATCACTCCCAGGTCCTTCACATTACTTTTCCACACATTTTTAATTTCCTTAAGATTCCCTTATTCGAATAGTTGAAATTTTTCCTCGTTGAACTTCATATTGCTGGAGTGGATGATTCAAAGATTTGGATGTCCGCTTGGAGCTGTGTCTTCGATGGAGGTCACTGCCATGGTAATCCGGGTATCAACCGCAAAGGAAGGTACGGAGCTATGGCTTACATCTCTATGTCAGAAATGAGGATGAGGAATAGAATGGGAGCGAGTACTGTGCCTTGTGGAACAGAGGTTTTTACCACGGCTGCCTCAGACTTTACTCTGTTTACTATTACTCATTGTGTTCTATTTGTCAGGAAGTTGTAGATCCATCTACCAACTTTATCATGCATTTTGTGTGCTATTACCCCATGGTCACACTTGTCGAAAGCTTTTGCAAAGTCTGGGTATACTATATCTGTATTTTGTTTATCCTCTCCAGCATCCAGGACCTTGTCATATTGGTCCAGTAGCTGGTTGAATGGTAGTTGAAAGTCAAATTCAATAAGAACGTACAGAAAGGATGGATAACTTGTGACGTTCAGGGAGGAGACAAGGTCCACGAGGTGCTTCAACAGCATGGTCTCAGTTTCAACAGTATGGTCTCAGTTTCAACAGTATGGTCTCAGTTTCAACAGCATGGTCTCAGTTTCAACAGTATGGTCTCAGTTCAACAGTATGGCTCAGTTTCAACAGTATGGTCTCAGTTCAACAGTATGGTCTCAGTTTCAACAGCATGGTCTCAGTTTCAACAGTATGGTCTCAGTTTCAACAGTATGGTCTCAGTTTCAACAGTATGGTCTCAGTTTCAACAGTATGGTCTCAGTTTCAACAGTATGGTCTCAGTTTCAACGTATGGTCTCAGTTTTCAAAGTATGGTCCTCAGTTTCAACAGTATGGTCTCAGTTAACGCATGGTCTCAGTTTCAACAGTTTGGTCTCAGTTTCAACAGCATGGTATTCAGTTTCAACAGAAATGGTCTCAGTTTCAACAGTATGGTTTTCATTTTTAAACAGTATGGTCTCAGTTTCAACAGTATGGTCTCAGTTTCAACAGCATGGACTCAGTTTCAACAGCATGGACTCAGTTTCAACAGCATGGACTCAGTTTCAAGAGTATGGTCTCAGTTTCAACAGCATGGTCTCAGTTTCAACAGTATGGTCTCAGTTTCAACAGCATGGTCTCAGTTTCAACAGCATGGTCTCAGTTTCAACAGCATGGTCTCAGTTTCAACAGTATGGTCTCAGTTTCAACAGCATGGACCAGTTTCACAGCATGGACTCAGTTTCAAGAGTATGGTCTCAGTTTCAACAGCATGGACTCAGTTTCAACAGCATGGACTCAGTTTCAAGAGTATGGTCTCAGTTTCAACAGCATGGTCTCAGTTTCAACAGTATGGTCTCAGTTTCAACAGCATGGACTCAGTTTCAAGAGTATGGTCTCAGTTTCAACAGTATGGTCTCAGTTTCAACAGCATGGTCTCAGTTTCAACAGTATGGTCTCAGTTTCAACAGCATGGTCTCATTTTTCAAGAGTAGGGTTTCCCCGTTTCAACAGTATGGTCTCAGTTTCAACAGCATGGTCTCAGTTTCAACAGTATGGTCTCAGTTTCAACAGCATGGTCTCAGTTTCAAGAGTATGGTCTCAGTTTCAACAGTATGGTCTCAGTTTCAACAGCATGGTCTCAGTTTCAACAGTATGGTCTCAGTTTCAACAGTATGGTCTCAGTTTCAACAGCTGGACTCATTTTTCAACAGTATGGGTCTCAGTTTCAACAGCTTGGTCAGTTTCAACAGCATGGTCTCAGTTTCAACAGTATGGTCTCAGTTTCAACAGCATGGTCTCAGTTTCAACAGTATGGTCTCAGTTTCAACAGCATGGTCTCAGTTTCAACAGTATGGACTCAGTTTCAACAGTATGGTCTCAGTTTCAACAGCATGGACTCAGTTTCAACGGTATTGTCTCAGTTTCAACAGCATGGACTCAGTTTCAACAGTATGGTCTCAGTTTCAACAGTATTGTCTCAGTTTCAATGGTATGGTCTCAGTTTCAACAGCATGGTCTCAGTTTCAACAGTATGGTCTCAGTTTCAACAGCATGGACTCAGTTTCAACAGTATGGTCTCAGTTTAAAACGGTATGGCTCAGTTTCAACAGTATGGTCTCAGTTTCAACAGCATGGACTCAGTTTCAACAGTATGGTCTCAGTTTAAAACAGCATGGACTCATTTTTCACCAGTATGGTCTCAGTTTCAACAGTATGGTCTCAGTTTCAACAGCATGGACTCAGTTTCAACAGTTGGTCTCAGTTTCAACGGTATGGTCCTCAGTTTCAACAGTATGGCCCTCGTTTCAACAGCATGGTCTCAGTTTCAACAGTATGGTCTCAGTTTCAACAGCATGGTCTCAGTTTCAACAGCATGGTCTCAGTTTCAACAGTATGGTCTCAGTTTCACAGTATGGTCTCATTTTTCAACAGTATGGTCTCAGTTTCAACAGTATGGTCTCAGTTTCAACAGCATGGACTCAGTTTCAACGGTATTGTCTCAGTTTCAACAGCATGGACTCAGTTTCAACAGTATGGTCTCAGTTTCAACAGTATTGTCTCGTTTCAACAGTAGGGTTTCCAGTTTCAACAGTATGGTCTCAGTTTCAACAGTATGGTCTCAGTTTCAACACCCATGGACTCAGTTTCAACGGTATTGTCTCAGTTTCAACAGCATGGACTCAGTTTCAACAGTATGGTCTCAGTTTCAACAGTATTGTCTCAGTTTCAATGGTATGGTCTCAGTTTCAACAGCATGGTCTCAGTTTCAACAGTATGGTCTCAGTTTCAACAGCATGGTCTCAGTTTCAACAGTATGGTCTCAGTTTCAACAGCATGGTCTCAGTTTCAACAGCATGGACTCAGTTTCAACAGCATGGTCTCAGTTTCAACAGTATGGTCTCAGTTTCAACAGTATGGTCTCAGTTTCAACAGTATGGTCTCAGTTTCAACAGCATGGACTCTGTTTCAACAGTATGGTCTCAGTTTCAACAGTATGGACTCAGTTTCAACAGCATGGTCTCAGTTTCAACAGTATGGTCTCAGTTTCAACAGCATGGACTCAGTTTCAACAGTATGGTCTCAGTTTCAACGGTATGGTCTCAGTTTCAACAGTATGGTCTCAGTTTCAACAGCATGGTCTCAGTTTCAACAGTATGGTCTCAGTTTCAAACAGCATGGTCTCAGTTTCAACGTATGGTCTCATTTTTCAACATAGGGTCTCAGTTTCAACGAAATGGTCTCAGTTTCAACATTTATGGTCCTAGTTTCAACACTATGGTCTCAGTTTCAACGCATGGTCTAAAGTTTCACAGCATGGTCTCAGTTTCAACAGCAGGGTCTCAGTTTCAACAGCATGGTCTCAGTTTCAACGTATGGTCTCAGTTTCAACAGTATGGTATCAGTTTCAACAGCATGGTCCAGTTTTTCAAACGCATGGTCTCAGTTTCAACAGTATGGTCTCAGTTTCAACAGTATGGTCTCAGTTTAAACCCAGTATTGGTCTCAGTTTCTTACATTTATGGTCTCAGTTTCAACAGTATGGTCTCATTTTCCCAACAGCATGGTCTCAGTTTCAACAGCATGGTCCCCAGTTCAACAGTATGGTCTCAGTTTCAACAGCATGGTCTCAGTTTCAACAGTATGGTCTCAGTTTCAACAGCATGGTCTCAGTTTCAACAGTATGGTCTCAGTTTCAACAGCATGGTCTCAGTTTCAACAGCATGGTCTCAGTTTCAACAGTACTGTCTCAGTTTCAACAGTACGGTCTCAGTTTCAACAGTACGGTCTCAATTTCAACAGTATGGTCTCAGTTTCTGCTCAGAAACTGAGACCATCATTTTGTAAAGCCTTTCATTTAACTTGTTGAAACCGAAATGTTATGAAAGATTAGTAAACCCAACGTGACTCACACAGCAGCAGCAGACACAGCAGCAGCAGACACAGCAGCAGCAGACACAGCAGCAGCAGACACAGCAGCAGCAGACACAGCAGCAGCAGACACGCAGTAGCAGACACAGCAGTGCAGACACAGCAGCAGCAGACACAGCAGCAGCAGACACAGCAGCGCAGACACAGCAGTAGCAGACACACAGCAAGCAGACACACCAGTAGCAGACACAGCAGTAGCAGACACAGCAGCAGCAGACACAGCAGTAGCAGACACAGCAGCAGCAGACACAGCAGTAGCAGACACAGCAGTAGCAGACACAGCAGTAGTAGACACAGCAGTAGCAGACACAGCAGCAGCAGACACAGCAGCAGCAGACACAGCAGCAGCAGACACAGCAGCAGCAGACACAGCAGTAGCAGACACAGCAGTAGCAGACACAGCAGCAGCAGACACAGCAGTAGCAGACACAGCAGTAGCAGACACAGCAGTAGCAGGCACAGCAGTAGCAGACACAGCAGTAGTAGACACAGCAGTAGCAGACACAGCAGCAGCAGACACAGCAGTAGCAGACACAGCAGTAGCAGACACAGCAGCAGCAGACACAGCAGCAGCAGACACAGCAGCAGCAGACACAGCAGTAGTAGACACAGCAGTAGCAGACACAGCAGCAACAGACCAGCAGCAGCAGACACAGCAGTAGCAGACACAGCAGCAGCAGACACAGCAGCAGCAGACACAGCAGCAGCAGACACAGCAGCAGCAGACACAGCAGCAGCAGACACAGCAGCAGCAGACACAGCAGCAGCAGACAAAAGCAGCACAGACACAGCACGCCAGACAAAGCAGCAGCAGACACAGCAGCAGCATACACAGCAGTAGCAGACACAGCAGCAGCAGACACAGCAGTAGTAGACACAGCAGTAACAGATACAGCAGTGGCAGATACAGCAGTAGCAGATACAGCAGTAGTAGACACAGCAGTAGCAGACACAGCAGTAGCAGACACAGCAGTAGCAGACACAGCAGTAGCAGGCACAGCGGTAGCAGATACAGCAGTAGCAAACACAGCTGTAGCAGACACAGCAGTAGCAGATACAGCAGTAGCAGACACAGCAGCAGCAGACACAGCAGTAGCAGACACAGCAGCAGCA
This sequence comes from Cherax quadricarinatus, assembly GCF_026875155.1. Taxonomy (NCBI): domain Eukaryota; kingdom Metazoa; phylum Arthropoda; class Malacostraca; order Decapoda; family Parastacidae; genus Cherax; species Cherax quadricarinatus. The sequence goes on along the minus strand of NC_069409.1, from coordinate 51,091,574 downwards.
GCAGACACAGCAGCAGCAGACACAGCAGCAGCAGACACAGCAGCAGCAGACACAGCAGTAGCAGGCATAGCAGTAGCAGACACAGCAGCAGCAGACACAGCAGTAGCAGACACAGCAGCAGCAGGCACAGCAGCAGCAGACAGAGCAGCAGCAGACACAGCAGTAGCAGATACAGCAGTAGCAGATACAGCAGTAGCAGACACAGCAGTAGCAGACACAGCAGTAGCAAACACAGCAGTAGCAGACACAGCAGTATCAGATACAGCAGTAGTAGACACAGCAGTAGCAGACACAGCAGTAGTAGACACAGCAGTTGCAGACACAGCAGTAGCAGACACAGCAGCGGCAGATACAGCAGTAGCAGACACAGCAGTAGCAAACATATCAGTAGCAGACACAGCAGTAGAAGACACAGCAGTAGCAGACACAGCAGTAGCAGACACAGCAGTAGCAGACACAGCAGTAGCAGATACAGCAGTAGTAGACACAGCAGTAGCAGATACAGCAGTACCAGACACAGCAGTAGCAGACACAGCAGTAGCAGACACAGCAGTAGCAGACACTGTAGTAGCAGACACAGCAGTAGCAGACACAGCAGTAGCAGATACAGCAGTAGCAGACACAGCAGTAGCAGACACAGCAGTAACAGACACAGCGGTATCAGATACAGCAGTAGTAGACACAGCAGTAGCAGACACAGCAGTAGCAGACACAGCAGTAGCAGACACAGCAGTAACAGACACAGCGGTATCAGATACAGCAGTAGTAGACACAGCAGTAGCAGACACAGCAGTAGCAGACACAGCCGCTGCAGACACAGCAGTAGCAGACACAGCAGCGGCAGATACAGCAGTAGCAGACACAGCAGTAGCAGACACAGCAGTAGCAGACAGAGCATTAGCAGACACAGCAGTAGCAGACACAGCAGTAGCAGACACAGCAGTAGCAGTCACAGCAGTAGCAGATACAGCAGTAGTAGACACAACAGTAGCAGATACAGCAGTAGCTGACACAGCAGTAGCAGACACAGCAGTAGCAGACACAGCAGTAGCAGACACAGCAGTAGCAGACACAGCAGTAGTAGACACAGCAGTAGTAGACACAGCAGTAGCAGATACAGCAGTAGTAGACACAGCAGTAGCAGATACAGCAGTAGCAGAAACAGCAGTAGCAGACACAGCAGTAGCAAACACAGCAGTAGCAGACACAGCAGTAGAAGACACAGCAGTAGCAGATACAGCAGTAGTAGACACAGCAGGAGCAGATACAGCAGTGGCAGATACAGCAGTAGCAGATACAGCAGTAGCAGACACAGCAGTAGCAGACACAGCAGTAGCAGATACAGCAGTAGTAGACACAGCAGTAGCAGATACAGCAAGTAGCAGAAAAAAGCAGTAGCGGGCCCACAGCAGTAGCAAACACAGCAGTAGCAGACACAGCAGTAGTAAAACACAGCAGTAGTAGACACAGCAGTAGCAGATACAACAGTAGTAGACACAGCAGTAGCAGATACAGCAGTAGCAGACACAGCAGTAGCAGACACAGCAGTAGCAGACACAGCAGTACCAGACACAGCAGTAGCAGACACAACAGTAGCAGACACAGAAGTAGCAGATACAGCAGTAGTAGACACAGCAGTAGCAGATACAGCAGTAGCAGACACAGCAGTAGCAGACGCAGCAGTAGCACACACAGCAGTAGCACACACAGCAATAGCAGACACAGCAGTAGCAGACACAGCAGTAGCGACCCCAGCAGTAGCAGACACAGCAGTAAGCAGGCATAGCATAGCAGACACAGGAGTAGCGGGAACACAGCAGTAGCAGACACAGCAGTAGCAGACACAGCAGTAGCAGACACAGCAGTAGCAGACACAGCAGTAGCAGGCACAGCGGTAGCAGATACAGCAGCAGCAGACACAGCAGTAGCAGACACAGCAGCAGCAGACACAGCAGTAGCAGACACAGCAGTAGCAGACACAGCAGCAGCAGAAACAGCAGTACAGACACAGCAGCACCCAGACACAGCAGTAGCGGGCCCACGCAGTAGCAGACACAGCAGTAGTAGACACAGCAGTAGCAGACACAGCGCGCAGACACAGCAGCAGCAACACAGCAGCAGCAGACACAGCAGAGCAGACACAGCAGTAGCAGACACGCAGTAGCAGAACACAGCCGCTGGAAAGGAAAACAGCAGTAGCAGCACAGCAGCGGCAGATACAGCAGTAGCAGACACAGCAGTAGCAGACACAGCAGTAGCGACAGGCATTAGCAGACACGCAGTAGCAGACACAGCAGTAGCAGACAGCAGTAGCAGTCACAGCAGTAGCAGATACAGCATAGTAGACACAACAGTAGCAATACAGCAGTAGTGACACAGCGTAGCAGACACAGCAGTAGCAGAACAGCATTTGCAGACACAGCAGTAGCAGACACAGCAGTAGTAGACACAGCAGTAGTAGACACAGCAGTAGCAGATACAGCAGTAGTAGACACAGCAGTAGCAGATACAGCAGTAGCAGAAACAGCAGTAGCAGACACAGCAGTAGCAAACACAGCAGTAGCAGACACAGCATTTAGAAGACACAGCAGTAGCAGATACAGAAAGCAGAACACAGCGGAGCAGATACAGAAAGTGGAGATACAGCAGTAGCAGATACAGCAGTAGAGACACAGCAGTACCAGACAAAACAGGTAGCAGATACAGCAGTATAGACACAGCAGTAGCAGATACAGCAGTAGCAGAAACAGCAGTAGCAGACACAGCAGTAGCAAACACAGCAGTAGCAGACACAGCAGTAGTACACACAGCAGTAGTAGACACAGCAGTAGCAGATACAACAGTAGTAGACACAGCAGTAGCAGATACAGCAGTAGCAGACACAGCAGTAGCAGACACAGCAGTAGCAGACACAGCAGTACCAGACACAGCAGTAGCAGACACAGCAGTAGCAGACACAGAAGTAGCAGATACAGCAGTAGTAGACACAGCAGTAGCAGATACAGCAGTAGCAGACACAGCAGTAGCAGACGCAGCAGTAGCACACACAGCAGTAGCACACACAGCAATAGCAGACACAGCAGTAGCAGACACAGCAGTAGCAGACACAGCAGTAGCAGACACAGCAGTAGCAGGCATAGCAGTAGCAGACACAGCAGTAGCAGACACAGCAGTAGCAGACACAGCAGTAGCAGACACAGCAGTAGCAGACACAGCAGTAGCAGACACAGCAGTAGCAGACACAGCAGTAGCAGACACAGCAGTAGCAGACACAGCAGTAATAGACACAGCAGTAGCAGATACAGCAGTAGCAAATACAGCAGTAGCAGACACAGCAGTAGCAGACACAGCAGTAGCAGGCATAGCAGTAGCAGATACAGCAGTAGCAGACACAGCAGTAGCAGACACAGCAGTAGCAGATACAGCAGTAGCAGACACAGCAGTAGCAGACACAGCAGTAGCAGATACAGCAGTAGTATACACAGCAGTAGCAGATACAACAGTAGCAGAACACCCAGTGCAGACACAGCAGTAGCAGACACAGCAGTAGCAGATACAGCAGTAGTATACACAGCAGTAGCAGATACAACAGTAGCAGATACAGCAGTAGCAGACACAGGAGTAGCAGACACAGCAGTAGCAGACACAGGAGTAGCAGACACAGCAGTAGCAGACACAGCGGTATCAGATACAGCAGTAGTAGACACAGCAGTAGCAGACACAGCAGTAGCAGACACAGCCGCTGCAGACACAGCAGTAGCAGACACAGCAGCGGCAGATACAGCAGTAGCAGACACAGCAGTAGCAGACTCAGCAACAGCAGACAGAGCATTAGCAGACACAGCAGTAGCAGACACAGCAGTAGCAGACACAGCAGTAGCAGACAAAAAGCAGTAGGCAGATACAGCAGTAGTAGACACGCAGTAGCAGTACAGCAGTACAGAGAACACAGTAGCAGACACAGCAGTAGCAAACACACCAGTAGCAGACACAGCAGAAAGCAGACACAGCAGTAGCAGATACAGCAGTAGTAGACACAGCAGTAGCAGATACAGCAGTGGCAGATACAGCAGTAGCAGATACAGCAGTAGTAGACACAGCAGTAGCAGAAACAGCAGTAGCAGACACGGCAGTAGCAGACACAGCAGTAGCAGGCACAGCGGTAGCAGATACAGCAGTAGCAGACACAGCAGTAGCAGACACAGCAGTAATAGACACAGCAGAAGTAGACACAGCAGTAGCAGATACAACAGTAGTAGACACAGCAGTAGCAGATACAGCAGTAGCAGACACAGCAGTAGCAGACACAGCAGTAGCAGACACAGCAGTAGCAGACACAGCAATAGCAGACACAGCAGTAGCAGACACAGCAGTAGCAGATACAGCAGTAGTAGACACAGCAGTAGCAGATACAGCAGTAGCAGACACAGCAGTAGCAGACGCAGCAGTAGCAGACCCAGCAGTAGCACACACAGCAAAAGCAGACACAGCAGTAGCAGACACAGCAGTAGCAGACACAGCTGTAGCAGACACAGCAGTAGCAGGCATAGCAGTAGCAGACACAGCAGTAGCAGACACAGCAGTAGCAGACACAGCAGTAGCAAAACAAGCATAGCAGACACAGCATTAGCAGACACAACAGTGCAGATACAGCAGAAATAGACAAAAAGCAGAAAGCAGAATGCAGCAGTAGCAAATACAGCAGTAGCAGAACAGCAGTGGGCAGACACAGCAGTAGCAGCATAGCAGTAGCAGCACAGCAGAGTAGGACACAGCAGTAGCAGAAAACAGTATGCAGATACAGCAGTAGAAAGACACAGCAGTAGCAAGACACAGCAGTAGCAGCCCACAGCAGTGCAGGCAAGCAGTAGCAGACACAGCAGTAGCAATACAGCAGTAGCAGGCATAGCAGTAGCAAAACACAGCAGTAGCAGATACAGCAGTAGCAGACACAGCAGTAGCAGACACAGCAGTAGCAGATACAGCAGTAGTATACACAGCAGTAGCAGATACAACAGTAGCAGATACAGCAGTAGCAGACACAGCAGTAGCAGACACAGCAGTAGTAGAACAGCAGTAGTTACAGCAGTAGCAGATACAGCAGTAGCAGATACAGCAGTAGCAGACACAGCAGTAGCAGACACAGCAGTAGCAGACACAGGAGTAGCAGACACAGCAGTAGCAGACACAGCGGTATCAGATACAGCAGTAGTAGACACAGCAGTAGCAGACACAGCAGTAGCAGACACAGCCGCTGCAGACACAGCAGTAGCAGACACAGCAGCGGCAGATACAGCAGTAGCAGACACAGCAGTAGCAGACTCAGCAACAGCAGACAGAGCATTAGCAGACACAGCAGTAGCAGACACAGCAGTAGCAGACACAGCAGTAGCAGACACAGCAGTAGCAGATACAGCAGTAGTAGACACAGCAGTAGCAGATACAGCAGTAGCAGAAACAGCAGTAGCAGACACAGCAGTAGCAAACACACCAGTAGCAGACACAGCAGTAGCAGACACAGCAGTAGCAGATACAGCAGTAGTAGACACAGCAGTAGCAGATACAGCAGTGGCAGATACAGCAGTAGCAGATACAGCAGTAGTAGACACAGCAGTAGCAGAAACAGCAGTAGCAGACACAGCAGTAGCAGACACAGCAGTAGCAGCACGGGCGGTAGCAGATACAGCAGTAGCAGACACAGCAGTAGCAACAACAGCAGTAAAGACACAGGCAGAAAGAGAAAACACAGAAGCAGATAAAACAGTAGTAGACACAGCAGTAGCAGATACAGCAGTAGCAGACACAGCAGTAGCAGACACAGCAGTAGCAGACACAGCAGTAGCAGACACAGCAGTAGCAGACACAGCAGTAGCAGACACAGCAGTAGCAGATACAGCAGTAGTAGACACAGCAGTAGCAGATACAGCAGTAGCAGACACAGCAGTAGCGACGCACGTAGCAGACCCAGCAGTAGCAACACCAGCAAAGCAGACACAGCAGTAGCAGACACAGCAGTAGCAGACACAGCTGTAGCAGACACAGCAGTAGCAGGCATAGCAGTAGCAGACACAGCAGTAGCAGACACAGCAGTGGGCAGACACAGCAGTAGCAGACACAGCATAGCAGACAAGCAGTAGCAGACACAACGTAGCAGATACAGCAGTAATAGACACAGCAGTAGCAGATGCAGCAGTAGCAAATACAGCAGTAGCAGACAAGCAGTAGAGACACAGCAGTAGCGGGCAAGCAGTAGCAGACACAGCATAGCGGACACAGCAGTAGCAGACACGTGTAGCAGATACAGCATGCAGACACAGCAGTAGCAGACACAGCAGTAGCAGACACAGAGAAGCAGATACAGCAGTAGCAGGAAATAGCAGTAGCAGAAGAGAGCAGTAGCAGACAAGCAGTAACAGACACAGAAAGTAGCAGACACAGCAGTAGCAGAAAACAGCAGTAGAAAGATAACCCAGTAGCAGACACAGAGTAGAGACACAGCAGTAGCAGACAGAGCGGTAGCAGATACAGCAGTAGCAAAACAGCCGAAAGCAGAAAAAAAAGCAGTAGCAAAAACAGTAGCAGACACAGCCGTTACAGAACCCCCAAGCACCAGCAGCGCAGATACAGCAGTAGTAGGCACAGCAGAAAGCAGATATAGCATTTGCAATACAGCAGTAGTAGACACAGGAGTAGCAGACAAGATAGCAGACAAAGCAGTAGCAACACAGCAGTAGCAGACACAGCGGTAGCAGATACAGCAGTAGCAGACACATCAGTAGCAGACACAGCAGTAGCAGACACAGCAGTAGCAGGTACAGCAGTAGAAGATACAGCAGTAGTAGACACAGCAGTAGCAGATACTGCAGTAGAAGATACAGCAGTAGCAGACACAGCAGTAGCAAACACAGCACTAGCAGACACAGCAGTAGCAGACACAGCAGTAGCAGATACAGCAGTAGAAGATACAGCAGTAGTAGACACAACAGTAGCAGATACTGCAGTAGAAGATACAGCAGTAGCAGACACAGCAGTAGCAGACACAGCAGTAGCAGACACAGCAGTAGCATATACAGCAGTAGAAGATACAGCAGTAGCAGACACAGCAGTAGCAGACACAGCAGAAGCAGATACAGCAGTAACAGACACAGCAGTAGCAGATACAGCAGTAGTAGACAGAGCAGTAGCAGACACAGCAGTAGCAGATACAGCAGTAGAAGATACAGCAGTAACAGACACAGCAGTAGCAGATACAGCAGTAGAAGATACAGCAGTAGCAGACACAGCAGTAGCAGATACTGCAGTAGAAGATACAGCAGTAGCAGACACAGCAGTAGCAGACACAGTAGTAGCAGATACATCAGTAGAAGATACAGCAGTAGCAGACACAGCAGTAGCAGACACAGCAGTAGCACATACAGCAGTAGAAGATACAGCAGTAGTAGACCCAGCAGTAGCAGATACAGCAGTAGCAGACACAGCAGTAGCAGACACAACAGTAGCAGATACAGCAGTAGAAGATGCAGCAGTAGCAGACACAGCAGTAGCAGACACAGCAGTAGCAGACACAGCAGTAGCAGATACAGCAGTAGGAAAGATCGTAGTAGTAGACACAGCAGTAGCAGGCACACAATAGCAGACAAGCAGTAGCAAAACAGCGTAGCAACACAGCAGTAGCAGGCACAGCAATAGCAGACACAGCAGTAGCAGACACAGCAGTAGCAGACACAGCAGTAGCAGGCATAGCAGTAGCAGACACAGCAGTAGCAGACACAGCAGTAGCAGACACAGCAGTAGCAGACACAGCAGTAGCAGACACAGCAGTAGCAGACACAGCGGTATCAGATACAGCAGTAGTAGACACAGCATTTAGTAGCACAGCAGTAGCAGATACAGCATAGCAGACACAGCAGTAGCAACACAGCAGTAGCAGACACAGCAGTGGGCAGACAAAACCCAGTACCAGGCAAGCAGTAGCAGACACAGCAGTAGCAGACACAGCAGTAGCAGACACAGCAGTAGCAGATACAGCAGTAGTAGACACAGCAGTAGCAGATACAGCAGTAGCAGATACAGCAGTAGCAGACACAGCAGTAGCAGACACAGCAGTAGCAGACACAGCAGTAGCAGACACAGCAGTAGCAGACACAGCGGTATCAGATACAGCAGTAGTAGACACAGCAGTAGCAGACACAGCAGTAGCAGACACAGCCGCTGCAGACACAGCAGTAGCAGACACAGCAGCGGCAGATACAGCAGTAGCAGACACAGCAGTAGCAGACACAGCAGAAGCAGATACAGCAGTAACAGACACAGCAGTAGCAGATACAGCAGTAGTAGACAGAGCAGTAGCAGACACAGCAGTAGCAGATACAGCAGTAGAAGATACAGCAGTAACAGACACAGCAGTAGCAGATACAGCAGTAGAAGATACAGCAGTAGCAGACACAGCAGTAGCAGATACAGCAGTAGAAGATACAGCAGTAGCAGACACAGCAGTAGCAGGCACAGTAGTAGCAGATACATCAGTAGAAGATACAGCAGTAGCAGACACAGCAGTAGCAGATACAGCAGTAGAAGATACAGTAGTAGTAGACACAGCAGTAGCAGTCACAGCAATAGCAGATACAGCAATAGCAGACACAGCAGTAGCAGACACAGCAGTAGCAGACACAGCAGTAGCAGACACAGCAGTAGCAGACACAGCAGTAGCAGACACAGCAGTAGCAGACACAGCAGTAGCAGACATAGCAGGAAGGATGGTGCAGCAGAGGTACAGCCAGTGCTGCAACAAGCTACCGTAAGATTCCCCATTGAAAGACAAGAAAAACCAGTGTTTGTCCATCTAACAAGTTGGACGGTCACTATGAATCTTTTGTGATGCATCTGTCTGGAGGTTCCAGAGTCGAGGTTTAATCTAGATTCTCTGGTTATGAAGGTTCAAGGTTCTGGTTCTGCGAATAAAGTCTTCTGAATGTATGTGTGTTTGAGGAAGTATCGCTACCCAGCAGAAGACTCGCGGTCATATTCTAAGTTGAACTCTGGGTTCAACCAGAAGACGAACCTCTGAGAACACTGTGACTTGAATCACTTTTTATCTTCTGCCGCCTCAACCAGCACTCACTGAGAACCCTTCTTCCACTACTGTACTAGACGTTCCACTAATGTACTAGACGTTCCACTAATGTACTAGACGTTCCACTACTGTACTAGACGTTCCACTACTGTACTAGACGTTCCACTACTGTACTAGACGTTCCACTACTGTACTAGACGTTCCACTACTGTACTAGACGTTCCACTACTGTACTAGACGTTCCACTACTGTACTAGACGTTCCACTACTGTACTAGACGTTCCACTACTGTACTAGACGTTCCACTACTGAAATAGACGTTCCACTACTGTACTAGACGTTCCACTACTGTACTAGACGTTCCACTACTGTACTAGACGTTCCACTACTGTGCTACGCACGCACTTTCTTCCTGGTACGGGTGTTGCGTTTCTGATATACTGGATGTACCTTGTCTCAATCAACCTCGAACACCCACGCCCATAGCAACACCCCCACTTATAGCAACACCAACGCCCATAGCATCCACGCCATAGCACCCACGCCATAGCACACACGCCCATAACACCCACGCCATAGCACCCACGCCCATAGCACCCACGCTCATAGCACCCACGCCCATAGCACCCACGCCATAGGACTCACGCCCATAGCACCCACGCCAAAGCACCCACGCCATAGCACCCACGCCATAGCACCCACGCCATAGCATCCACGCCATAGCACCCACGCCCATAGCACTCACGACATAGCACCCACGCCATAGCACCCACTCCATAGCACCCATACCATAGCACCCACGCCATAGCACCCACGCCATAGCACCCACGCCATAGCACCCACGCCATAGCACCCACGCCATAGCACCCACGCCATAGCACCCACGCCATAGCACCCGCTACAGACCACCCACGACATAGCACCCACGCCATAGCACTCACTCCATAGCACCCACGCTATATCACCCACGCCATAGCACCCACGCCATAGCACCCCTGCCATAGCACCTACGCCATAGCATCCCACGCCATAGCACCCACCCATAGCACCCACGACATAGGGACCCACGCCATAGCACCCCCCCAAAAGCACCCATACCATAGCACCCACGCCATAGCACCCACGCTATAGCACCCACGCCATAGCACCCACGCCATAGCACCCACGCCATAGCACCCACGCCATAACACCCACTCCATAGCACCCATACCATAGCACCCACGCCATAGCACCCACGCCATAGCACCCACTCCATGCACCCATACCATAGCCCCCACGCCATAGCACCCACGCCATAGCACCCACTCCATAGCACCCATACCATAGCACCCACGCCATAGCACCCACGCTATAGCACCCACGCCCATAGCACCCACGCCATAGCACCCACTCCATAGCACCCATACCATAGCACCCACGCCATAGCACCCACGCCATAGCACCCACTCCATAGCACCCATACCATAGCACCCACGCCATAGCACCCACGCTATAGCACCCACGCCCATAGCACCCACGCCATAGCACCCACGCCATAGCACCCACGCCATAGCACCCGCTACAGACCACCCACGACATAGCACCCACGCCATAGCACCCACGCCATAGCACCCACGCCATAGCACCCACGCCATAGCACCCACGACAGAGCACCCACGACATAGCACCCACGCTATAGCACCCACGACAGAGCACCCACGCCATAGCACCCACGCCATAGACCACAGACAGAGCACCCACGACATAGCACCCACGCCATAGCACCCACGCCATAGCACCCACGACAGAGCACCCACGACAGAGCACCCACGCCATAGCACCCACGCCATAGCACCCACGCCATAGCACCCATGACAGAGCACCCACGCCATAGCACCCACGCCATAGCACCCACGCCATAGCACCCGAACCTTAGCACCCACACCATAGCACCCACACCTTAGCACTCACGCCAGAGCACCCACACCCATAGTACTCATGCCATGGCGCCCACACCATAGCACCCACGCCCATAGCACCACGCCCACATATAGCAACAACCCCGCTCTTTGATCTGTACTCCTTGCGAATTAGGCGAAGGAGACACATTATAATCTACACTTGGAAAATTCTTGAAGGATTGGTCCCGAATCTGCACATAAAACATTGCTCGTGAAAACCAAAAGTTTGATAGACAAAATAACCGCAAACACTGAGGGAAACCTCGGTAAGTGTGAAGGGACCAAGACTCTTTAACGTTCTTCGTATATAAGGGGAATTACCATCAAACTCCTGGCTGTCTTCAACAATTAACTGGACAAGTTTCTCAAGTCAGTGGCTGACCAGCCAGTCTGTGGTGGTCACGCTGGATCTGGTGCAGCTAGCACCAACAGTCTGGTTGATCAGGAGGCCTGGTCCCAGACCCACCACTGACCCCCAACTATTCCCTGCTTAGCCCCCTGTATCCTAGGCCTCCCCCATCTAGGGCTCCGGCTCCCCTACCCTCCATTCCCCACCCCTCCCCTCCCCTCCCCTTCCCTCCCGGTCCCTCCCCTCCCCTCCCCTCACCCATTTCTTTTCTAAACAGTTGCGTGACACGTTTTTCTCTCTGGTTCCCAGCCACAATGTGAAATTTAGTGGGTGGCTACGGCGGCGGGTGCGGCGGGTGCGGCGGGTGCGGCGGGTGCGGCGGGTGCGGCGGGTGCGGCGGGTGCGGCGGGTGCGGCGGGTGCGGCGGGTGCGGCGGGTGCGGCGGGTGCGGCGGGTATCATCCCAAGAGGAGTATTAGCATCTTGATACATGACTCAGTAATGTGTCCCTCCAGTGATATATATGTTTACCTGTGTTAGGGGAGGATGGAGGGAGCGATGGAGGGAGGGTAGGAGGGGAGGAAGGAAGGAAGGAAGGAAGGAAGGAAGGAGGAAGAGATGGATATGAATCTCTTCTGTTGCACGATGGGAAGTGACGGATATGGAACATCCTAGTCGTGTGCATCACACATCAGTAAAACACACCAGACTATCTTAGTGTGACCTCTGTGTCAACCCAGGTAACCTACATATATACTGCTATGTATGATAATTTATGTGAGCGTATTTATATGTACCTGTAACTGAATAAACTTACACAAAAACGCTGAGGGAGATAGTCTTCACACCTGCTGAAGATGGTCTACGCTAACTGGCGAGATACACAACTCCTCATCTGCGTGGTTTGTGGGACACTCAGACATAAACAAGTCCTGGTCCTGGTTACCTTACACCAGCGCTGGTCCTGGTCCTGGTTACCTTACACCAGCGCTGGTCTGTCCGGTTACCCTTAACCAGCGTTTTGGGGGTTTTTAAAACCTTTTCCCCGGTTTCCTTACACCCCGCTGGGTCCCACATTCGTGTTGAGTCCTCAACTTACCTCTTGATCGTTTCTTGTGAGTTCCCACCTTCTTTCCTCAGCCGTATCACTGGTCCTTGACTGTTGTCTTCTTCCTAATGTGGCTCTATACAGCGTTTCGGGTCAGATTTGACTTTCGAATGCTTGTCGTTTTCATACTGTCCTCTGGGCTCCCTCCTTTATCTGCGACATACTCGTTTCTGGCTCTTCTACTAATCTCTTGTTTTCCTGGGTCCTATTGTCTCGGTATCTTTTCCGTTCTCTGTTGCACGGAGCTTTTGCCTCCCTACACCTTCGGGTAAAACAAGGACTCGTCTTGGTCTTCCTATATTATTTCTGTTTCCCTTGGGAACAAACTTTCCTCTGCTCCTTGCACTTTGTTGCCACATACTTCCATCATTGTTTTACTGATTTTCCTCCATTTCTCCTGTCCCACTGATCCTCTGCAGGAAGTTTATCTACTGTGTAGTATCCCCCCTTTTATAGTTTGGGCCTGTTCCCCTTCAGTTCCTGTTACCTTCTCCACTTGTAACTCTACTATATAGTCAAAAATCAGAACACATGTTCGCTAGCTCCAAGGGGCCTCTCGAAAGTGATGTCCTCGATGTCTGAAACTGCTTCGGTTGATCACAAGATACAGTCTTGCTGGCTGTGTGTGTGTGTGTTGTTGTGTGTGTGTGGTGTGTGTGTGTGTGTGGTATGTGTGCTGATGTGTGTGTGTGTGTGTGTGTGTGTGTGTGTGTGTGTGTGTGTGTGTGTGTGTGTGTGTGTGTGTGTATGTGTGTGTGTGTGTTGTGTGTGTGTGTGTGTGGGTGTGCTGTGTGTGGGGGAGTGTGTGTAGTCGTGTGTGTGTGATGTGTGTGTTGTGTGTGGTGTTTACGTCACAGCAGTGGCGTTCATGATAACCATCCTTCAGACTCTGGTAAACGAGGGTGAGTCATCAAGTCGTTAGAGAAGGTTGTTGTACTGTAATAACCAGGACTTTTACGGTTCTTCTGTCTGGCCACTCAGGACTACTGTCTTCCTGTCTGCCACCGAGGACTCAATGCCTTCCTGTCTTCCTGTTACCATAGGACTCCTGCCTTCCTGTCTGCCACTCCAGGACTCCTGTCTTCCTGTCTGCCCACTCAGGACTCCTGTCTTCCTGTCTGCCACCGAGGCACTCCTGCCTTCCTGTCGTCTGTCTATCCATAGGAATCTGCCTTCCTGTCTTACCAACTCAGGACGCTCCTGTATTCCTGTCTGCCACTCCAGGACTCCTGTCTTCCTGTCTGCACTCCAGGACTCCTGGTCTTCCTGTCTGCCACCGAGGACTTCCTGCCTTCCGGTCCTTCTGTTACCATAGGACATAGCCTTCTGTCTGCCACTCCGGGACTCTGTCGCTCTGTCTGACACACCTCCATGAGACTCCTGTCTTCCTGTCTGCTCACCGAGGAACTCCTGACTTCTCTACAGGTCTTGCATGGTCGACCATAGGACTCCTGCACTTCCTGTCTGCCACTCCGGACTCCTGTCTTCTGTCTGCACTCCAGGACTCCTGTCTTCCTGTCTGACACCGGGACTCCTGCCTTCTGTCTGCCTGTCTACCATTGGACTCCTGCACTTCCTGTCTGCCACTCCAGGTCCTCTGTCTTCCTGTCTGCCACTCCTGGACTCCTGTCTTCCTGTTGCTCACCGAGGACTCTTGCCCTTCTGTCTTCTGTCTACATCGGACTCTCGCCTTCCTGTATGCCCACTCCAGGCTCCTGTCTTCCTGTCTGCCCACTCCGGACTCCTGTCTTCCTGTCTGCCAACCTCCAGGGATCCTGTCTTCCGGCTGCCACCCGTGGACTCTGCCTTCCTGTCTTCTGTCTACCATAGGAATCCTGCCTTCCTGTTGCCACTCCTGGACTCCTGACTTCCTGGGTCGCCACTCCAGGACTCCTGTCTCTGTCTGCCACCCCGAGGTACTCCTGCCTTCCTGTCTTACTGTCTACCATAGGACCGCCTGCCTTCCAGTCTGCCACTCCAGGACTCTGTCTTCCGTTGCCACTCCAGGACTCCTGTCTCCTGTCTGCCACCCGAGGACCACTGCCTTCCTGTCTTCCAGTCTACCTTGCGACTCCTGCATCCTTGTTGCACCTCCAGGGAACTCCTGCATTCCTGTCTGCCATCCAGGACTCCTGTCTTCCTGGTCTGGCCACTCCAGGACTTTGTCTTCCTGTCTGCCACTAAGGACTCCTGTTTCCTGTCTGCCACCCGAGGCCTCCTGCTTTGTCTTTCCTGTCTACCATAGGCTCTGGCCTTCATAGGGTCCACTGTGGCTTCAACCAACTGGGGATCTGTTCTCCTTCCTCCCTCGGGATGCCACTTTACAACAGGGAGACTGACCCCGGGGGGTACGCCTATTTATCTGATAGGATTGACGGTGAGGAGACAGCAGGTGGTTGCTGAGGAGACTCGCCTTGTGCTGGTATGGACCTGGGGTCCTTCGTGGCTCCGCCACGTGGCTACCACACCTTCCACCTGTGGTAGGGGACAGGGGCTCCCCCCGTGTATAGGGGGGCGGGGAAGTTCATCAGAAGGCAGTGGTGCGTGCACAGAGTGCCAAGAGAATAGTTTCTTGTGCTGGAGGCACAATGCCAGGTTTGAAGGTTGGCACTACCTGAGAGAAGGAAAAACTTGGTAGATGAAGTTGGGGATGAGAGAAAGAGTGAGAGAGTGAGAGAGAGAGAGAGAGAGAGTAATGTGTGAGAGAGAGAGAGAGAGTGAGATAGAGAGATAGAGAGAGAGAGAGGAAAAGGGGAGAGGAGAGTGGATGAGAAAGAGGAAATTTTAGACGGTGAGAGAGAGAGACAGACAGACAGAAGAGAGGAGAGAGAGACAGACATGAGAGGCGAGAGATGAGAGACGAGAGAGAGAGAGTGAGGAGGGAGAGAGAGTAGTGGAGAGAGGAGAGAGACGAGAGAGGAGGAGAGGAAGAGAGAGAGAGAGAGAGAGACAGACAGGACAGACAGATCAGACAGACAAGAGTCAGACAGACAGAGACAGACCAGGACAGACTGCAATTAGATATTGCCACCCTAACATCTTGAAATGAATTGTCTTCAAGCTTGTATAAACATAGTTCCTCTGTACTAGCATGTGCAATGTACAGACTCAGAAATTGGCACATGCGCCCTCATCAACTTCCTAATGGAAGAAATATTGACCTCCCCTTTGCTACAACACAACTGTCAATATTATATGTGTTGGGATCAACCAGAACACCTTATACAGACGTACTTTGATGACCTTATTGCAGTGTTGGCCATGAGAAAAACTTTTGTTGATTTCCTACACATATCTCTGGCTCCTCCCTTAGCAGTAGTGAGTGATCTGGCAGAAGGCAGAGATCACTTGTCACACCCGCTCGGCAACGCGTTGGATCGGTGCTGACACAAGGCTGTTTTTACCAACTAACTTAAGGTATCCCAACAGATCTGAGGTGAGGAAGGTCAAACGCACAACCTGGCTATGGGAAGAGGTAAGTTGGCCAGCCAATTGCTTGAGATCGCCTACCACCGACTGGAATGCTCTTCCTCCAGGGGGTTGTTGAAACCAAGTGAAAGGCCTTTACTGGAACATCCTTAATCTGCAACATGAACACATTCAGCACCGGACAATATGTGACAAAGCTACAGATCAGCCTTGGTTTGGCTTTCGTTCGTAGAGAGGTGCTACTGCCTACAGTTACAAAGCAATGCGAAGGATATAAGAAGTCTCGCCTACCACTATTAAAGGAACTTGCACTGCAAGCCTGTAGGATATGGGTGAGGTTCAATACGTGGGCTCCATTGCTAGAAATGGGAGGTGGACTGCATGGTGTCCATACCTGCTGGTGCACGCTCTCTTCGTGTGTGCATAGTGTAAAGTACCTGCTGGTGCACACTCTTGGTGTGTGCCATGTTGTCCCAGTAACTTGCTGGGCACACTCTCTGATGTGTGCATTGTGTCCTGTGCTGCTGCGTGCACACTCTCTGGTGTGTGCTGGTGTCCAAGTACATGACTGACAAGTGCACGCCTCTCTAGTGTGTGCATAGTGTCAAGCTACCTGCTGTTGCACACTACTCTGGTGTGTGCATGTTGTCCAGTAACTGCTGGTGCACCCCACTCTTGATGTGTGCATGGTGGTCCAGTACCTGCGGATGGGTGAACACTCTTGGTGTTTGTGCATGGTGTGAGTACATGTTGGTGCACACTCTCTGGTGTGTGCATGGTGTCCATTACCTGATGGTTGCACACTATCTGGTATGTGAATGGTGTCCAAGTACATGTTGGTGCACGCTTTTGTGTTGTGCATAGTGTCAAGTACCTGCTGGTGCACACTCTCTGATGTGTGCATGGTGTCCAGTACCTGCTGGTGCACGCTCTCTGGTGTGTGCATGGTGTCCAGTACCTGCTGGTGCACGCTCTCTGGTGTGTGTATTGGCGTTTTTTCCCCCAGTACCTGCGGGTGCTACACTCTCTGGTGTGTGCAATGGTGTCCAGTACCTGCTGGTAGCACACTCTCTGGGCGGTGTGCATGTGTGTTCCAGTAAAAAAAAAAAACCCTGCAGGTGCACACTCTCTGTGTGTGCATGGTGTCCAGTACTGTGGTGCACTTCTCTGGATGTGTGCATGGATGTCCAGTAACTGCTGGTGCACACTCTCTGGTGGTGCATGATGTCCACGTACCTGCTGCGTGCACACTCTCTGGTGTGTGCATGATGTCCAGTACCTGCTGGTGCACACTCTCTGGTGTGTGCATGATGTCCAGTACCTGCTGGTGCACATCTCTGGTGTGTGCAGATGTCCAGTACCTGCTGGTTGTGCACACTTTATTGTGTGAGCATGATGTCCAGTACCTGCTGGTGCCCCTCTCTTGTGTGTGCTTGATGTCCGAGTACCCTGCTGGTGAACACTCTCTGGGTGTGTGCATGGTGTCCATGACCTGCTGGGGACACACTCTTGGTGTGGCATGATGTCCAGACCTGCTGGTGCTGCACGCTCTATGGGTGTGGCATGATGTCCAGTACATGTGCGTGCACACTCTCAGGTGTGTGCTGGGTGTCCAGTACCTGCTGGTGCACACTCTCTGTGTGTTGCATGGTGTCCAGTACCTGCCTGGCCCCTGCACACGCTCTGGTGTTTGTTGTGTGCATGATGTCCAGTCTGCTGGGTGCACACTCTTCTGGTGTGTTGTGCATGGTGTCAGTACCTGCTGCGTGCAAACACTCTCTGGAGTTGCATGATGTCAGTACCCTGCTGTGTGCACGCTCTCTGGTGTGTGCATGATGTCCGTACATGCTGGTGCACACTCTCTGGTGTGTGCCTGGTGTCTGTACATGCGGGTTGCACACTCTATGGTGGTGTGATGGTGTCCAGTACCTGCTGGTGCACACTCTCGGGTGTGATGCATTGGTGTCCAGTACTGCAGGTGCACACTCTCTGGTGTGTGCATGGATGTCAGTACCTGGCGCGTGCCATCTTGGTGTGTGCATTGTGTCCTGTACCCTGCTGGTTGCACGCTCTCTGGTGTGGCATGATGTCCAGTACCTGCTGGTGCACACGCCTGGTTTGCATGGTGTCCAGTACCTGCTGGTGCACGCTCTCTGGTGTGTGCATGGTGTCCAGTACCTGCTGGTGCACACTCTTGGTGTGTGCATCGATGTCCATTACTTGCTGGTTGCACACTCTTAGGTGTGTGCTGGTGTCCAGTACCTGTGGTGCACGCTTCTGGAGTGTTTCATGATGTCCAGTACCTGCTGGTGCACACTCTCTGGTGTGTGCATGGTGTCCAGTACCTGCTGGTGCACACTCTCTGGTGTGTGCATGGTGTCCAGTACCTGCTGGTGCACACTCTCTGGTGTGTGCATGGTGTCCAGTACCTGCTGGTGCACACTCTCTGGTGTGTGCATGGTGTCCAGTACCTGCTGGTGCACACTCTCTGGTGTGTGCATGGTGTCCAGTACCTGCTGGTGCACGCTCTCTGGTGTGTGCATGGTGTCCGTACTTATGCAGTGCCACACTCTTCTGGTGTGTGCATGGTGTCCAGTACCTGCTGGTGCACACTCTCTTGTGTGTGCATGCTGCCAGTACTGCTGGGGACACTCTCTAGGTTTGTGTGTTGCATGATGTCCAGTACCTGCTGGTGCACACTCTCTGGTGTGTGCATGGTGTCCAGTACCTGCTGGTGCACACTCTCTGGTGTGTGCATGATGTCCAGTACCTGCTGGTGCACGCTCTCTTGTGTGTGCATGATGTCCAGTACCTGCTGGTGCACACTCTCTGGTGTGTGCATGATGTCGTACCTGCTGGAATGCACAATCTCTGGTGTGTGATGATGTCCAGTACTGCTGGTGCACACTCTTGGTGTCGTGCATGATGTCCAGTACCTGGCTGTGCACACTTCTGGTGTGTGCATGATGTCCAGTACCTGCTGGTGCACACTCTCTGATGTGTGCATGGTGTCCAGTAACTGCTGGTGCACACTCTCTGATGTGTGCATGGTGTCCAGTACCTGCTGGTGCACGCTCTATGGTGTGTGCATGGTGACAGTAAAACTGTGTGTGCACACTATATGATGTTGTGCATGGCTTCCAGTACCTGCTGGTGAACAACTCTCTGGTTGTGTGCATGATGTCAGACCTGTGGTGCATTGCTCACTTGTGTGTGCATGGCATGATGTCCAGTACCTGCTGGTGCACACTCTCTGGTGTGTGCATGGTGTCCAGTACCTGCTGGTGCACACTCTCTGGTGTGTGCATGATGTCCAGTACCTGCTGGTGCACGCTCTCTGGTGTGTGCATGGTGTCCAGTACCTGCTGGTGCACACTCTCTGGTGTGTGCATGGTGTCCAGTACCTGCTGGTGCACACTTATGGTTTGTGTTGGCATGATGTCCTGTACTGCTGCGTGCACGCTCTCTGGTGTGTGCATGGTGTCCAGTAACTGCTGGTGCACACTCTCTGATGTGTGCATGGTGTCCAGTACCTGCTGG
This sequence comes from Cherax quadricarinatus, assembly GCF_026875155.1. Taxonomy (NCBI): domain Eukaryota; kingdom Metazoa; phylum Arthropoda; class Malacostraca; order Decapoda; family Parastacidae; genus Cherax; species Cherax quadricarinatus. Next base: position 51,072,136 of record NC_069409.1, on the reverse strand, counting down.
TGCACACTCTCTGGTGTGTGCATGGTGTCCAGTACCTGCTGGTGCACGCTCTCTGGTGTGGCATGTGTTCCAGTACCTGCTGGTTGGTGAATGCTCTCTGGTTGTGTGCATGATGTCATAACCTGCTGTTGCACATCTTGGTATGTGCATGGTGTCCAGTACCTGCTGGTGCACGCTCTCTGGTGTGTGCATGGTGTCCAGTACCTGCTGGTGCACACTCTCTGGTGTGTGCATGGTGTCCAGTACCTGCTGGTGCACACTCTCTGGTGTGTGCATGGTGTCCAGTACCTGCTGGTGCACACTCTCTGACAGTGCCCATATGACTAGACGGGAGCAAACACAGCAAGCTGCTAGTTGAGAGGCAGGACCAGGAGCTGAGACTCCTGCAACCACAAATAGGTGAGTGCACACACACACCTGTCACTGTGGATGAGCAGTGACCGGAACATTGAACGAACAGCAACACTGGTGCACCAGCTGGTGGTCTCCAGGTAATGTTACTGTGTGTGTGTGTGTGTGTGTGTGTGATGTGTGATGTGATGTGTTTGTTGGTGTGTGTGGGGTCGGTGTGTGTGCGTATGTGTGTGTGTGTATGGGTGTGGGTGTGTGTGTGTGTGTGTGTGTGTCTCATCTAGTTGTACATCACCTAGTTGAGGTTTGGCGGGAGGGTGGGTCGAGTCTCGAGCTACGGCCCGCTCTTCACTGATCGCTACTAGGTTCACTCTCCCCGAGGCCGTGGCGTTATTATAACTTTGCTTCAGCTATGTATGGATCCTGCTCCACTACATCGTCTTCCCATACTATTCCACTTACTGACTTACTCTGTGGCTGAAGAACTACTTCCTTAACATCCTGTGATTATCTGTGTCTTTAGCTTTCGCAAAACTGTTGTCCCCTTGTTGCTGGTCCTAACTCTGGAAATCCTGTCTTTGTCCACCTTGTTTCAATTCCCTCAGTATTATGTATGTCGTTATCATGTCCCCCTTTCTCTCCTGTCCTCAGTGTCGTCAGGTGATTTCCCTTAACCTTCGTAGGACATTACCTCTTAGCGATCTGGGACTAGTCTTGTTGCAAACCTTTGACTTTCTCTAGTTTCTTTACGTGCTTGGGCTAGTGTCGGGTTCAAAGAAATGGTGCCGCATACTCCAATATGGGCCTATCGTATACGGGTACGGGTCCTGAACGATTCCTTATTAAGATGTCGAATGCTTTGAGGTTGCTAGGCGCCCTTTATTGCTGCAGCAGGTTATTTGGTTGTATGGTGCGCTGCAGGAGATGTGCCTGGTGTTTTACTCACCCAAGATCTTTTTCTTGAGTGAGGTTGTAGTCTCTGGACCCCCTAGACTGTCTCCGTCTGAGGCCCTTCTTTGCCCTTCCCCATCTTCATGACTTTGAAACTTGGTGGCGATTGAATCCAGGAGCCAATTGCTGGACAGGTCTGCACAGTGCCTGTTTCCAGATCCCTTTGTAGTTCTGCCTGGTCTTCTGATCGTGTGTATTCTTCTCATCAACTTCACGTCATCTGCAAAACAGGGACACCTCGAGTCTATTCCTTCCGTCATGTCGTTCAAAATACCAAGAAACTGCACTGGTCCTAGGGACTGACCCTGCGGGACCCCGATTGGGCAAGGTGCCACTCTGACACCTCACCACGTAACATGACTCGCTGCTGTCTTCCTGACAATGTATTCCCTGGATCCATTGTAGTGCCTTCCCTGTTATCCTGCTTGGTCCTTCCAGTTTTATGACACCAATCTCTTGTGGGGGAACTGTTGTGTCAACCGCCTTCTTGCAGTCCAAGAAAATGCAATCCACCCACCCCTCTCTCTCTTTGTCTTATGCTGTTCACCAATCGTCATAGAAACTCAGTAGGTTTGTGACACAGGATTTCCCTTCCCTGAAACTTGGCTGGCTGTGTTGATGAGATCATTCCTTTCTAGGTGTTCCACCACTCTTCTCTGATTTTCTTCTCATGATTTTGAATACTATAACATGTCAGTGACCTGGTTGTAGTTTAACGCTTCATGTCTGTCTCTTTTTAAAGATTGGGGACTAAAGTTTTGCTGTCTTCCATGCTTAGGCAAATCTCCTGTTCGAAAAGATGTATTGAATATTGTTGTTAGGGGTACACATAGCGCCTTCTGCTCCCTCTCTCAATACCTGGGAGATGTTATCTGCCCCATTGCCTTTGAGGTATACTACGCTCACTCAGAAGCATCTTCACTTCTTCCTCGTGTGTGAGTGCACTGTTGTCCAGCACTTGGTTGGTGTGCCCCCCTCTCGTCCTTTCTGGAGTCCCTTCTTGTATCATCTGTGACACTTCTTTGAATCTCTTGTTGGTTCTTCCATACTCAAGTCATTTCTGTTGTCTCTCCTCCTTCCTTCCTTAGCCTGATTACCTGGTCCGTGACTGTTGTTTTCTCCTGATGTGGTGTACAACAGGTTTCGGGTAGATTTGGCTTCCGCTGCTATGTCATGCTCATATTGTCTTTGGGCCTCCTCCTTCTATTGTGCTATTCGGTTTTTGTCTTACGATGTCTCCTTATTCTACTGGGTCTTTGCCTTCTATATTTCTCCATTCCCTTGAACACTTGGTTTTTGCCTCCCTGCTCCTTTGGGGTAAACCATGGGCTCATCCTGGCTTTTTCATTACTCATGTTCTACCCTTGGTACAACCTCTCTCAGCCTCTTGCATTTTGTTGCTACATATTCCATCCTCTCAATTAACTGGCATTCCCCTGCCAGTCTCTGTCCAAGAACCCATTCAGGTAGTTCCTCATACCTGTGTAGTCCCTTCTTGTAGTTTGCTTCATTCGTCATGGCCTTCCTGCTTCTCCCTCCCTTTGTAGCTCCACTGTGTATTCGAAGCAGAAAACACATGGTCACTGAGCCCCAAGGGGTCTTCATATGTGATGTCTCGATATCTGCACTATGAAGGTGATTAATAAGTCCTGCCTTGGGTTAATCCTCTCCTCTCTATCTTGTAGTGTCCCTTAGTGTTGGTACATTGAAGTTCTCAAGTACACTCCATATCTTTTGCCCTCCATGTATCTTGGCCCGATGTGGGTCAAGTTCTACCAATCGATCTTCCTGTGGTTTAAAGTCCCCATGATCAGGGCTTTGCACTGCATGCATGAGCTCTTCTGGCCGTCTAGCCAGTTGTGTCAACCATCGCTTCTATTGCTTCGTCGTACTCTTGCTTGGCCTCCTGCTGTTCTGTGGTGGGGTTATACATCACTGCTATTTCCCTGGGGACCTCCAGAGAGAAGTGTTCCCACCTATGTAATCACTTTCTTCTCGCTATCTCTCTCTCCAGCTAATTCCAAAATTCCAGCGATTTATGATCAGGCAACGCCCTCCCTCCCCCCCTGTTCCCTTGTCTTTCCCAGGATTTGGTATCCCGTTGAAAAGATGGCATCTGTTTCCTACCTGTAAGCTTGGTTTCTGTAAGAGCTATGCTGATCGGTGTGATGCTTCTTAGATCTTTCGTGCCACTCCTCCACTTATTTGTTATTCGCTCCAGCGTGGGTGTACCTACCTTCAGTTTCCTTTCCATCACTGTGGATACTATGGGGGGCCTGTGGGGGTGGGAGACCTGGTGGCAATACTGTGGGATTCTATAGCTCGATGTTGGGGAGCCTGTGGGTATGGATGTGTTAGTGTGTGTTGGATTGGTGTGATAGGTAGTATGGTTTGAGATTAGTTGTGTGTGTGCTGCCTGCTGTTTGTTCCTGCCTCTGACTGACCTCTGCTGATTCCCTCCTAGTCTCTTTTCCTAGCCTCCATTGTTTTTTTTCTCTCCTCAGTGCTGTCGTCTGAATTTTGTTCTGTCCTTGTCCTAGGAACACCCTCTTGTATCTCTTCCGAGTATTTCAATCGTGGTGTCTCTTGGAGGATCTGTTCCGACTGTTTCCGTCCTGAGAATTCAGCTTGATTGGTCGGGTTTCTCCCCTTCGAGTACCCCCCTATTCTCTGAAAATTTACAATCTCGTCCATCTCTTCACCTATTTCAGTGAGGATTTTCTCAATCTCCTTTTCCTTCTTCTGATTCCTTTCAGTGTTTGTCCTTTCCTCTCTTCTGGAAGGCCCATGGATAAAACACTGATTTTGCTCCTTTCTTCCTTACCATTGCCTCAACCTCTGTGACTTGGATCCTGCCATGTAGTGGTACAGTTTCTCCCTTGGATTTTTCCTGTGGCTCTTGATAGCTGGTTTGTGCCTCAGGAATTCGACTATCACCCTCTCCTTCTGCAACCAGTGATCTTACCTTTCACTCTTGTCCTCCTTGGCAGATTGATGTGGACCTTAGGCATAATTCATAATTCCTTATTCTGCTTCAGCCCGAAGCATCATATGCTGTGTCTTCTCTGGTCACTGCCCTGTAATCGCTCTGCCTATTTATCTCAAATTCTAGGACCCTTTTAGGTACTTCGCAGTTTCGAATTGTGCATCCCAATCCTTGTTTCTGCTCCAACCTCCTTTCCAATTTTCACAGAGAGTCTCTTTCTCATTTTTTCAGAAGGCTCTCCTTTTTTCTCTCCCACTCTTGGTTCCATTCCTTTTCCCACTGCTCCTACCAGTCCACCTCCCTACCCGAACCATTTTCATTGATCCATTGGTTTTGCGAGTCCCACCATTTTTTTTTTTTTTTTTTTTTTTTTAATATTTTTTTTTTTTTTTTTTTTTTTTTTAAGTGTAGGAGAGGGGAGAGTTAGCAGGGAAAATCGGGGAGGACGAGAGAGAGCAAGAGAGAGAGGAGAAAGAGAGAGAGAGCAAGAGAGGGAGAGAGAGAGCAAGAGAGAGTCGAGGAGAGAGAGAGCAAGAGAGGAGCAAGAGAGAGAGAGGCAAGAGAGAGAGGAGAGCAAGAGATCGAGAGCAAGAGAGAGAGCAAGAGAGGCAGAGAGAGCAAAGAGAGAGAGGAGGCGAGAGATAGAGAGATGAGAGAGAGAAGAGAGAGAGCAGAGAGAGAGAGAGAGATGAGAGCAGAGGAGAGCGAGCAGAGAAGAGAGCAGAGAGACGTTGAGGAGAGAGCAAGAGAGAGGCAAGAGAGAGAGAGAGAGCAAGAGAGGTGAGAGAGAGCCAGAGGAGAAAGAGAGAGAAAGACGAGAGAGAGAGGCACGAGAGAGAGAGAGGCACGAGAGAGACGCGAGAGCGCAAGGAGAGAGCGAAGGGTGAGAGCAAGAGAGTGAGCAAGAGATGAGAGCAAGAGAGAGAGAGAGCAAGAGGAGAGGGCAAAGAGAGAGAGAGAAGCAAGAGAGAGCAAAGAGAGAGAGAGCAAGAGAGAGAGCAAGAGAGAGAGAGCAGAGAGAGAGCAAGAGAGAGAAAGAGCAAGAGAGAAGAGAGAGAGAGAGAGAGAGAAGAGAGAGAGAAAGAGAGGAGAGATGAGGAGAGAGAGATGAGAGAGAGAGAGAGAGGAGTGAGAGGAGAAGAGAGGAGAGAGAGAGAGAGAGCAAAGAGAGAGAGCTAGAGAGAGAGCAAGGTCGCGAGATGAAGAGAGCAAAGAGAGAGCGCAAAGAGAGGAGAGAGAGAGAGCAACGAGAGAGAGAGAGCAAGAGAGAGAGAGAGCAAGAGAGAGAGGAGAGCAAAGAGAGAGCGAGAGCAGAGAGAGAGCGACGAGCAAGGAGCGAGAGAGAGCAAGAGAGAGAGCAAGAGTGAGCATAGATGAGAGAGCAGCGAGAGAGAAGCTAAGAGAGAGCAAGAGTGAGCAAAAGAGAGAGAGAGAGCAAGAGAGAGAGCGACGGAGCGAGTGCGAGAGAGAGAGAGGCAAGAGAGAGGAGAGAGCATGATAGAGAGAGCGCAAAGATAGAGAGAGAGCAAGAGAGATGGGAGGAGCAAGAGGAGCAAGAGAGTGAGAGAGGCAAGAGAGATGAGAGCAAGAGAGGAGAGGAGCGAGAGTGAGCGTGAGAGCAAGAGAGCGAGAGAGCAAGAGAGGAGAGAGCAAGAGAGAGAGCAAGAGAGAGAGTGAGATGGGAGAGGGAAAGGTTCAGATGGTCAGTTCACGGACGGTGTGAAATCCTGTGTATGTGTGTGTAACAGCTGTGAGTAATACAGCTCAAGTGCTGTTCCTGTGTGTGTGGTGTATGTGTGTTTGTGTTGTGTATGTGTGTATGTGTGATATGTGTGTGTGTGTGTGTATGTGTGTGTCTGTGTGTGTAGTGTGTCTGTGTGTCTGTGTGTGGTGTGTTGTATTTGTGTGTGTGTATGTGTGTTTGTATGTAGTGTGTATGTTGAGTGTGTAGGTGTGTGTGTATGTGTGTGTGTATTGTGTATGTGTGTGTGCGTGTGTGTGTGTGTGTGTGTTGTGTGTGTTGTGTGTGTGTGTGTATGTGTTATGTGCGAGTAGTGTGGGTTTGTGCTGTGTGTGTGTGTGTGTGTGTGTAGTGTGAGTGTGTTGTGTGTTGTTTGTTGTGTGTGTGTGTGTGTGTGTGTGTGTGTGCGTGTGAGTGTGCGTGTGTGTGTGAGTGTGTGTGCCCCACTTCTAAAGTATTCATACTGCTATAAATAACGGTAGATACAGTAATTCTAAAAAACTACCAACAGTGATTCTAGCACTTATCAACTTCTATTTATAAAACACAGAAAAGTAGAAAAGTAATTAGGTTGTAAAAATTTAGCTTGTCTGAGCTTCTAGGAGTGTCTGACGTCACCCTCACTAGCTTCCCACGCTAGGCTGCTCCTCGACTAGTCCAACCCTATCTTCACCTTAGCTAGGCTATTTCTGTTATTCTGGTAATAGCTTGCAGGGTGAGTGACCAGTATCTAACAGTGACTCACAAGGCAGGGTTCAGGACCCCAAAAAAAAAAAACAACCCCACAGGTTGATGTGATACTTAAGCTGCCAGTGATGCGATGACAAGTTGCCAGATGCTGATGACGTAGCCTTCTATCTTATTTGAAATTCTTCACTGTGATTTTATAACCCGTATATGCTCATGCATCCGCGACCTCGTGTCATTATGATAGAGTTAACTTCACTTATATTGGGAATAAACGTCACATTCGGTGTTACGCTGTCTATGTATAATGTCACACAACTGTTGTGACGTCATGTTTCGCAGGCCTAAGTTGCACTTTCCTTGTTATATTATTTTTCCTTTCAACTCTTGCTTAATCTATTTTTTTTTTTTTCACTCACTGTAAGGTGGCCCCACATTTCACGTGTTATCCAATCACTCGAAAATTCTTGGAACACCCGCTTCCACACTCACTTGAATCTTTGTTTATTTGAATCTGTGTAGCAACAGAAGCCTACTTACCAACTACGGTTGGCACTTTGAAATATTAAAGGATTTCAGCTTTCTCTCGACTTTTTTTAACTAATAACTCTGGTTATCACTCGTAGGATTGTTCATGACGTTGTCATTACCAACTGATTACTGCTTGCAGTTGTAGAACGCATTTACAAAAACCATAAGGATCTCGGAGCCTGTGACCCACGTCTGCTGACTGATCGGCGGTGTGTTGTGCTGTGTGTGTGTCTGTGTGCTCACAAACCATTGTGTGTGTGTGTGTGTGTATGTGTGTGTGTGTGTGTGTGTGTGTGTGTGTGTGTGTGTATGTGTGTGTGTGTATGTTGTGTGAGTGTGTGTGTGTGTGTTTGTGTTGTGAGGTTGTGTGTGTGTGTGTGCGTGTGGTGTGTATTGTGTGTGTGTGTGTGTGTATGTGTGTGTGTGTGTACTCACCTATTTGTACTCAACCTTTGGTGGTTGCCAGGGGTCGAGTTCCTAGCTCCTGGCCCCGCCTCTTCACCGGTTGCTACTAGACCCTCTCTCTCCCCCGCTCCATGAGCTTTATCAAACCTCGTCTAAAAACTGTGTAGGTTCCTGCCGCATACGTCATTTTCTAGGCTATTCCATTGCCCTTACAACTTATGATGAAGAAATACTTTCTACTATCTCTCTGATCATTTTGTGTTCAACTTCCAATTGTGGCCTCTTGTTTCTGTGTCCCCTCCGGAAATCCAGTCCTTGTCCACCTTGTCTATTCCACTCAGTATTTTTATATGTCTATATCATGTATCCCCTGACCATCCTGTCCTCAGTGTCGTCTGGCCGATTCCCTTATTTTCTTCATAGGACATTCCCCTTAGCTTGGAACTAAACTTGTTGCAAACTTTGAATTTCTCTAGTTTCTTGACGTGCTTATTCAAGTGCGGGGTTCCAAACAGGTGCTGCATACTCCAGTATGGGCCTGACAAAACGGTGTAAGTGTCTTGCATGATTCTTACTAAGGTGTCGGATTGCTGTTCTCAGGTTTGCCAGGCGCCATATGCTGCAGGCTGTTATCTGATTGATGTGTGCTTCCGGAGAATGCTCGGTGTTATACTCACCCCAAGATCCTTTCTCCTTGAGTGAGGTTTGCAGTCTTTTTGGACACATAGCTATACTCTGTCTGTGGTCTTCTGTGGCCCTTCCCCTATCTTCATGACTTTGATTTAGGCCGGATTTAATTCGGAGAAAGCCATTTGCTGGACCAGGTGGGGTCAGTCTGTCCAGGTCTCTTTGAGTACCTGCCTGGTCCTCTTCAGGATTGAAGTCTCCTCATTAACTTCATCATCTGCAAAACAGGAACTTCTGAGTCTAACCCTTCCGGCATGTCGTTCACATATACCAAAAATAGCACTGGTCCTAGACCGACCCCGTGTGGGGACGCTCGTCACAGGGGCCCACTGTGATACTTCATTACGTTACCATGACTCGTTTGTTGCCTCCCTGTCAGGTATTCTCTGATCCATTGCAGTGCCCTTCCTGTTATAGGTGCTGATGCTCTAGAACTTCTGCACTAATCTCTTGTGAGGGATACTGTGTAACGGCCTTCTTGCAGTCCAGAGTTGCAATCAACCCACCCCCTCTCTCTTTGTCTTACTTCTGTTAATTTTTATCATAAAACTCCAGAAGGTTTTGACACAGGATTTGCCTTCCGTGATACCGTGCTGGTTGCATTTATACTCCTGTTCCTTTCAGGTGCCCTCCTACCCACTCTCCGCCTGTTAATCTTCTCCTATTTTGCATACTTATACACGTCAATGACACAGCGGTTCTATAGTTTGATGTCTTTTCTTGTCTCCTTCTTTGAAATGGGTACTACATTTGCTGTCTTCCATACCTCAGGTAGTTTGCCCAGTTTCCAGGGATGTGTTGAAGCTTTGTGGTAAGTGGTACGCACAACATATCTGCTCCCTCTCTAATGACCCAGTGGAGTGAGATGGTGTCGGTCCCATTGCCTTTGTAGGTATCGATGTCCTTAGCAGTTTCTTCAACCTCCTCCTCATGATGTTATGTATGTCGTCCAAACTTGTTGCGTGTTATTCCTTGTGGGTTCACCATCTGGTCTGTCCCTCCCAGAGTCCTTCCTGTCTCTACTGTAAATACTTCCTTAAATTCGTGTTGAGTCCTCAACTTACCTCTTGATCGTTTCTTGTGAGTTCCCACCTTCTTTCCTCAGCCGTATCACTGGTCCTTGACTGTTGTCTTCTTCCTAATGTGGCTCTATACAGCGTTTCGGGTCAGATTTGACTTTCGAATGCTTGTCGTTTTCATACTGTCCTCTGGGCTCCCTCCTTTATCTGCGACATACTCGTTTCTGGCTCTTCTACTAATCTCTTGTTTTCCTGGGTCCTATTGTCTCGGTATCTTTTCCGTTCTCTGTTGCACGGAGCTTTTGCCTCCCTACACCTTCGGGTAAAACAAGGACTCGTCTTGGTCTTCCTATATTATTTCTGTTTCCCTTGGGAACAAACTTTCCTCTGCTCCTTGCACTTTGTTGCCACATACTTCCATCATTGTTTTACTGATTTTCCTCCATTTCTCCTGTCCCACTGATCCTCTGCAGGAAGTTTATCTACTGTGTAGTATCCCCCCTTTTATAGTTTGGGCCTGTTCCCCTTCAGTTCCTGTTACCTTCTCCACTTGTAACTCTACTATATAGTCAAAAATCAGAACACATGTTCGCTAGCTCCAAGGGGCCTCTCGAAAGTGATGTCCTCGATGTCTGAAACTGCTTCGGTTGATCACAAGATACAGTCTTGCTGGCTGTGTGTGTGTGTGTTGTTGTGTGTGTGTGGTGTGTGTGTGTGTGTGGTATGTGTGCTGATGTGTGTGTGTGTGTGTGTGTGTGTGTGTGTGTGTGTGTGTGTGTGTGTGTGTGTGTGTGTGTGTGTATGTGTGTGTGTGTGTTGTGTGTGTGTGTGTGTGGGTGTGCTGTGTGTGGGGGAGTGTGTGTAGTCGTGTGTGTGTGATGTGTGTGTTGTGTGTGGTGTTTACGTCACAGCAGTGGCGTTCATGATAACCATCCTTCAGACTCTGGTAAACGAGGGTGAGTCATCAAGTCGTTAGAGAAGGTTGTTGTACTGTAATAACCAGGACTTTTACGGTTCTTCTGTCTGGCCACTCAGGACTACTGTCTTCCTGTCTGCCACCGAGGACTCAATGCCTTCCTGTCTTCCTGTTACCATAGGACTCCTGCCTTCCTGTCTGCCACTCCAGGACTCCTGTCTTCCTGTCTGCCCACTCAGGACTCCTGTCTTCCTGTCTGCCACCGAGGCACTCCTGCCTTCCTGTCGTCTGTCTATCCATAGGAATCTGCCTTCCTGTCTTACCAACTCAGGACGCTCCTGTATTCCTGTCTGCCACTCCAGGACTCCTGTCTTCCTGTCTGCACTCCAGGACTCCTGGTCTTCCTGTCTGCCACCGAGGACTTCCTGCCTTCCGGTCCTTCTGTTACCATAGGACATAGCCTTCTGTCTGCCACTCCGGGACTCTGTCGCTCTGTCTGACACACCTCCATGAGACTCCTGTCTTCCTGTCTGCTCACCGAGGAACTCCTGACTTCTCTACAGGTCTTGCATGGTCGACCATAGGACTCCTGCACTTCCTGTCTGCCACTCCGGACTCCTGTCTTCTGTCTGCACTCCAGGACTCCTGTCTTCCTGTCTGACACCGGGACTCCTGCCTTCTGTCTGCCTGTCTACCATTGGACTCCTGCACTTCCTGTCTGCCACTCCAGGTCCTCTGTCTTCCTGTCTGCCACTCCTGGACTCCTGTCTTCCTGTTGCTCACCGAGGACTCTTGCCCTTCTGTCTTCTGTCTACATCGGACTCTCGCCTTCCTGTATGCCCACTCCAGGCTCCTGTCTTCCTGTCTGCCCACTCCGGACTCCTGTCTTCCTGTCTGCCAACCTCCAGGGATCCTGTCTTCCGGCTGCCACCCGTGGACTCTGCCTTCCTGTCTTCTGTCTACCATAGGAATCCTGCCTTCCTGTTGCCACTCCTGGACTCCTGACTTCCTGGGTCGCCACTCCAGGACTCCTGTCTCTGTCTGCCACCCCGAGGTACTCCTGCCTTCCTGTCTTACTGTCTACCATAGGACCGCCTGCCTTCCAGTCTGCCACTCCAGGACTCTGTCTTCCGTTGCCACTCCAGGACTCCTGTCTCCTGTCTGCCACCCGAGGACCACTGCCTTCCTGTCTTCCAGTCTACCTTGCGACTCCTGCATCCTTGTTGCACCTCCAGGGAACTCCTGCATTCCTGTCTGCCATCCAGGACTCCTGTCTTCCTGGTCTGGCCACTCCAGGACTTTGTCTTCCTGTCTGCCACTAAGGACTCCTGTTTCCTGTCTGCCACCCGAGGCCTCCTGCTTTGTCTTTCCTGTCTACCATAGGCTCTGGCCTTCATAGGGTCCACTGTGGCTTCAACCAACTGGGGATCTGTTCTCCTTCCTCCCTCGGGATGCCACTTTACAACAGGGAGACTGACCCCGGGGGGTACGCCTATTTATCTGATAGGATTGACGGTGAGGAGACAGCAGGTGGTTGCTGAGGAGACTCGCCTTGTGCTGGTATGGACCTGGGGTCCTTCGTGGCTCCGCCACGTGGCTACCACACCTTCCACCTGTGGTAGGGGACAGGGGCTCCCCCCGTGTATAGGGGGGCGGGGAAGTTCATCAGAAGGCAGTGGTGCGTGCACAGAGTGCCAAGAGAATAGTTTCTTGTGCTGGAGGCACAATGCCAGGTTTGAAGGTTGGCACTACCTGAGAGAAGGAAAAACTTGGTAGATGAAGTTGGGGATGAGAGAAAGAGTGAGAGAGTGAGAGAGAGAGAGAGAGAGAGTAATGTGTGAGAGAGAGAGAGAGAGTGAGATAGAGAGATAGAGAGAGAGAGAGGAAAAGGGGAGAGGAGAGTGGATGAGAAAGAGGAAATTTTAGACGGTGAGAGAGAGAGACAGACAGACAGAAGAGAGGAGAGAGAGACAGACATGAGAGGCGAGAGATGAGAGACGAGAGAGAGAGAGTGAGGAGGGAGAGAGAGTAGTGGAGAGAGGAGAGAGACGAGAGAGGAGGAGAGGAAGAGAGAGAGAGAGAGAGAGACAGACAGGACAGACAGATCAGACAGACAAGAGTCAGACAGACAGAGACAGACCAGGACAGACTGCAATTAGATATTGCCACCCTAACATCTTGAAATGAATTGTCTTCAAGCTTGTATAAACATAGTTCCTCTGTACTAGCATGTGCAATGTACAGACCCATGGGCAACATGCAGACCCTATCAACTTCCTAATGGAAAATTTTACTCCCTTTTGCTACAACACAACGTAACATATTAAAATTGTTGGGACCTCAACCAAACCTTTCGCGGTTTTGAGACCTTCGCGTGTTTGCAGAAAACTTTGTTGTTTTCCCCTACCATATCTCTGGCTCCTCCCTTGCCTAGTGAGTGTTTCTGAAAGAAGGCATAGCACTTGTCAACCCCTCGGTACTTTTGGATCGTCTACCACAAGCTGTTTTTACCACACTTAAGCCCCAACAAAACGAGGTAGGTCCACACGCACACCTGGCTTGGAAAAGGAAAATTGCCAGCCCTTTGCCTGAGTCGCACCCCCGACTGAATGCTCTTCTCCAGGGGGGTTGACAACAATGAAAGCCTTCACGGGACACATCCTTAATCGCAACAAAACAAAATTCCCACCGGGAAATTAGTGACAAAGCCTACAGATCACCCTTTGGGTTTGGCTTTCGTTGTAGAGAGGCTGCTCTGCTAATACAAAGCATGGCGAAGGTATAAAAAATCCACCCCATAACGGGAATTTGCACATGCAACCTGTAGGCATATGGGTGATGTCAAAAGGGGGCATTGCTAAAGGGGAGGGGACACTAAAAGAAATTTGCATCAGGTAGGGTAGGCTCCAAAACCTGGTGGTCCCGGTAAAAGGACAGACGGGTTTTACCTGCCTGAGAACTTATTCCCCCTCTAAATCGACAGGGTGGACCACCTCTACTAGTAGTCAAGAGAAAAGGGGGACCTCTTTTTGAACACTTTGCACCAAAATGAAGTTCCTTCCCGCAAGGGACCCTCCTTGGGTACTCAAGAACTGTGTCAAAACTGTCGTGCTGAAAATAAGGCAGGAGGGGGTGCATTTCCTTCTTAAATCATTGACCAGGAAAAAGGGTGTGGGCCCAGACAAATTTAACCCAAGATTGCTGAGATGTGGGGCCAGCTAGCAGCACCTCTAAATCGCATCTTTCACCACTGCCTATACGTAAAATGGCCCTCTCTATGGAAAGAGGGGAAATTAGTCCCCGCACAAAAAGAAAGCAAGAGAAACACAATAAGCCAGTGCACTCCTTCAATCATGGGAAGACCCTTTGGACAATAATCTCAAAACAAATGACAAGTTTTTTTTACTACCACTCCTACTTTTTGAGTCAATATGGCTTCAGAAAGTTACTCTGCTGCTGATCTTTGTTAAACCTCTCCCCTAAATCCCCCATCAGGATGAATCCAAAGTCAGCTGTGTGGTAGCACTGGACATTGCTGCGCTTTCGCCGGTGTGGGACCGGGGCCTTACAAAGCTTCAAGCATGGGGAAATTTCAGGCTCTACGCTATTCTCCTCAGTGATTCATTCATGGGAGACTCTAAGTGTATTCCAAAGGAACGGAATCAGCAAGGCATCCTATTGGGGGAACGTTCCACAAGGAAGTGTGTGGGTCCATTGTTAGAAATGTCTACTTCAACGACCTTTTTCACTCATCCCAGAATCACAGCATATGCAACGACTGTACACACATTCATTTATCCAAGAGAAGAAATGCCAGTTGCTCTAAGCTACATCAATCACCAGCTGAGAGCTATTCAGCTGGGGAAATAGATGGCAAGTAACATTTGCACATGAGAAAACGCAAATGATGACCCGTGTCAAAAAAAAAAAAAAAAAAAAAAAAAAAAAGAGAGAGGGGAGAGAGGGGAGAGAGAGAGAGAGAGACAGACAGACAGACAGACAGACGGGACAGACAGACAGACACAGAGAGAGAGAGAGAGAGAGAGAGAGAGAGAGAGAGAGAGAGAGAGAGAGGAGAGAGAGGGGGAGAGAGAGAGAGAGAGAGAGAGAGGAGAGAGAGAGAGAGAGAGAGAGAGAGAGAGAGAGAGAGAGAGAGAGAGAGAGAGAGAGAGAGAGAGACGTTCACCATTATTCCTTTAATGGCTGTTTTGACCACTCTGAAACGTAGCGTCCCATTCCTCTCCTGCAGAGTGCAGGCACTGTACCCTTCATCCTCCTTCAGAGTGTAGGCACTGTACCCTTCATCCTCCTTCAGAGTGTAGGCACTGTACCCTTCATCCTCCTTCAGAGTGTAGGCACTGTACCCTTCATCCTCCTTCAGAGTGTAGGCACTGTACCCTCCATCCTCCTTCAGAGTGTAGGCACTGTACCCTCCATCCTCCTTCAGAGTGCAGGCACTGTACCCTTCATCCTCCTTCAGAGTGCAGGCACTGTACCCTCCATCCTCCTTCAGAGTGTAGGCACTGTACCCTCAATCCTCCTTCAGAGTGTAGGCACTGTACCCTCCATCCTCCTTCAGAGTGTAGGCACTGTACCCTCCATCCTCCTTCAGAGTGTAGGCACTGTACCCTCCATCCTCCTTCAGAGTGTAGGCACTGTACCCTCCATCCTCCTTCAGAGTGCAGGCACTGTACCCTCCATCCCCCTTCAGAGTGTAGGCACTGTACCCTCCATCCTCCTTCAGAGTGTAGGCACTGTACCCTCCATCCTCCTTCAGAGTGTAGGCACTGTACCCTCCATCCTCCTTCAGAGTGTAGGCACTGTACCCTCCTTTCCTCCTTCGGGAGTGTAGGCACTGTACCCTTCATCTTCCTTCAGAGTGTAGGCACTGTACCCTCCATCCTACTTCAGAGTGTAGGCATTGTACCCTCCATCCTTCTGCAGAGTGTAGGCACTGTACCCTCCATCCTCCTTAAGAGTGTAGGCACTGTACCCTTCATCCTCCTTCAGAGTGTAGGCACTGTACCCTCCATCCTCCTTCAGAGTGTAGGCACTGTACCCTTCATCTTCCTTCAGAGTGTAGGCACTGTACCCTCCATCCTACTTCAGAGTGTAGGCATTGTACCCTCCATCCTTCTGCAGAGTGTAGGCACTGTACCCTCCATCCTCCTTAAGAGTGTAGGCACTGTACCCTTCATCTTCCTTCAGAGTGTAGACACTGTACCCTCCATCCTCCTTCAGAGTGTAGGCACTGCCTCCTCCATCCTCCTTCAGAATGTAGGCACTGTACCCTCCATCCTCCTTAAGAGTGTAGGCACTGTACCCTCCATGCTCCTTCAGAGTGTAGGCACTGTACCCTCCATCCTCCTTCAGAGTGTAGGCACTGTATCCTCCATCCTCCTTCAGGGTACAGGCACTGTACCCTTCATCCTCCTACAGAGTGTAGCCTCTGTACCCTCCATCCTCCTTCAGAGTGTAGGTACTGTATCCTACATCCTCCTTCAGAGTGCAGGCACTGTACCCTCCATCCTCCTTCAGAGTGTAAGCACTGTACCCTCCATCCTCCTTCAGAGTGTAGGCACTGTACCCTCCATCCTCCTTCAGAGTGTAGGCACTGTACCCTCCATCCCCCTTCAGAGTGCAGGCACTGTACCCTCCATCCTCCTTCAGAGTGCAGGCACTGTACCCTCCATCCTCCTTCAGAGTGTAGGCACTGTACCCTCCATCCTCCTGCAGAGTGTAGGCACTGTACCCTCCATCCTCCTTCAGAGTGTAGGCACTGTACCCTCCATCCTCCTTCAGAGTGTAGGCACTGTACCCTCCATCCCCCTTCAGAGTGTGGGGCACTGTACCCTCCATCCCCCTTAAAGAGGGTGGGCACTTTTCCCTCCATCCCCCTTCAAGTGCAGGCACTGTACCCCCCCATCCTCCTTCAAGTGCGGGCACTGCCCTTCCTCCTCAAGTGAGGACTTCCCCTCCACCCCTCTTGGGTGTAGGCACTGTACCTCCATCCCCTTAAGTGTGGGCACGTACCCCCACCTCTTCAGAGTGAGGCCTTACCCTCCACCTCCTCAGAGTGTAGGCACGACCTCCATCCCCCTTCGGTGAGGGCACTGACCCCCATCCCCCCTTCAGAGTGACACTGTACCCTCATCCTCCTCAGAGTGTGGCACTGCCCTCCTTCCTCCTTCGAGTGAGGCATTACCCCCATCCTCCTTCAGAGGGGTGCCCTATCCCCTTTTCAATCCCCCCCTTCAGGTGTAGGCACTGCCCCTCACCCTCCTTCAGGTGGGGGCCTGTACCCTCCATCTCCTCGAGTGTACATTTCCCTCCCCCTCCTTAATTTGGCCGTTCCCTACCCCTTAAAGTGTGGCCGATTACCTCCTTCGGGGTGGATTTATAACCCCTTGGGTGGGATCCTTTTCGGGAGCCTGCCCCAAGCTGGGGGTGGCCGTACCCCCCTCCCCCTTTGGTGGCGGATCCTTTAAAGGGTAGGCATGACCCCCTCCCCCTTTTAGTGAGGCACTTTCCCCTTTCACCCTCCTTCAGAGTGAAACACGGTACCCTCCTCCTCCTTCAAGTGAGACTTTTTTTCCCTCCACCTCCTTTCGAGTGTGGGCATGGTACCCTCACCCTCCTTAGGGTGGGATTCCCCTCATCCTCCTTCAGAGTGAGGCACTGTACCCTCCATCCTTTTTCGAGTGGGGGCCTGACCTCATCCCCAGAGTGTAGCCCCGTACCCCATCCTTCAGGTGAAAGCACTGTACCCTCCTCCTCCAGAGTGTAGGCACGTCCCCTCCTCCCCCCTTCAGAGTGGGCAACTTTCCCCTCCATCCTCCTCAGGTGGGGGCACTGTCCTTCATCCCCCTTCAGGTGCGGGGCCCTTACCCCCCATCTCCCAGAGTGAGGCACTGTACTATTCCTCTTCAGAGTGTAGGCACTTACCCTTCATTCTCCTTCAGATGAGGCACTGTACCCCCCATCCTCCTCAGAGAAAGGCCCCTGTCCTTAATTTCCTTCAGAGTGGGCACTTACCCCCATCCTCCCGAGTGGGACTGTCCCTCCATCCTCCCAGAGTGTAGGCACTGTAACCCTCCATCCTCTTCAAGTTTTGGCACTGTTCCCCCCCATCTCTTCAGAGTGGGGGCCGTACCCCCATCCCCCTTCGAGGGAGGCACTGTACCCTCCATCCTCCTTCAAGTGCGGCACTGTACCTTCATTCTGCAGGTGTAGGCACTTACCCTCCATCCCCCTTTCAGGTGTAGGCACTGTACCCTACCCCTCTTTCAGAGTTAGGCACTGTCCTTTTTTCCCCTCCTTCAGAGTGCAGGCATTTCCCTCCTCCCCCAGGTGCGGGACTGTACCCCCCCACCCCTCCTTCAGAGGTAGCACTGTACCCTCCATCCCCCTTTTCAGATGTAGGCAGTACCCTATCCTCTTCAGAGTGTGGGCATGTACCCTCCATCCCCCTTTCAGAGTGAGGCCTGTACCCTCCATTCCTTCAAGGGGCCCTTACCTTCATCCTCCTCAGAGTGTAGGCACTGTCCCCTCCTCTTCCTTCAGATGTAGGAGTACCTTCCTCTTCAGGGTAGGCAGGGGTTTTTTCATCTTTTTTCAGAGTGACACTGTACCCTCCTCCTCCTTTCGGGTGAGGAACTGTACCCCCCCACCCTCCTTCAGAGTGTTGGCATGTAACCCCCCTTCCCCTTTCAGTGTAGGCACTGTACCCAATCCCCCTTTCGAGTGTAGCAATGTCCCCTTTATCCCCCTCGAGTAGGCACTTTCCCCTCCATCCTCCTTCAGAGTGTGGGCATGTACCCTCATCCCCTTTCGGTGTGGGCACTGTACCCCCATCTCCTTCAGAGTGTAGGCACTGTACCCCCCATCCTCCTTAAAGGTGTGGGCACTGTCCCCTCCATTCTCCGCGAGTGAGGACTGTACACTCCTTTTCCCTTTCAGAGTGTAGGCACGCCCCTCCATCCCCCCTTTCAAGTGTGGCACGTACCCCCCCAATCCCCTTCAGAGTGGGCACGTACCCCATCCCCTTTCAGAGTGTAGGCCTGTACCTCCACCCTCCTTCGAGGGTAGGAAAGTACCCCCCCTCCCCCTTCGAGGTAGGCACGACCCCCCTTTCTCCTCAGGTGAGGAAAATGTACCCTCCTCTTCTTCAGAGTGTAGGACTGTCCTCCACCCTCCTTCAGAGTGTGGGCCTGTACCCCCCTTTCTCCTCAGAGTGAGGCACTGTACCTCCATCTCCTTCAGAGTGTGGGCACTGTCCCTCCACCTCCTTCAGGTGTGGCACGTACCCTCATCCCCCTTCAGAGTGCAGGCACTGTCCCTCCTTTTCCCCCGCAAAGTGTAGGCATGTAACCCCCATCTTCCTTCAGGTGTAGGACTGTACCCTCCATCCTTTCGGGGGTGTAGGCACGTCCCCCTCACCCCTTCAGAGGGGGGCACTTACCCTCCCTCCGGCAGTGTAGGCCTGCCCCATCCCTTTCAGGTGTGGGCACTGAACCCTCCATCCTCCTTCGGGTTGTAGGCCTGAAACCCTCCATCCCCCTTCAAGGTGGGCCCTTTTCCCCATCCCCCTTCAAGGTGGCACTGTCCGTCATCCTCTTCGAGTGCAGGCACTGTACCTTTTTCTCCTCAAGTGTGGCCGTACCCTCCTTTCCCCCCTTTCAGTGTAGGACTGTACCCCACCTCCTTCCGGGTGGATGTACCCCACCTCCTTCAGGTGTAGCCATTTTTCCCCTTTCCATCTCCGCAGGTGGCACTGCCCTTTCATCCCCTTCAAGTGTAGGACTGACCCCCCTCCTTCAATGTAGGCCTGTACCCCATCCCCCTTTTCAAGTGAGGCCGTCCCCCACCCTCCTTCAGAGTGAAGCACGACCTCCATCCCCCTTCAGATGGGGCACTGTCCCCTTCCTCTCCTTCAGAGGAGGCACTGTACCTCCTTTCTCCTTCAGAGGTAGGCACTGTACCTCCATCCCCTTTCAAGTGTGGGGGACTGTACCCTCCCACCCTTTTCGAGTGTAGGCACTTACCCCCCATCTTCTCAGAGTGAAGCACGTACCTCCCCCCTTTTCAGTGTGGCACTGTACCCTTTCCTCCTTCAAGTGGGCACGTCCCTTTCCACCCCCTTCAGAGTGAGGCACGTCCCCCATCCCCCTTCAATGAAGGCATGTACCCATCCCCCCCTTCAGGGGTTTGGGCCCCATGTACCCTCCATACGCTTCAGGGGGGCCTGTACCCCTTTTTGCCTTTCAGAGGTAGGCATTTACCCTCCATCCCCCCTTTGTGTGGGGCCTTTCCCCTCCATCCTTCTTCGAGTGTAGGCACTGTCCCCTCCACCCCTTTCAGAGTGCGGCACGTACCCCCCATCCTCCTTCAAAGTGTGGGCACGTCCCCTTCAACTGCCTTCGAGTGCCGGCATGTACCCTCCATCCCCCTTCAGGTTGGCACTTACCCCCCCCTCCTTCAGAGTGTGGGGCACTGTACCCTCCACCCCTCCTTCGAGGTAGGCCGTACCTCCATACTCCTTCAGAGGTAGGCACTGTACCCTCCATTTTCCTTTCGGTGTAACCCTCCATCCTTCAGATGTAACCCTCCATCCCCCCTTCAGAGTGGGGCACTGTACCCCCCTCCCTCCTTCAGAGTGTAGGACTGTACCCCTCCATCCCCCCTTCAGAGGAGGCACTGTCCCTCCATCCTCCTTCAAGTGTGGCACTGTCCCCCTATACTGCCTTCAGAGTCCCGGCCCAAATGCCCCCTCCATCCCCCCTTCAGGTTTGGGCATTTAAACCCTCCTCCCTCCTTAGGGTGGGCCACTGTACCCTCCACCCCTCCTTCAGAGTGAGGCACTGATCCCCCTTCCTTCAGATGAGGCACTGTACCCTCCTTCCCTCCTTCAGAGTGAACCTATCCCTCTCAGAGTGTGGCACCACCCTCAAATCCTCCTTCAGATTGTAGGCATTACCCTCCCACCCCTTCCTTCAGATTAGGCACGTCCCTATTCCCCCTTCGGGAGTGGGGCACTGTTTTCCCTCCTTTTCCCCAGGTGAGGCCGTACCCCCCATACTTCCTTCAGGTGAGGACGTACCCTCCATTCCTCCTTCAGAGTGAGGCACTGTACCTCCATTCTTAGGGTAGCCCTGTTCCTCCACCCTCCTTCAGAGTGCGGACTTTTCCCTCCTCCCTTCAGAGTAGGCACTGTCCCTCCCCTCCCAGGTGTGGGCACTGTCCCCTTCTTCCCTTCAGAGTGTGGCACTGCACCCTCCATCCCCCTTTTCAGATTGTAGGCACTGTACCTCCTCCCCTTCAGATTAGGCATGTACCAATTTAATTAATTTTTCATCCTTTAAATAAAATATTTTCCCCCCCCTTTTTAATCAAATTATAATTTTTAATTTGGGCATTATATTTTTTAATTTTAATTATTTATTTAATTAATTAAACCCCCCTTTTTAATTTAATTTTATTTTCCCCTTAAAGGTGAGGCACGACCCTCCATCCTTTTCAGATGTGGGCACTGGTCCCCTCCCCCCTCCTTCGAGTGTAGGCACTGTCCTTTCCATCCTTCAGATGTGGCATTGTCCCTTTTTATCCCCCTTCAAGTGGGGCATGACCCTCCATCCCTTTCGTTTGAGGCACTGAAAACCCTCCACCCTCCTTCAGGGTAGGCACTTTTCCCTCCTCCTTTTTCAGATGTAGGCCTGTACCTTTCCCCCTTCGGTTACTTTTCCTCTTCCCCGAGTGGGGCACTGTACCCCCCCAAATCCCCCTTCAGGGGTTTAGGCACTGTACCCCCCCTCCCCCTTCAGAGTGGGCACTGTCCCCCCATCCTCCTTCAGGTGGGCCTTTTACCCTCCACCTCTTCAGAGTTTGGGCACTTTTTACCCTCCCCTCCTTCGAGGCAGGCAGTTCCCTCCACCCTCCTTCAGAGTGAGGCACGTACCCCCCCTCGCAAGTTTAGGCCTTGTACCCCCCAAACCTCCTTCGGATGGGGCATTCCCCTCCACCCCCTTCAGAGTGAGGCACTGTCCCTCCCCCTCCCAGAGGGTTAGGGCTGTTACCCCACCCTCCTTCGATGTAGGCACTTACCCTCATCTCCTTCAGGTGGGCCTGTCCCCCTTCATCCTCCTTCAGAGTGAGGCCTGTACCCTCCATTCCTCAGAGTGTAGGCACGTACCTCCTCTTCTTCGAGTAAAGGCATGTACCCTCCATCCTCTTCAGATGTAGGCCTGTCCCTCCATCCTCCTTCAGATGTAGGCCTTTTCCCTCCACCCCTTTTTCAGAGTGTAGGCATGGTACCCCCACCTCTTCAAGGGGTAGGCCTGACCCCCCACCTCTTCAGATGTGGCCGGGCCCTCCACCTCCTTCAGAGTGAGGCACTGACCCCCATCCCCTTTTTTAAAGTGTAGGCACTGTCCCTCCATCCCTCTTCAGAGTGGGATTACCCTCCATCCTTTCTTCAGAGTGAGGCATTTTTACCCCCTCCCCTTCAGAGTGTAGGGCACTGTACCCCCCATCCCTTCAGGGGGCACTGTACCCTCCATCCTCCTTAAAGAGTTAGGACTTAAACCCCCCCTCCTTTTCAGAGTGTAGGGACGTCCCCTCCATTCTTTTCAGAGGTAGGCACTGTACCCTCCTTCCTTCAGAGTGTAAACCCTCCCCCCTTTTCGAGTGAGGCACTGTACCCTCCATCCCTTCCCTTCAGAGTGTAACCCCCCCATTCCCCCCTTCAGATGAGGCACGTACCCCCACCCTCTTCAAAGTGTGGGCACTGTCCCCTCATTCCTCCTCGATGCGTGCCCCTCCATCCTCCTTAAGTTAGGCACTTACCCTTATCTGCCTTCGAGTGGGCCTGTACCCCCCATCCTCCCTTCGGGTTTTTGGCACAAACCCTCCGTCCCCTTCAGAGTGTAGGAAACTGTACCCTCCATCCCCCTTCAAGTGACCTTCCCCTCCTCTCCTTCAGGTGTAGGCACTTCCCTCCATCCCCCTTGAGTGTAACCCTCCTCCCTCCTTCAAGAGGTAGCACTTAAACCTCAACCTCCTTCAGAGTGTGGGGCATTTACCCCCCATCCCTCCCCCGGTTTTGGGCCTGTACCCCCCCATTCCTTCAGGTGTAGGCACTGACCCTCCATTCCTCCTTCAGAGGGGGCACTGTACCCTCCAATTCCTTCGAGTGTAGGCACGTACCCTCCTCTCCTTCAGAGGAGGACTGCCCCTCCATCCCTCCTTCAGAGTGTAGGCACTGTACCCCCCATCTTTTTTTTTTCCTTTTTTTTTCCATCCCTCCTTGGGATTACACTTCCTCCTTTTTCCTCCTTCAGAGATAGGACTTTACCCTCCATATTCCCTTTCAGAGTGTGGCCTGTACCCTCCTATCCCTTCAGAGTGCAGGCACTGTACCCCCATCCCCCTTTTCGAGAGTAGGCATGTACCCTCCATATTGCCTTAAAGGTGTCGGCACTGTACCCTCCAACTGCCTCAGAGTGCAGGCATTACCCCCTTCCCCTTCAGAGTGTAGGCACTGTCCCCCTCCATCCCCCTTCAGGGTGGGCACTGTACCCTCCTCCCTCCTTCGAGTGTAGGCACTGTACCCCTTCTCCTTTAAAAGGTGGGGCACTGTCCCCCCATATTGCCTTAGAGTGTGGGCACTGTCCCCTCCATATGCCTTCAGAGTGCAGGCACTGTACCCCCCATCCTCCTTAAAGGTTAGGCCTTACCCTCCATCCTCCTTCAGGTGTAGGCACTGACCCCCCATCCCTCCTTCGAGTGTAGGCACTGTCCCTCCTTTCCTCCTTCGAGAGTAGGCACTGTACCCTATATTTCCTTCAGAGTGTAGGCCGTACCCTCCATATGCCTTCAGAGTGCAGGCATGTACCCTCCATCCCCTTCAGAGTGTGGGCACTGACCCTCCTTCCCCCTTCAGAGTGTGGCACTGTCCCCCTCCATCCCTCCTTCAGAGGTGCACTGTACCCTCCTTCCCTCCTTCAGGAGTAGGCACTGTACCCTCCATATTGCCTTTCAAGTGGGGGCACTGACCCTCCTTTCTGCCTTCGATGCAGGCACTTACCCTCCTTTCCTTCTTTTAGATTGTAGGCAGGTCCCTCCATTCTTTTTTCAGATTTGGGGCACTGTACCCTAGACCCCTCTTCAAGTGTGGCCTGTCCCTTCCCCTCCTTCAGAGTGCAGGCATGTACCCTCCTTCCTCCTTCGAGTGCAGGAACTGTCCCCTACTCCCCCTTAGAGTGAGGCACTTCCCCCCATCCTCCTTCGGCGTAGCCATTTTTTTCCCATCCTCCTGCAGGTGTGGACTGTACCCCCCTTTTCCTCCTTCAGAGGTAGGACTGTCCCCCTCCTTTTCCCCCCTTCAGGGTGGCACTGTACCCTCAATGCCCCTTCAGATGTGGCCTGTCCCCTCCATCCCCCTTCGGGAGGCACTGTACCCCCCCCAATCCCCCTTCCCGAGTGTAGGCACTGTCCCCCTCCTCCTCCTTAGAGTGTAGGCACTGTTCCCCTCCATCCTGCTTCGAGTGCAGGCACGTTCCCTCATCCTCCTTAAATGCAGGCACTGTCCCCTTTCACCCTTCTTTGCAGAGTTTAGGCTTTTACCCCCACCTCCTTCGGGTGCGGGCAGTTCCCCCTCCTCCTCTTCAGATGTAGGATGTCCCCTCCCCCTCCGTCAGAGGTAGGCGCTGTACCCCATCCCCCTTCGCTGTGGCCTGTTCCCTCCATCCTCCTTCAAGGTAGGCACTGTACCCTTCCCCTCCTTCAGAGGCAGGACTGTACCCTCCATCCTCCTGCAGAGTGTGGGCCTTTTACACTCCTTTTCCCTTCAGAGTGTAGGCACTGTACCCTCCCCTCCTTCAGGGAGGCACTTTCCCCTCCTTCCCAGTGTGGCACTGTTCCTCCCCCCCTTTTCGAGTGTAGGCGATGACCCTCCATCCTCATTCAGATGTAGGCACGTACCCCCCATCCCCCTTCAGAGTGTAGGCACTGCCCCCTCCCCTCCTTCAGATGTAGGCCTGTTCCCCCCACCCTCCTTCAGAGTGAGGCGATGTACCCCCATCCCATTCGATGTAGGCACTGTCCCCTCCATCCTCCTTCAGAGTGTAGGCATGTACCCTCCATCCCCCTTCAGGTGTAGGCACTGTACCCTCCTTCCTCCTTCAGAGTGGGGGGCCTTTTTACCCTTCACCTCCTTCAAGTGCAGGCACTGTACCCTCCCCCTCCTTAGAGTGTGGGCACTGTACCCTCCATCTTCCTTCAGAGGGGAGGCACTGTACCATCCATCCTCCTTCAGGTGTAGGCACGTACCCCCATCCCCCTTTCAGAGTGTAGGCACGCCCCCTCCATGCCGCAGAGGCAGCACTGTACTTCCACCTCCTTAGAGTGTGGGCACGTCACTACACCCTCCTTCAGAGTGTAGGGCCACTGTACCCTCCACCCATAAAAGTGTAGGCACTGTACCCCCCACCCTTTTCAGGTGTAGGCACTGTACCCTCCATCCTCCGTCAGAGTGAAGCACTGTACCCTCCATCCTTCTTTTAGTGTTTGGGGCCTGTACCCTCCATCCCCTTTCTAGTGTAGGATGTCCCTTTCCCCTCCTTTTTCAGAGTGAGGCACTGTTCCCTCCTCCTCCTTCAGATGAAGGCACGTATCCATCCTCCTTCAGAGGTAGGCACTGTACCCTCCTCTTCCTTCGAGTGGGCCTGTACCTCCATCCCCCTTCAGAGTGTGGGCCCCCTGTACCCCCCATACTGTTTGCAGGTGAGGCACTGAACCCTCCATCCTCCTTCATAGTGTAGGCCGTCCCCTCCACCCTTCTTCAAGTGTAGGACGTCCCCCCATCCCCCCTTCAGGTGCAGGCACTGTACCCCCATCCTCCTTCAGAGTGTAGGCATGTACCCTCCATCCCCCCTTTCAGAGTGTAGGCACTGTACCCCCCATCCCCTTCGGTGTAGGACTGTCCCTCCATTTTCCTTCAGAGTGGAGGAAAATGTACCATCCACCTCCTTCAGGGTTAGGCACTGTACCCCCATCCTCCTTCAAGTGCAGGCACTGTACCCCCATCCTCCTTCAGAGTGTAGCCACTTTCCCTTCCATCACCCTGCGTGTGGCACTGTCCCCTTTTTCCCCCCTTCGATTGTAGGCTCGACCCTCCATCCTCCTTCAGTTAGGGCACTGTCCCCCCATCCCCTTTCATAGGTAGGCACTGTACCCCCCATCCCCCTTCAGGTGTGGGCACTGTCCCCCACCCCTCCTTCAGGGTGTAGCCCTTTCCCCTTCCATCATCCTGCGTGAGGCACTGCCCCTCCATCCCCTTCAGATTGTAGGCTCTGACCCTCCACCCTCCTTCAGAGTGTAGGCACTGACCCCCCACCTTTTTCATAGTGAGGCACTGTACCTTCATCCTCCTTTTTTAGGTGGGCCCACTGTCCCCTCCTCCCCTTCATATGTAGGCTCTGTACCCTCCATCCTCCTTCAGAGTGTAGGCTCTGTACCCTCCATCCCCCTTCATGTGTAGGCACTGTCCCCTCCTCCTCTTCATGTGTGGGCTTGTACCCCCACCTCCTTATAGTTGGCACTGTCCCCTCCATCCCCCTTCTATGTGGCTCTGTACCCTCCACCTCCTTCTGTGTAGGCACTGTCCCCTTCATCCCCCTTCTTAGTGTAGGCTCTGTCCCCTCCTCCCCCTTCAGAGTGTAGGCTCGTACCCCCACCCTCCTTCAGAGTGTGGGCACGTACCCTCCATCCTCCTTCATAGTGTAGGCACTGTCCCCCTCCCCTTCGGGTTGTAGGCACTGCCCTCCATCCCTCCTTCAGAGTGCGGGCACTGTACCCTCCACCCCCCTTCAGAGTGCGGCACTGTCCCCTCCATCCTCCTTCAGAGTGTAGGCACGTACCCCCCATATGCTTCAGATGCGGCACTTTACCCCCCATCCCCCCTTCAGGTGTGGGGCACTGTACCATCACCCCTCTTCAGTTGCGGGCCTTTACCCTCCATCCCTCCTTCAGAGTGTAGGCACTGTACCATCAACCCCCTCCTTCAAGTGTGGACTGTACCCAATCCCTCCTTCAGGTGTAGGCACTGTCCCTCAACCCCTCCTTCAGAGTGTAGGCACTGTACCTTCAATCCCCCCTTTCCAGAGTGTGGGCACTGTACCATCAACCCCTCCTTCAGAGTGTAGGCACTGTCCACAACCCCTCCTTCAGTGTGCAGGCACTTTACCCCCCATCCCCCCCTTCAGAGTGTGGGCCTGTCCCATAAATCCCTTTCAGATTGTAGGCACTGTACCATAAACCCCTCCTTCAGGGGTGTAGGCATGTACTCAACCCCTCCTTAGAGTGTGGCCCACGTACCATCAATCCCTCCTTCAGTGTGCGGGCACTGTACTCACCACTCCAATATTAAGTCAGGTTAACCTTTTTTCCCCTTCCCTTAAAAATTAAAAGTGAGCTCTGATCTATCACGACAACTGAGATCCCACGTTTTCCACTGTTTTACGTCTTGGACCGATACAGATTTTCAGATGGAAAGTTTTTCCCAGCCTTTTTATCATGGTGAAGAGTGTTTCACTGTTAAAATCAACGAAAAAATGATTGCTTGGAGAAGAAAGTAGTAATACCGGCCCCATTGAATATAATAGCAAATCAGTGAAAGTACCCTTTTTTGAAAAAAATTTTCGCCCCCAGTAAATTTTATCAAGTCACAAACAGATGTACTTGAGTCCGTCTAGTTCCAACCTACCCAAATTCTCTATTGACTCTCCACACTATGCTCGTGATTTTTGTGACTTGATAAAGTTCATGTGTGGACAAAATGTAGCAATAATGGATCGCATTATATTGCATTTGTTTTTTTTTTTCCATAATCGTGTTTTCATCAGCTTCGGGCGGGGTTTTGTGATGATGACCTTTGTTAAAAGTAGATCCCTTCCTGTGTACCTTTGGCCGTTCCGCTGTACAGCCCTCAGCTGCACCATTCTGCATCTCATTGGGGGCCTGAAGGGCGCTGGCCCATGCCCTTTTCCTGCAAATTTAAAAAAATCAAAAGGTGCCCCAAAGTTGGGCCCAAAAGAGGGGAGAAAATTAGGGGATTTTTTGTAGTGAAATTTGTATTTCTTTGTTGGGGTGAAGCTCCCCCACTGATTAGGGCCACCTCGACTTGGGTAAAGACTGTTTTTACAGAGCTTTATCTTCTTTTTTGTGCCTCTGCGGACAGAATTTTAGGGAGAAGGAACTCTCCCTTGCGGTAAAGTGATTAAAGGAAGGTGATTCAGACCGGGTGCAAGCAGTGCCGTGCTGCGGGGTGTAGCTTCACACACACGTAGGGTAGTGGGGGTATTTTTCCACCGTTTATGTCTAGCCGTAAAAGCGGAGGCGTTTAAAACCTTAAAAAAACTGTTGTTTTAGGGGGTGATGGAAAGTCTTTTGTAATTCAGTAATGAAGGAAGTACGGAAGATGAAGGAGGATGTTTTAGAAGGGGTTTGTCAAGCTTTTGGGACTACGTGAGGTGTTTTTTTCAAACCCCCCGGGACACGGAGGGGTTTTTTTAACCTCTGGGGCTACGTGGGTGTTGTCAAACCCTTGGGACAAGTGAGGTGTTGTCAACCCTCTGAACTACGTGAGTGTTTTAACTCTGGGACTAGGAAGTTTTTGTCAAGCTTTGGGCTATTATTGTTTAAAAGCCTCTAGGACTACGTGAGGTGTTGTCAAGCCCTGAACACGTGGGGTGTTGTCAACCCTCGGCACGGGGTTTGTCAAGCCTCGGGACTACTGAGGTGTTTCAACCCGGGGACTACTAAAAGTTTTGTCAAGCCTTTCACAATTAGGTTTTTGTCAAGCCTCGGGGACTCGTGGGGTGTTACAACCCCTAGGACTACGTGAGGTTTTTGTCAAGCCTGATACGGAGGTTTTTTTGTCAACCTCTAGGACTACTGAGGGGGTTGTCAAGCCTCTGAACTGTGGGTGTTGTAACCTCTGGCTACTGGGGGGGGCACCTCTGGAACTACTTTTGGGAGGTTGTGTCAAACCTCGGGGGACTACTGAGGTGTTTTCAACCCCCTGGATTTTACGTGGGTGTTGCAAG
Source organism: Cherax quadricarinatus (assembly GCF_026875155.1). Taxonomy (NCBI): domain Eukaryota; kingdom Metazoa; phylum Arthropoda; class Malacostraca; order Decapoda; family Parastacidae; genus Cherax; species Cherax quadricarinatus. The sequence goes on along the minus strand of NC_069409.1, from coordinate 51,043,761 downwards.
CCTCTGGGATACGTGAGGTGTTGCCCAACCCTCTGGGACTACGTGGGGTTTTTTGTCAACCCCTTGGAACTACGTGAGGTGTTGTAAATTCTCTGGACATAAAGGTTTTCAACCTTGGACTACTTGGGTGTTTCAAGCCCTAGGACAAACGTGAGGTGTTGTAAGCCTCAAACTACGTGAGTTTTTGGGTCAACCCTCGGGGGACTACTGGGTTTGTCAAGCCTCTGGACTCGTGAGGTGTTGTCAAGCCTCTGGGGACTACGTGAGGGTTTCAAGCCCTGGGATAGGGATGTTGTAAGCTCGGGGACTCGTGAGGTTTGGGTAAACCTCTGGATCGTGGGGGTTTCAACCCTCTGGACTCGTGGGGTGTTGTCAAGCTCTAGACAGTGAGGTGTTGTCAAGCCTCTGGAACTACTAGGTTGTAAAACTCTGGATACGTGAGGTTTGTCAAGCTCTGGGACTCCGTGGGGTTTTTGTAAAAACTCGGACTACGGGGGTGTTGTCAACCCTGGACACGTGGGGTTTTCAAGCCTCTGGAACCGTGAGGGGGTGTAAAACCTCGGGGATTTACGTGAGTTTTTGTCAAGCTTCTGGACTCCGTGATTTTTTTGTCAAGCTCTGGGACTACGGAAGGTTTGTCGTTAGGACTACAGGTTTTTTGTCCCCCTTTTGGATCGTGGGGTGTTGTCAACTTGAGCTACGTGAGATTTTTTGTCAACCTCGGGTACGTGATTTTGTCAAGTTGGGGGTGTGAGGGTTGTCAAGCCTCTAGGACACGTGAGGTGTTGTCACCCCCTGGGACAAATGAATGTTGTCAAGCCCTGGACTCGTGAGGTTTTGTCAACCCCTCTGGGCACGTGGGGTTGTCAACCCTCTGGGACTACGTGGGTTGTTTTTAAAAGCCTCTGGGCTATTTGAGGTTTTGCAAGCCTCGGATACGTGGTTTTTGAAACCTCTGGAACACATGGGGGTTTTGTAAAGCCTCTAGGCTACGTGAGGTTTTTTGTCAAGCCTCTGGACTCTGGGGTGTTGTCAAGCCTCTGGACTCGTGAGGTTTGTCAACCTCTGGGACTACGTGAGATTTTAAAGCCTCGGGAAACTGTGTGTTTGTCAAGCCCTGGGACTACTGAGTGTTGCAACCCGGGGCCTTTGATTTGTTGTAACCCTCTGGACTAGTGTGTTTGTCAACCTTTGGGGACTACGGTGAGTTTTTTTGTCAGCCTCTGGGACTAGGAGTGTTTTTTCAAAGCCTCTAGGACTATTGAGGTTTGTCAACCTCTGAACTACGTAGGTGTTGTCAACCTCTGGACTACGGGGGTTTTTTGTCAAGCCTCGGGAAACTAGTGTGGTGTTTCAAGCCTCGGGGACTACGTGAGGTGTTTTAAAGCCTCTGGACATTAGGTGTTGTCGTTTCCGGGGTTTTTTTGTCAAGCCTCTGGGACTACGTGGGTGTTGTCAAGCCTTGGGCTACGTGAGGGGTTTTGTAAAACTCTGGACTACGTGTGTGTTGTCAAGCCTCTGGACTCGTAGGTTTTTTGGGTTCAAGCCTTTTTGGACTCCGTGAGGTGTTGTCAACCCCTCTAGGACTCGTGGGGTTTTTTGTCAACCCCTTTAGGATACGTGAGGTGTTGTAAACCTCGGGACTAGTGAGGTGTTGCCCCAAGCCTCAGGACTACTTTTGGGTGTTTGTACCTCTAACTACGTGAGATGTTGCCCCAACCTCTAGGACTAGTGGGGGTTTTTTGTAAGCCCTAGGACGGATGTTGCAAGTTGGGCTTGGGGTTTTAAAGTCTGGAACTGGGTGTTTTCGCCCTGGACTCGGGGTTTGTCAAACCTTTTCTGGGACTAGTGAGGTTTTTTGTAAAGCTCAACTATGGAGGTGTTGTCAGCCCTGCCCCCCCGGGTTTGTCGCCCTTTGGGGGCTTCGTGGGTGTTTTTTTTTTCAAGCCCGGGGATTTCGTGATGGTTTTCAAGCCTCGGGACTACGTGGGGGTTTGTTGTCAAGCCTCTGTGACTACGTAGTTTGTAAAACCCTCGGGGATTTCGTGAGGTTGTCAAGCCTCTGGGCTACGTGAGGTTTTTGTCAACCTCGGGGACTACGTAAGATTTTGTAATTGGGTCGTGGGTTTTGTTGTCAAGCCTCGGGCTACGGAGGTTTGTCAAGCCTCTGGGACTACGTGAGGTGTTGTCAACCTCGGGGACACGTGAGGTGTTGTCAAGCCTTGAACTACGGGGGTTTGTTTGTCAATCGGGACTAGTGGGGTGTTGTCAAGCCTCGGGAACTCGTGGGGTTTTTTTGTTTTTTCTGGGCTTGTGAAGGTTTTTAAGACTCTAAACTACTGAGGTTTGTCAAGACTCGAGACTCGTAGGTGTTTTTCCAAGACTCTGAGACTACGTGAGGTGTTGTCAAGACTCTGAGACTACGTGAGGTGTTGTCAAGACTCTGAGACTACGTGAGGTGTTGTCAAGACTCTGAGACTACGTGAGGTGTTGTCAAGACTCTGAGACTACTTTGGGGTTTGCAAAGACTCGGGGATTACTTTTTGGGGTTGTCAATTTGGCTCGTAGGTGTTGTCAAGACCTGAGACTCGTGAGGTTTTTCAAACCTCGAGACTACGTGAGGTTTTGTTTAAAGACCTGAGACTAGTGAGGTGTTGTCAAACCCTGGACTCTGAGGTTTGGACCTAAACGTGGGTGTTTTTGTCAAGCCTCTGAGACTACGGGGAGGTGTTGTCAAGATTTCTGAACTACGTGAGGTGTTTTCAGGACTCTGAGCACTGAGGTGTTGAAAGACTCTGAGATCGTGAGGTTTTTCGGCTCGGGACCCCTAGGTTTTTTTCAGGACTCTGAACAAAGTGGGTGTTTTTTCAAGACTCTGAGTACGTGGGGTTTGTCAAGATCTGAGACTACGTGGGGTGTTGTCGGGACCCTGGATACGTGAGGTGTTGTCAGGACCTGAGAAGTGAGGTGTTTTCAAGATTTGGGAACTAGGTGAGGTTTGTCAAACCGAATCGTGGGGGTTTTGTCAAGATCTGAGATACGTAGGTTTTTGTAAAAACTCTGAGACTACTTTTGGGGTGTTTGTCAAGACCTGAGACAACGTGAGGGTTTGTCAGGACTCTGGATACGTGGGGTGTTGTCAGGACCTGGACTACGTGAGGTGTTGTCGGACCTGAGATACGTGAGGTTTTTTAAAAGACTCGAGACACGTGAGGGGGTTTTTGTCAAGACTCTGAGACTACGTGAGGTGTTGTCAAGACCCTGAACTGGGGGTGTTTGCAAACTCTGAGCTCGTGAGGTGTTGTCAAGCCCTTTGAACTACTGGGTGTTGTCAAACCTGAGACTACGTGGGTTTTTGTCAAACCTGAGACTACGTGGGGGTGTTGTCCAGGACCTGAGACTACGTGAGGTGTTGTCAGGACTTGAGACTACGGAGGTTTTTTCAAGACTCGAGACACGGAGGTGTTGGTCAAGACTCTGAGACTACGTGAGGTTTTTGTCAAGACTCTAAAACCGTGAGGTTTTTTGGGTCAAGACTTGAAAACGTGAGGGTTGTCAAGACTCTGAGACTACGTGAGGTGTTGTCAAGACTCTGAGACTACGTGAGGTGTTGTCAAGACTCTGAGACTACGTGAGGTGTTGTCAAGACTCTGAGACTACGTGAGGTGTTGTCAAGACTCTGAGACTACGGGGGTGTTGCAAGACTTGGACTACGTGAGGTTTTGTCAAACTCTGAGACTACGTGAGGTTTTGTCAGACTCTGAACTACTTGAGGTTTTGTAAGATCTGGACTACGGAGGTGTTGTCAAGACTCTGAGACTACGTGAGGTGTTGTCAAGACTCTGAGACTACGTGAGGTGTTGTCAAGACTCTGAGACTACGTGAGGTGTTGTCAAGCCTAGACTAGTAGGTTTTCAAGACTTAGACTACTGAGGTGTTTTCAAACTCTGAGACACGTGAGGTGTTGTAAAACTTGAGACTCGTGAGGGTTGTCAAACTCTGAGACTACGTGGGTTGTCAAGATTTTAGACTACGTGAGGTGTTGTAAAGACTCAACACGTGGGGTTTTTCAGGACCCCTGAACAAGTGGGGTGTTGTCAAGACTCTAGACTACGTGAGGTGTTTTGTAAAGACTTGAGACTACGTGGATGTTTTCAAGACTCTGAGATACTGAGGTGTTGTCAAGCTCTGAGACTACGTGGGGTGTTGCCAAACCTGAGACTACTGAGGTGTTGTCAAGACTCTGAGATACGTGAGGTGTTGTCAACTTGGAACCTGAGGTGTTGTCAAACTCTAGCTACGTGAGGTGTTGTCAAGACTCTGAGACTACGGAGGTGTTGTCAAGACTTTTGGAAACCCTGGTTGTTGTCAAGACTCGAACTACGTGAGGTTTTGTCGGGACTCGAATACGTGGGTTGTTGTCAAGCTCTGGGGACAAAACGGGTGAGGGTTGTCAAGATCAGACTAGTGAGGTGTTGTCAAGACCTGAGACACGGAGGTTTTTTTTTCAAACTCTGAACTACGTGAGGTGTTGTCAAGACTCTGAATTTTAAAGTAGGTGTTTCAAGATCTGAGACTACGTGAGTGTTGTCAAGACTCGAGAGTACGTGAGTTGGTCAGCTTTTAGGACTACTTGGGGTTTTTCAAGCCTCTAGGACTACGTGAGGGTTGCAGCCTCTGGGACTACGTGAGGTGTTGTAAAGATTTGAGACTACGTGGGGTGTTGTCGACTGAGACTACGTGGGGTGTTTCAAATTTGAACTACGTGAGGTTTTTGTCGATTGGGACTAGTGAGGTTTTGAGGTGTTTTAAAGACCTGGCTACGGAGGTGTTGTCAAATTGGGGACTATTGAGGTGTTTAAAGACTGAGAACGTGAGGTTTTTTAAAGGACTCGGAACACGTGAGGTGTTTAAAGGCCCCTTTGAGACTACGTGAGGTGTTGTAAAGACTAGACACGTGAGGTGGAAAGAAGGGACTACGTGAGGTGTTGTCAGACTGAGACTACGTGAGGTTTGTCAAGGATTTGGACTACGTAGGGTTGTCAAGACTGGACTACGTGAGGTTTTGTCAAGACTGAGATACGGAGGTGTTTAAAGATTTTGAGACTACGTGGGGTTTTTGTCAGGACTGGACTAGGGTGAGGTGTTGTCAAGATTTGAGACTACTGAGGTGTTGTAAAGATTTGAACTACGTGAGGTGTTGTAAAGACTGAGACTACGTGGGTGTTGTAAAATTGAACAGTGAGGTGTTTAAAAGCCCCTTGAGACTACGTGAGGTTTTGTCGGGGATTTGAGATACGTGAGGTTTTGTAAAGCCCTGAGACTACGTGGGTGTTGTAAAGTTTTGGACTAGTGAGGTGTTGTAAAGATTTGAACTACGTGAGGTTTTTGTAAAGGAATTGAGATCGTGAGGTTTTTAAAGGATTTGAGACTACGGAGGTGTTGTAAAGTTTGAGATACGGAGGTGTTTGTCGGGGCCTGAGATACGGGGTGTTTAAAAGGGACTGGGAAAGTGAGGTGTGTAAAGACCTGAGACTACTTTGGGGTGTTGTAAAGATTTTAAAGATACGTGGGGTTTTGTCAATTTGAGATACGGAGGTGTGTAAAAGATTTGAGCTACGTGGGGGGTTTGTGGGGGGGGATTTGAGACTACGGGGGTTTTGTAAAGATTTTGAGATAGTGAGGTGTTGTCAAGACCTGGGGGATACGGGGGTGTTGTAAAGGATTGAGATACGTGAGGTGTTGTAAAAGACTTGAGACTACGTGAGGTTTGTCAAGCCCTGGACTACGTGAGGTGTTTGCGGATTTGAGACACGTGAGGTGTTGTAAGACTTGAGATAGTGAGGGTTGTAAAGACTGGCTACGTGAGGTTTTGTAAAGTCTGAGATACGTGATGTTGTCAAATTTGAGACTACGTGAGGTTTTTAAAGATTTGGATACGTGAGGTTTTTTTAAGGGGATTTAGACACGTGGGGTGTTGTCAAATTGAATACTGGGTGTTGAAAGACTGAGACTAGGAGGTGTTGTAAAGACCTGAGACTCTGAGGTTTTGTAAAGATTTGAGCCCGTGAGGTTTTTGTCGACTTGAGACAAAGTGGGGTGTTTTTTAAGACTGTCTCGTCGCCTCAGTAACAACCGCGTCAATTTTTAAAAGGGGAAAAACTTAACTTTTCGCAATATTTTCAGTTTTTTTTACTTTTTCCATTATTTTTGTTATAACTTTAAGATTTATTTTGAGTTTAAAATTAATCTTTTACGAGTACTCGACCTCTGGCCCTGAGTGACGGAAACAGGTCATCTCTTCTGACCTTTGACCTCTAACTGGGTCAGACCAAAGGACCAATTATATAAATGAGAGAGTAATGTCTCACCCAAGTGGACACGCGATCATGTGATGACAGTCTCTCTCTTAGCTGGAATGATGACTGACCTTGTCACCCTGAAGATACCATATTTGATCTCCCCCTCATCTTCGTATACAATGTCAGTAATGATTCCAAACAATTCTCTTCATACCGGGTCACATTAGGCTCACAACTCTCCTGTATAACAACACCAGGAAGACATTAATTCCTAAAATTGAGATTAAGTGAACTCTCAGTGCAGACACACGGTGACATGCACCTCTCAGTGCAGACACACGGTGACATGCACCTCTCAGTGCAGACACACGGTGACATGCAAAAAACCTCTCAGTGCAGACACACGGTGACATGCACCTCTCAGTGCAGACACACGGTGACATGCACCTCTCAGTGCAGACACACGGTGACATGCACCTCTCAGTGCAGACACACGGTGACATGCACCTCTCAGTGCAGACACACGGTGACATGCACCTCTCAGTGCAGACACACGGTGACATGCACCTCTCAGTGCAGACACACGGTGACATGCACCTCTCAGTGCAGACACACGGTGACATGCACCTCTCAGTGCAGACACACGGTGACATACACCTCTCAGTGCAGACACACGGTGACATACACCTCTCAGTGCAGACACACGGTGACATGCACCTCTCAGTGCAGACACACGGTGACATGCACCTCTCAGTGCAGACACACGGTGACATACACCTCTCAGTGCACTCACTGTTCACCCTCCCCCCCCTTTATGATGCATTAAACGCAATGTAATTCATCACACCTAAAAAAAGAAGCGAAAAATCCGTAGGGGTTTATTCAGCATAAACTTGGAGAGCGATTTTGCTATCTGACCGCAGGTCAAGACCCTCTCAGTTCCCGGTAGCACATAACGACGTAAGACAACGACAAACACAACGTTTTTAACAGCTTCAAAATCTGTTACATTACCACGACAGTTTGGGGAAACATAAACCTTTGTTTAAGGGAACATATTGATGTTTTTTTTTTTGGAGGAGAAGGAAGAATTATTTTGTATTTTTTTCCTCACCATTATTGGAGAGGGTAGGTCGTGCACCCCAACCATTATGTGGATAGGTGTAGGTCGTCCCCCCCCCACCTTTATGGGGGTAGGTAAAAGGTCTGCCCCCACCATTATGGGATAGGGTATGGTCTGACCCCCCATTATGGGGAATGGGTGCTAGCGTGCACCCCACCATTTGGGTGTTGTGGTGACGGTACTCCATTAGTCCCTCCACCTTTAAACCTTCATTTAATTCCCAAAGCCAGTAGACAGAAATTTAATTCATAATATTTTTTTCCCCCGATTTTCCCCCGTTTGCCAGCGACCTTTCGCCTCCCTTCACCAGGGCGTAATCCGGGTCAGTTTGGGCTTTTGCTGAGCCCTGGCTTCGTTGGAGAAGGGGGAGCGCATTTGGGTTTTTTCCGGGTTGGGGTGGGGGTGTTGGTTTGGCACCTCCGTGTTGTCGTGAAGAAACACAACCTTTTAGTGTTCCTGTTTGATTGGGGGTTTTTTGGGGTCTCGTGAACGTGAAACATGACAATTACACTTGCAGACTTCTACTTTCTCCAAATCACATTTATTTCGTGTCTTTTTTGAATCGTTCTTTTATAGTCATTCCCTTTAAAAAAGCATTTCTGGCAGTTTAGTTTGTGGTAATCTCGGACTGAAAAATGACATGTGAGGACAGGGGACAACTACACACTAGGTGAGGGCATGACAGAACTAACACTAGTGTGAGGAAAATGACAGTACTACACAATGTGAGGACAGTGACAGTACTACACACTAGGGGGACGTGACAGTACCACACACTATGTGGGACAAGTGAAAATACACACACTGTGTGGGGGGAGTAACAGTACCACCACTTGTGAGGACAGTGACAGTACCACACCCTAGTGGAGGAAGTGACAGTACTACACACTGGTGAGGGCAGTAACAAACCCCCACCCAGTGGAGGACATGACGTACACACCTAGTTGGGGGGGACAGAACAGTACCACACACTAGTGTGAGGGCAGGACTACACACACAGTGTAGGACGTGACAGACTACACACTATGTGAGGGCATAACGTACCCCAACTAGTGTGAGGACAGTGACAGACTACCACTATGTGAGGGGCAGTGACAGTACAAACACAGTGTGAGGACAGTGAAGTACCACACACAGTTAGGACAGTGACAGTACTACACACTATGTAGGACATGACAGACCACACACTAGTGTGAGGACAGTGACAGTATAACCCCAGTGTGAGGGCAGTGACATACTACACACTATGTGAGGACAGTGACAGTACTAAACCCCTATGTGAGACATACTACCACCACTAGGGGACGTGACAGTACTACACACTATGTGAGGACATGACAGTACACACACTAGTTGAGGACAGGACAGACTACACACTAGTGTGAGGGCAGTGACAGTACCACACAAGTGTGAGGACATGACAGTACAACCTAGTGTGAGCAGGACAGTACTACACACTATTGGGACAGTGAAACCACACACTATGTGAGGGCAGGGGCAGTACTACACACAGTGTGAGGACAGTGACAGTACACACACTAGTGGAGGACAGTGACGTACTACCACTATGGAGGACAGTGACAGACTACACCTAGTGTGAGGGCAGTACAGTATACCACAGTGTAGGACGTGACAGTACTACCCTAGTGGAGGGCATGCATACCAACCTAGGGGAGGACAGTGACAGTCTACACACACGGAGGCAGTGACTATACCACTGTGTGAGGACAGTGACAGACTACACAAAAGTGTGAGGGCAGTGACAGACTACAACAAATGTGAAAAAGTGACAGTACTACCCTGTGTGAGGACTAACATAAAAACACACTAGTTTTTACCTGGAGTTTTCCTGGAGAGTTTTTGGGGGGCAACCCCCCCCGGGCCCCTCTGTGACCAGGCCCCCTGGTGGGTCGCGCCCGATCAAACCCGGCTGTGCTGCGGCTGCACGCAAACCAACGAAAAGCCACACCCCTGACAGGAACGTCTTTAGGTGCTTGTCCATCCAGCTTTAAGACGCCAGGGGGGCGTTTGGGAATCCCCCTTATGTGGGCGGGGGGCAGTTGAACACTCGGCCCCTTACACTTATTGTAGGGCCAACGGCTATGACACCCCTGCTTTTCATTGGGGGGAGGGGCATCGTCCCGCCAAGTCTTTGCTTTTGATGATGTTTTCGTGTGCAAATTGGGCAGTCCCTCTAGATTTTTCCCGGTATATAATCATGAAACTCTCCTCCTGCGTTCCGGGAAAACGGTTTAGAAAACCTCAAGCGCTCCCCTAATTGGTTTTTTCTCCGTTATGCGCGCCGTGAAAGTTCCTGTACATTTTCTAGGTCGGCAATTTTTCCCCGCCTTTAAAGGGGCTGGGTTTGAGTGCAGCAAAAATTTCCAGCCCAGATAAACAATGCCTAAGAGTGTCTCATGGGGGTTTTGGGCCCCCCTAGTTTTGAAGGTTCTCATTTTTCCATCCGTCATTTTTTTAGCAATGCGATTGATACAATGTTATGGGCCTTGAAGGGAGATCCCCGACATAATCACTCCTAGGGCTTTTACGTTTTTTTTTCGCTCTATTTTTTTTGGGCCCGAATTTTTTTTGTACCTATGAAGATTTAATTTCCTTCTGTTTCCATACTGATAATTGAAAATTTCCCCATCGTTGAAATTTTATTTTTTCTGCAGCCCACTGAAAATTTGTTGATGCCGCCTGGAGCCTTGCAGTGCTGCAATGGAAGACACGTCATGAGATTCGGGGTTCATCTGCAAAGGAAGACACGGGCTGGGCTACATCCTGTCTATGTCGGATATGGGGATGGGGGAAAAAGAGGGGAGCATACGTGCCTTTTGGGGGGAAAGGGCTTTCACCGACTGCCTCGACTTTACTCTGTTGACGACTACTCCTGTGTCTTTATGGGGAAATTTTATAGATCCATCCCCCGATTTTTCCTTTTTAATCCTTTAGCGCGCTTTTTTGGCGATTACCCAGGGCACACGTCAAAGGCTTTTGAAAAGTCTGTATATATTACATCTGCATCTTTTGTCTTCTAGTGTTTTAGGACCTTGTCGATGACCAGTATTAACAGCAGGACGACCTGTTCTAAACCCATGTTGCCCCGGGTTTGTGAAACTGAGGGGTTTTCTAGGGGGTGGTACTTGCTTCTTAGGACCCTTTCAAAGATTTTTATGATATGGGATGTTAGTGCTATTGTCTGTAGTTTTTTGCTGTTGCTTTACCCCCCCTTGGGGAGGGGGGCAAATTCGTTTTTTTAGTAACTGAGGGAGACCCCCCCTGTCCATCTCCCTCCCATAGGGGGAAAAAGGGCCCTGATAGGGCTTCTTGCAGTTTTTTGATGAACACAGAGTTCCATGATCTGGCCCTGGGCGAGTGCATGGGCAACATTTTATCCCTTTTGAAGTCATTTGGCCAGGATAACATCGGATAGGCTTTTTGTTAGTCAAATTTTTTTGGGTCTCTCAAAAAAATTCATTTTGGTCTTTACTCTCGTCTGGTTAGCGCTTGCAAAAACTGAGTCATATTGGGGGCTTAACTCACTCTTTCCCCGCTGTCCTTGTTAGGGCCCTCTTTTTTAAGTAGGGGGCCCCAAAACGGGGCGTTTTTTTCGATTTTGATTTTGGGTAGGGGAAGAAAAACTTTGGGTTTCTTTTGATTTCTTATGGCTTTTGTTCTTCCCGCGATTCCCCGACTCCTAAAAGGTTCTTTAGCTTAAGTTCGATGCTTGCTATTTCTCGACCATTTTTCCCCCCGCGCATTTCAATATATTACCTCTTTTAGCCCTTGTTATTCTTTTCCGTCGCCCGTAAAGGGAGCGCCTGTCTCTTTCTATTTTACATCACCCCCCTTTTTTTTAGAGGGAAAAAGCCTTGTGCATAATCGAGTGCCCACCGAGTTAAACTGTTCTAGCATAATTTGGGTCTGTTTGCTTAGTATATCTTCCCACTTAAACGTTAGGACTTTGGTTACTTGTCCCCCTTTATTTTTTTTTATGAATAATTTGGTGAATGCTCCTCATACTAGTCTCATTTGTCGTCTGGGGCTCCATGCATACTGTCTGAACCTCAATTATGTTGTGATCTGAGTATATTGTTTTTGATATGGGGACATTTCTTATCAGTCACATTTTTAGTGAAGAAGGCTAGTTATTCCCCAGTCTTTTAGCCTATTTTTTGCTGGGTTTAAATTGAATTTTGTGCAGAGTTTTAAAAAGCTTGTAGTTGAGTTTTCTCGAGCGCCCCCCTGGTTTTTTTTTCTGCAACAATTTATTGCATATTCCTCCATTTTGGGTGCTTAAGTTGAAACCCCCAGGAAAGATTTGGGTGCAGGAGCTGGAAGATTTCCGAAGGGGGTAAATTTTTTTAAAGCTGTTTCCTGGAATTGCGGGGATTTTGCACCCGGGAGGTTGTAGACTCCCCCCAAAATGATAGTTTTGGTTTCGCCCTTTACGCTAAAACTCCACTACGTCTTTAGGCATTAAGCATTCTGTGCAAAACAGTGACTCTGCAAGTACAGGCCAACCCCCCCTTTTCCCTGTTCACTCTGTCACATCGTAAGTTGAAACCTGGGATCCATACTTCTTGCCCAAATGATCCTTTTAGTGGGTTCAGTGAAAGCCGCGAACTTTGCCTTTCCTCTGCAAGCGTCCCGGATGAAAGGATTTTGTTGTTTGTAGCGGGCTTTGACCCTGAAAATTTTGCAAAGAAAAAATGTTTTGGGAGGTGTATTGTTGGTACTGGGGGGGATTTTTTTTCCGGCATTAGTATCTGTACTTTTGGGGTTTGGAGTGGAGGCCATCGTTTGGGGTTTTCCACCGGGAATGAGGGTTTTGGGTGACGATTTCCCCAAATTTCCCTCCCGTTTTTTTCCCTTCCCTGGCACAAAAAAACCTCTCCCCTTGAGTGGCTGTGGTCCCAGGTTTCCCCGGGCCTGGATGTTTGATCTTTTGCCCCTTTTTGATGGTTTCCCGCAATTTTAAGTTATAGCACGTCTTCCCTGGGGGAAAGAGGTACACATTTCGGGTAAAAAAGCTTACGGAAGGGAGTTTGCATTTTCCGTTTTCATAGGGCAGGCATTTTCTAGGGTGGTCATAGTTGCTTTCCCCATCTTTTTTCCAGATTTCCCTGCCACAGATCCCAAAGTGCATATAGTGACGTTTGTTTCCGCTTCCCTTGGGGTTTCTGTACTTATTCCCTTTGGTGCATGTTTCCCTTTCTTACTTTTCCCCCCAGCACCAAAAATGGACTCCCACCATTTTTTGGGAAATTACCCCACTATTGCATTGGAGTCCCTTGTTGCTATTTCCCGCGGAAATTTTTAGTTTGCAATATTGGTTTTTCTTTCTTTGACTACACTTGTTTTTCCCCACTTTTGGCTCCCCTTCCCCTATAGGGCTTTATATGTATTCCCTTTCCCGCGTATAATTCCCACTCCCCGGAATATCTCCCGCTTCACCTTTCGTCTCCCAGGGCAGTACTCCAGTTCACCATTTTTTGTCTCCCCGGACAGCACCTCCCCTTTACCAAATGCTCCCCGGGCAGTAAAACTCCACTCCACCATTTCTGTCTCCCAGGACAGCACCCCCAGCTTCACCATTTCTGCTCCCAGGCAGTATTCCCCGCTTCCAACCCTTTTGTCTCCCCGGACAGACCTCCCCTTCCCATTATGCTCCCCGGCACACCCCCGCTTCCCCTTACTGTCTCCCCCGACAGCACCTCCAGCTTACCTTTTGCTCCCCGGGAAACACCTCCAGCTTCACCATTACTGTCTCCCCCGGAAAGCCTATCAGCCCCACATTATGACTACCAAAACCCCTCCAGCCTTACGATTACCATGGCCCCTATCAAGGGGAGTACCCTTCACCCATTTTATGTTCCCCTCTGTTGTAGAAAGCTTCCATTTTTTTATGAAAGCAGCTTTTATTTGCCTCTTTTAAAACCCTTGTGATTTTAGTCCATTTTTTCCCCCTTTTAGCTACCAAAAACACTTCTTGTTTTAAACTGCTTGTAGCTAGTTTTGGGATATCGCACAAGGGGCATGACACCAAATTTCCCCAAAAAAAGCAAATTTATCCATGTGGAAAGCCCCTTTTTGACTGACCCAAAACTACACAGGGCTTATAATGATTTGAATGGTTGATTTTTATGCAATTTACTACAACCTCTTGAAAAATTTTATTTAAAAACCCTTTAAAAAAGCCAGCTATTTGTATTTTTGTTTCAAAATCTTTTTTGTATATTGGAACTTACCGCAGTTTTCCCGATTTTAATGTTTGTGTTTATAGGGCGCCTACAACCCCATCCGTTTACAGTCTGCTTTATTGTCCAACGAAACTGTTTGAAACCAGTCCCGGGTTCGGACCAGTCAAGGGTTCGGACCAGGCAAGGGTTCGGGCCAGACGATCTGCTCTGATCAGTGGGTCACTTATTTTAAAACATACTGGTCGGTGATTTGAGCTAACACATGAAGGATCTACTGGAAATTATCTACCCGAGTAATATGTGATTTGACTGATACAAAAAGTATAACTTGCGTGTTGAAGAGCCGGTGATATCTGGCAGCTCCTACAATGACGAACGGTCACCTCCTTGTTTATCAATCGCTGTATCTGGCTTTTCTCTTTTTTTTTTTTTTTTTCTTTTTTCCGTCTCCACCACAATAAATGCTATATTATCACTATAGTTGACTGGTGCAAATTTTGGAGGAAGGACGCTTTTTCTGTAGTAATAATTGCTTCTCGTTGTGTATATTTCGACTGCTGGTAACTACAGGTTATATGAAATTCACAGTAACGTCTCGTATTTCAAGAAAAAGAAACTAATGAAAGTCACTCCACTCCACTAAGTACCATTATAATACTGGTTAGTTGCTACTACAACACTGTATTCTGATAATCACTGGTATCACTAGATTATATGCGAGTACACTGGCAAGCCAGGAAGATTATTAAAAAACAGCTGACCTGTGGTAAGTTCTGGCGACTTCTGGCACCTGCCTCTATAGGCTTATCACTTCATTTACAAATTCACTCTGTTTTCAAATGACACTTTAGCCTTTATCATCAATATACTAGGGAGCCACTGTAGTATACACTATACACTATGTATACTCAATGTTATCAGGGAGACTTTCTTTCCTCTGACATGAAAAGTTCAATTATTATTTTTTTTTTTCCACACGGGACAGGCCTATGATTCCCCTCTGGCAGTAAACTCTGCTAGTGCACACTAATTCTCCTTTTTTTACTCAGTATATAATGTTTTCCGCCCAAGATTTGTTCCAGGCGCTAGAGGGATGTATCGTATAGGATTGATGACACAAATTAAAGTTCTAGCACGTAAGAGCGACCGTGAAAACACCAGAAAGCCGGGAGCACAACGAGGCACGGTGACACGCTGACAAGTGGCCACTACAGTGACAGTACTACACACTAGTGTGAGGACAGTGACAGTACTACACACTAGTGTGAGGACAGTGACAGTACCACACACTAGTGTGAGGACAGTAACAGTACCACACACTAGTGTGAGGACAGTGACAGTACTACACACTAGTGTGAGGACAGTGACAGTACTACACACTAGTGTGAGGACAGTGACAGTACTACACACTAGTGTGAGGACAGTGACAGTACCACACACTAGTGTGAGGACAGTGACAGTACCACACACTAGTGTGAGGACAGTGACAGTACCACACACACTAGTGTGAGGACAGTAACAGTACCATACACTAGTGTGAGGACAGTGACAGTACCACACACACTAGTGTGAGGACAGTGACAGTACCACACACTAGTGTGAGGACAGTGACAGTACCACACACACTAGTGTGAGGACAGTAACAGTACCATACACTAGTGTGAGGACAGTGACAGTACTACACACTAGTGTGAGGACAGTGACAGCACCACACACACTAGTATGAGGACAGTGACAGTACTACACACTAGTGTGAGGAGAGTGACAGTACCACACACACTAGTGTGAGGACTGTAGCAGTACCACACACTAGTGTGACGACAGTGACAGTACCACACATTTAAAAAT
>NC_069409.1:50989308-51027782 GCF_026875155.1 Cherax quadricarinatus | reverse complement strand
CCTGTGACCGGGGGGGCCCCACAGGGGTCAGCCCTGGGCCCATCTGTTCTGGTATTTGTAACGACATGACGGAAGGAAAAAACTCCGGGGTGTCCCTGTTTGCAGATACTGAATTGATGAGAAGAATTCACTCGATCGAAGCCCAGGCAGAACTACAAAGGGATCTGGACAGGCTGCAGACCTGGTCCGCAATTGACTCCTGGAGTTCAATCCCCCCAAGTGCAAAGTCATCAAGATTGGGGAAGGGCAAAAGAAGACCGCAGACGGAGTACAATCTAGGGGGCCAGAGACTACAAACCTCACTCAAGGAAAAGATCTTGGGTGAGTATAACACCAGGCACATCTCCTGAAGCGCACATCAACCAAATAACTGCTGCAGCATATGGGCGCCTAGCAAACCTCAGAACAGCATTCCGACATCTTAATAAGGAATCGTTCAGGACCCTGTACACCGTGTACGTTAGGCCCATATTGGAGTATGCGGCACCAGTTTGGAACCCACACCTAGCCAAGCACGTAAAGAAACTAGAGAAAGTGCAAAGGTTTGCAACAAGACTAGTCCCAGAGCTAAGAGGAGAGGTTAAGGGAAATCAACCTGACGACACTGGAGGACAGGAGAGATAGGGGGACATGATAACGACATACAAAATACTGAGAGGAATTGACAAGGTGGACAAAGACAGGATGTTCCAGAGATTGGACACAGTAACAAGGGGACACAGATGGAAGTTGAAGACACAGATGAATCACAGGGATGTTAGGAAGTATTTCTTCAGCACCAGAGTAGTCAGTAAGTGGAATAGTTTGGGAATGCGATGTAGTGGAGGCAGGATCCATACATAGCTTTAAGCAGAGGTATGATAAAGTTCACGGTTCAGGGAGAGTGACCTAGTAGCGATCAGTGAAGAGGCGGGGCCAGGAGCTTGGACTCGACCCCCGCAACCTCAACTAGGTGAGTACACACACACACACACACACACACACACACACACACACACACACACACACACATACACACACGCACACACACACACACACACACACACACACACACACACACACACACACACTAACTAACACACAACACACACACACACACACACACACACACACACACACACACACACACACAAACACACACACAAACACACACACACACACACACACACACACACACACACACACACACACACAAACACACACACACACACACACACACACACACACACACACACACACACACACACTAACACACACACACACACACACACACACACACACACACACACACACACACACACACACACACCACACACACAAACACACACACACACACACACACACACACACACACACACACACACACACACAAACACACACACACACACACACCACACACAACACACACACACACACACACAACCACAAACACACACACACACACACACACACACACACACACACACAAGAGAGAGAGAGGGGTGGATCGACTGCATTTTTTTGGACTGCAAAAAGGCCTTCGACACAGTTCCTCACAAGAGGTTACTGCAAAAGCTAGAAGATCAGGCACACATAACAGGAAAGGCACTGCAATGGATCAGAGAATACCTGACAGGGAGGCAACAATGAGTCATGGTACGTGACGAGGTGTCAGAGTGGGCGCTTGTGACAAGCGGGGTTTACCTGGAGTTTACCTGGAGAGAGTTCCGGGGGTCAACGCCCCGCGGCCCGGTCTGATACCAGGCCTCCTGGTGGATCAGAGCCTGATCAACCAGGCTGTTGCTGCTGGCTGCACGCAAACCAACATACGAGCCACAGCCCGGCTGATCCGGAACTGACTTTAGGTGCTTGTCCAGTGCCAGCTTGAAGACTGCCAGGGGTCTGTTGGTAATCCCCCTTATGTGTGCTGGGAGGCAGTTGAACAGTCTCGGGCCCCTGACACTTATTGTATGGTCTTTAACGTGCTAGTGACCCCCTGCTTTTCATTGGGGGGATGGTGCATCGCCCTGCCAAGTTTTTTTGCTTTCGTAGTGGGTGATTTTCGTGTGCAAGTTCGGTACTAGTCCCTCTAGGATTTTCCAGGTGTATTAATCATGTATCTCTCCTCCTGCGTTCCAGGGAATACAGGTTTAGGAACCTCAAGCGCTCCCAATAATTGAGGTGTTTTATCTCCGTTATGCGCGCCGTGAAAGTTCTCTGTACATTTTCAGGTCGGCAATTTCACCTGCCTTGAAAGGTGCTGGTTATGTGCGCAATATTCCAGCCTAGATAGAACAAGTGACCTGAAGAGTGTCATCATGGGTTGGCCTCCCTAGTTTTGAAGGTTTTTCATTATCCATCCTGTCATTTTTCTAGCAGATGCGATTGATACAATGTTATGGTCCTTTAAGGGAGATCCTCCGACATGATCACTCCCAGGTCTTTGACGTTGGTGTTTCGCTCTATTTTGTGGCCAGAATTTGTTTTGTACTCTGATGAAGATTTAATTTTTCCCCATGTTTACCATATCTGAGTAATTGAAATTTCTCATCGTTGAACTTCATATTGTTTTCTGCAGCCCACTGAAAGATTTGGTTGATGTCTGCCTGGAGCTTTGCAGTGTCTGCAATGGAAGACACTGTCATGCGATTCGGGTGTCATCTGCAAAGGAAGACACGGTGCTGTGGCTGACATCCTTGTCTATGTCGGATATAAGGGTAGGAACAAAGAGGGAGCGAGTACTGTGCCTTGTGGAACAGAGCTTTTCACCGTAGCTGCCTCGGACTTTACTCTGTTGACGACTACTCTCTGTGTTTTGTTAGTGAGGAAATTATAGAAACCATCGACCGACTTTTCCTGTTTTCCTTTTGCACGCATTTTGTGCGCTATTACCCCATGGTCACACTTGTCGAAGGCTTTTGCAAAGTCTGTATATATTACATCTGCATTCTTTTTGTCTTCTAGTGCATTTAGGACCTTGTCGTAGTGGTCCAAAAGTTGAGACAGACAGGAGCGACCTGTTCTAAACCCATGTTGCCCTGGGTTGTGTAACTGATGGGTTTCTAGATGCGTGGTGATCTTGCTTCTTAGGACCCTTTCAAAGATTTTTATGATATGGGATGTTAGTGCTATTGGTCTGTAGTTCTTTGCTGTTGCTTTACTGCCCCTTTGTGGAGTGGGGCTATGTCTGTTGTTTTTAGTAACTGTGGGACGACCCCCCAGTCCATGCTCCCTCTCCATAGGATGGAAAAGGCTCGTGATAGGGGGTTCTTGCAGTTCTTGATGAACACAGAGTTCCATGAGTCTGGCCCTGGGGCAGAGTGCATGGGCATGTCATTTATCGCCTGTTCGAAGTCATTTGGCGTCAGGATAACATCGGTAGGCTTGTGTTAATCAAAATTTTGTGGCTCTCTCATAAAAAATTCATTTTGATCTTCGACTCTCAGTCTGGGGTTTGCGGCTTGCTAAAAACTGAGTCATATTGGGACTTGAGTAGCTCACTCATTTCCTTGTTGTCATCGTGTAGGACCCATCTTGTTTAAGTAGGGGCCCAATACTGGACGTTGTTCTCGATTTGATTTGGCATAGGAGAAGAAATACTTTGGTTTCTTTCGATTTCAATTTTTGGCTTTTAGTTCTTCCCGCGATTCCTGACTCCTAAAGGATTTTTTAGCTTAAGTTCGAGCTTCTATTTCTCTACCCTGTCCCCTACGCATTTCAATATGTGTTGTAGTCCTGGATGTGTGAGTGTTGTCGTCTGAGTGTGTAGTTTGTATCTGAGTGTGTGAGCGTGTAGTCTGGTGTGTGAGTATGTATTCTGAGTGTGTGAGTGTTGTAGTCTGAGTGTGTGAGTGTTGTATCCTGAGTGTGTGAAGTGTTGTAGTCTGAGTGTGTGGAGTGTTGTAGTCTGGAGTGTGTGGAGTATTGTAAGTCTGAGTGTGTGAGTGTTGTAGTCTGAGTGTGTGAGTGTTGTAGTCTGAGTGTGTGAGTGTTGTATCCCTGAGTGTGGAGTGTTGTAGTCCTAGTGTGAGTGTTTGTATCTGAGTGTGTGAGTGTTGTAGTCTAGTGTGTGATGTTGTAGTCTGAGTGTGTGAGTGTAGGTAGTCTGAGTGTGTGATGTTGTAAGTCTGAGTGTGTGAGTGTTGTATCTGAGTGTGAGTGTTTGTAGTCTGAGTGTGTGAGTGTTGTAGTCTGAGTGTGAGTGTTGTAGTCTGAGTGTGTGAGTATTGTAGTCTGAGTGTGTGAGTGTTGTAGTCTGAGTGTGTGAGTGTGTAGACTGATTGTGAGTGTTTTGTAGTCTGAGTGTGTGAGTGTTGTAGTCTGAGTGTGAAGTGTGTAAGTCTAGTGTGTAGTGTTGTAGTCTGAGTGTGAGTGTTGTAAAGTCTGAGTGTGGTGGAGTGTTTGTAGTCTGATGTGGTGATGTTGTTGGTCAGAGTGTGTGAGTGATTTAGTCTGATGTGTGAGCGTTGTAGTCCCTGAGTGTGTGGTGTTGTAGTCTGAGTGTGTGAGTGTTTGTAGTCTGAGAGTGTGGTGTTTGTAGTCTGAGTGTGTGAGTGTTGTAGTCTGAGTGGTGTGATATTGTAGTCTGAGTGTGTGCGTGTTTGAATCTGAGTGTGTGATGTTGTAGTCTAGTGTGTGAGTGTTGTAGTCAGAGTGTGTGAGTGTTGTTAGTCTGAGTGTGTGAGTGTTGAGTCTGAGTGTTTGATGTTGTAGTCTGATGTGTGAGTGTTTTGTATCCTGAGTGGTGTGGTATTTGTATCTGAGTGTGTGAGTGTTGTAGTCCTGAGAGTGTGAGTGTTGTAGTCCTGAGTGTGTGAGTGTTGTAGTCTGATGTGTGAGTGATGTAAGTCTGAGTGTGTGAGTGTTGTAGTCTGAGTGTGTGAGTGTTGTAGTCTGAGTGTGTGAGTGTTTGTAGTCCTGAGTGTGAGTGTTTGTAGTCTGATGTGTGAGTGTTGTAGTCTAAGTGTGTGATGTTTGTAGGTCTGAGTGTGTGATGTTGTAGTCCTTAGTAGTGTGTGATGTTGTAGTCTGGTGTGGAGTGTTGTAGCTGAGTGTGTGAGAGTTGTAGTCTGAGTGTGAGTTTTTGTAGCTAGTGGTGTGAGTGCTTGTAGTCTGAGTGTGTGAGTGTTTGTAAGTCTGAGTGTGGAGTGTTGAAGTCTGAGTGTGTGAAGTGTTGTAGTCTGAGTGTGTGTGTTGTAGTCTGAGTGGAGTGTTGTAGTCGAGTGTGTGAGTGTTTGTAGTCCTGAGTGTGTGAAGTGTTGTAGTCTAGTGTGTGAGTGTTGTAGTCTGAGTGTGTGAGTGTTGTAGTCTGAGTGTGTGAGTGTTTGTAGTCTGAGTGTGTGAGTGTTTAGTTCTGAGTGTGAGTGTTGTAGTCTGAGGGGTGAGTGTTGTAGTCTAGTGTGAGTTTGTAATGTCTGAGGTGTGTGATTGTTGTAGTCCAGGTGTGATGTTTTGTGTCTGAGTGTGTGAGGTTGTAGTCTGAGTGTGTGAGTGTTGTCGTCTGAGTGTGTAGTGTTGTAGTCTGAGTGTTTGAGTGTTGTAGTCTGAGTGTGTGTTGTAGTCCAGAGTGTGATGTTGTAGTCTGAGTGTGAGTGTTGTATCTGAGTGTGTGAGTGTTGTAGTCCTGAGTGTGGTGAGTGATTGTAGTCTGAGTGTGTGAGTGTTGTATCTGAGTGTGTGAGTGTTAGTAGTCTGAGTGTGTGAGTGTTGTAGTCGAGTGTGGAGTGGTTGTAGTCTGAGAGGGGGGGGGGGGTGTGAAGTGTTGTAGTCTGATGTGTTAAGGTTGTAGTCAGAGGTGTGTGAGTGTTGTAGTCTGAGTAGTGTGAGTGTGTTAGTCCTGAAGTGTGTGAGTGTTGTATCGAGTGGTGTGAGTGTTGTATCAGAGTGTGAGTGTTGCGGACTAACTGCCTCCCACAGGTCTATGAGCCCCAGCAGTGTTCACTCTAGCATCGTATAAGTAACATCCCGTAAGAAAAAGGTGTGGTGTATACGCAGGGCTATGTGATATACACCTTTTGATATTTTCTTAGATGGGGTTTCCAGATTTAGTGGGCCTTGGGTTAGGTTGTTGCATGCTGTGGCCCACTGACCACAGTATATATCACAGCCTGGAAGATCTGTACAGTTTCGTCTTGAAGATAAGTAGGTAGGTGATCTAGTTCTCCTCTTGATACTTTTACACTCGTATCCCAGCAGTTTCTGATAGCTTCTGGTAAGGATGTTTTGAATAATCGAGGGCCACGGATGTTGAGAAGGGTTCTCTCATTTGGCCCATGAACGCCTTTTTTTAACAGTGTTTTATTTTACAACCTCCTCCCATATCCTCACTCCAGTATGTGTTTCTGGCCGTGTGCAGATTTGAGACCAGACCCTCAAAGTACCTTCCAGGTATATATTGTAACATATCTCTCTGCTCCAGTATACGTATTTAGGACTTTAAGACGTTTCCAATAATTTAAATGCTTTATTGGCTCTATGTACACGGTAAACAATCTCTGTATCTGTTCCAGCTCTGACATTTCTCCTGCCTTGAACGGGGCCGTCAACACTGACCAACACTGCGAATGAGAGAGCACAAACCATTTGAAAAGTGTCATCACTGTAACTATTTCCCTTGTATGAAGTTCTCATTCTCCACCCATCAATCTTCCTGCTGTAGTGATAATTGTCTTCTTGTGTTTTTTGATGGAAAATCTAGCTGATATTATTTCTTCAGTCACTTCATATGTTTTTCTTGTTCTATTTGGTGACTTTTTAGTTTTGTACACTGTGTCTCTTCAGTACTCTCAATCATCATTAACTGAATATATTCTTCACTGAAAGGCTCATGACTCATAATGGATACCAACAACAAGATCATTGGAGAAGCCAGGTGTATAGATTACTTTAAAAATCCGGAAAAAAGGAATTTAACGTAACAATTGCTAAGGATCCCATCACCATTGGATTACTCACTTCATGATTAAAGTTTATGCTAGCCAAGAAGAAATCCTAAGGAGAATGTAAGATTATCTTTGGTAAATCGTGTCTAGCATTAGAAATAATATTAGGAGAGAAGCAAATAATGAAAATGCTGTTATAGAATGCATTAGAAGCCTGAGCAGATCTAATCCCACTATGAAACATGAACGTAGATAAGTATGTTTATGAGCAACATGCAATGTGAACAGACAGACTGATGTTGTAGTGGCCAGGCTTTAGGCTTGGTTACAAGTACTTCAGGCAGTTTGGGAGACACACAGATGATTGATCAAACTAAATGTAAATTATGTGATCAGGCATATGGTCACTCTCTTGAACACTATGTGCTTAATTGTCCACTTATTGAGGAATACAGAGACAGACAGTATAATAACCTATGTGACATGTCAAGATAATCTTCTGAATTAAAATAAGATATCAGATATACTAAGCAAATTTCCTAAATTTGCTTGTAACAGACAAGTGAACTGTAGATATAAATCCAAATGTATACCTGTAATCCTTTTGGGGCCTACCGAGCTCCTAGGCCTTTTATGTATCCATATGCTTCTTGCGCTAACCGTCCACAAGATGGATATGGGATGCACAATAAACTAGCCACTTCGGTGGCAAAATCTAATCTAATCAATTCTTTGCTCTTTCCACATCTCAGCAACTGGAACTTGTCACCACTGAAGGTTACATTCTCCAGTGTCAACATGTTCCTGTAACTTTGCTGTGTCTTCTGCCCAGTGATTTTCAGGTTATTTATGGAATCCTCCGCTAATGGTTACATGAACTTGGCAGTGTTTTTAATCTATGTCACTATCAAGAAAGAATTTGCAAATATATCTGACAAATACAGTCACACGGTACACAAATATATCTGACAAATACAGTCACACGGTACACAAATATATCTGACAAATACAGTCACACGGTACACAAATTATATCTATCTGACAAATACAGTCACACGGTACAGAACACAAATATATCTTGACAAATACAGTCACAGGGGTACACAAATATATCTGATAAATACAGTCACACGATACACAAATATATCTGACAAATACAGTCACAGGGTACACAAATACAGTCACAGGGTACACAAATAGTCACAGGGTACACAAATACAGTCACAGGGTACACAAATACAGTCACAGGGTACACAAATACAGTCACAGGGTACACAAATACAGTCACAGGGTACACAAATACAGTCACAGGGTACACAAATACAGTCACAGGGTACACAAATACAGTCACAGGTACACAAATCAGTCACAGGGTTACACAAATACAGTCACAGGGTCACATATACAGTCACAGGGTTACCCAAATACAGTCACAGGGTACACAAAACAGTCACAAGGGTACACCAAATACAGTCACAACAGGGTCACAAATACGAGTCCAGGGTACACAAATACAGTCACAGGGTACACAAATACAGTCACAGGGTACACAAATACAGTCACAGGGTACACAAATACAGTCACAGGGTACACAAATACAGTCACAGGGTACACAAATACAGTCACAGGGTACACAAATATAGTCAACAGGATAAACAAATACGTC
Source organism: Cherax quadricarinatus (assembly GCF_026875155.1). Lineage (NCBI taxonomy): Eukaryota > Metazoa > Arthropoda > Malacostraca > Decapoda > Parastacidae > Cherax > Cherax quadricarinatus. Next base: position 51,019,256 of record NC_069409.1, on the reverse strand, counting down.
ACAGGTACACAAATACAGTCACAGGGACAACAAATACAGTCACAGGTAACAAATACAGTCACAGGGTACACAAATACAGTCACAGGGTACACAAATAACCTCTACTCATCTATTTTTTTTCCTTTTCCTTCCTTAGTTTTTCCTTTCTTCTGCCTAAGTGTGTTCTGTCCTTCAGTCCCCCCCCCAGTGTTTTTGGTCCTACCCCTTGTGGCTAGGACCACTACGACTACCTTCCATTACTACTACTATTGCCTCCCTCACTCCCCCTTCTTCATTGTGCCCACTATAACTATCCTCTCTTCACTTCTACTACTACTACTACCACTACTACTACTACTACTTCCACTACCAGTCTTTCCTCCCTACTTTTCTACTCCACTTACTACTCCTACTACTACCACTACTAACTACTACTTCCAACCTAACCATCTTCCTCCCTACTTTCTAGGCGCCACTACTACTACACTAACCACTACTACATACTACTTTCCACTACCAAGTCTTCCTCGCTACTTTCTACTAACCACACTATCACTACTACTACTAACTACTACTATCACTATTCTACTATCACTACTACTAATACTTACCACTACTACTACTACTATCACTACTATACAATTACTATCACTACTACTATTACTATCTCAAACTACTAACTATCACAAACTACTAATATCACTACTACTACTACTATCACATATACTAATACAACTATCACTACTACTACTATCACTAATACTACTACTAACCACAACTACTAACACTACTACTAACTATCACACTACTATTACTAATTCTATACTACTACTATCCACTACTACTACTACTACCACTACTATATCACTACTACTTACTATCACTACTACTACTACTATCACTACTACTACTATCACTACTATTTTCTACTACTACCACTACTACTATCACTACTACTACTACTCACTCTTACTACTAACTATCACTACTACTACTACAATCCCTACTAAATATCCTACTACAACTACTTACCACTACTACAATCACTATAATACTATCACTACTACTATTACTAATCTCTACTACTACTATCCCTACATTCTACTATCACTACTACTATCTAACTATCGCACTAACAACACTACTACTCTACCACTAACTACCATTACCAGAACTCTTGGTGCCGTTCCTGCCCTCCCCTCGCGTATATATACTAGCTCCCTCACTCTTTTGTATTGCAATGACTTTGTAAACGGTCCAAGTCGATCGAACGCGTCGTAAGCCCCTCTCTTCTATGTGGCGGGTTTATTTGTGTATTGTTCCAACACGGAATTTTTTTTTATTCTTTGCAGTCAATGGGTGACTGACACACTAAAATAAGGGCAACAGTTTTTCTATAATGGGGAAAAGTAGGCAGATAGATAATGATCTTTTTCTGACAACAGAGGCCAAAGAGTATTGAAGACAAGAGCAACAATTCAGTGTTAGTAGAGTAAACAAGGCCGGTAACTGCTCTCAGTAGTAACTGAATACTACTGAAACTGGTGTAAAAAACGTAAACCCCCAAGGCATTGTCCTCTGTGAACCTCGTCCCAAAACGATCAAAAAGATTACAGTGCTGTATGGATAACTGCTTCAGATAACTTTGATTATAAAAAACAGATCTGAATATCTAAAATGATATAAGGATCATTATGATGAGTAAACAAATAGTGTATCAGGATCACTAGTTTTCTGATAGTATGGTAGTTGTGATAAATGTTTTAAAAAACCACTAGTTGAAGACTGAGACACTTATGCAACATATGGGAATCATTTTGAGGAAACGTTTCGCCACACAGTGGCTTCAACAATCTGAATACAAAGTAAAAGGTGTAAGGAGAGAGGATTTCGAGGTAATCAGTCCCTCAAGCCTGGAGTCGAATGTGTTTCGTTCTATCAATCTTGTGAATTACACATAGGGCCGTAGACGTGGCTTATATACTGTAGTGAGGTGAGGTGAGGTGAAGCAGGAGGAGGCGGGGTCATAGTGGTACCATCCACTTAGTCGAAGTAGTCTACGTCCAAAGGTTGGACAAGTGTGAGAATTCGTTGTATCAAGATCCATGATGCTGGCAGTGTCTGACAGTTGTGATGAATAGGTTTAAAAAAACCAACAAGTTCCGAATGAGAGAGCATGACCGAATTGAAAAGTGTCACCACTGGCATCATTTCCCTTGTTTTAAAGGTTCTTATTACCCATCCCGTCTTTTCTCCTGGCTGTCGTGACCTCTGTCTTATTATGTTTCTTGAAGGAAGGGTCAGTTGACATAATTATTCTCTAGATTTTCACGTGTTCCTTTCGTTCTATCTGATGATCTTCTTGAGTTTTGTATACAGTGTTCTTTTTAAGTTCATCATTCTTTCCGTGTCTCATCAGTTGGAACTTATCACCACTGAACGTCATGGTGTTCTCCACTGCCCACTGGAAAACACTACTTAGTATATCTTACTGCAATTTTTCAGTATCTTCTACCAAAGTGACTTTCATACTTATTTTAGTGTCATTTGCAAATAACAATACAGAACTGTGACGGAGTTTTTTACTGTCAGGTACTGAAAAAGTGTCCAACAGGTACTGAGGATTGTCACAGTACTGAGGAGTTCAGCAGGTACTGAAAAGGGTCCAAACAGGACTGAGGAGTGTCAGCAGGTCTGAGGAGTTCAGCAGGTACTGAGAGTGTCAACGGACTGAGGATTCCAGCGGTACTGAGGATGTCAGCAGGTACTGAGGATTGTCAGCAGGTACGAGGATTGTCAGCAGGTACTGAGGGATTGTCAAGCAAGGTACTGAGAGTGTCCCAACAGGTACTGAGGAGTGCAGCAGGTTTGAGGAGTGTCAGCAGGTACTGAGGATTGTCAGCAGGTACTGAGGAGTGTCAACAGGTACTGAGGAGTGTCAACAGGTACTGAGGAGTGTCAGCAGATACTGAGGAGTGTCAACAGGTACTGAGGAGTGTCAGCAGGTATTGAGGAGTGTCAGCAGGTACTGAGGATTGTCAGCAGGTACTGAGGAGTGTCAACAGGTACTGAGGAGCGTCAGCAGGTAGTGAAGTGACAGCATGTACTGAGGAGTGTCAGCAGGTACTGAGGAGTGTCAACAGGTATTGAGGAGTGTCAACAGGTACTGAGGAGTGTCAGCAGGTAGTGAAGTGACAGCATGTACTGAGGAGTGTCAGCAGGTACTGAGGATTGTCAGCAGGTAACTGAGAGAGGTCAACAGGTACTGAGGAGTGTCAGCACAGGTAGTGAAGTGACAGCATGTTATGAGGAGTGTCCAGCAGGTACTGAGGATGTCAGCAGGGCAGAAGGAGTGTCAACAGGTACTGAGAGAGTCAAACAGGTTCAGTGGATTGTCAGCAGTACTGAGAATTGTCTGCAAGGTACTGTGATGTCAGCAGGTACTGGAGGATGTTAACAGGTACTGAGGATTTAGCAGGTACTGAGGATTGTCAGCAGGTACTGAGGATTGTCAGCAGGTACTGAGGATAGTCAGCAGCAGGTACTGAGGAGTGTCAACAGGTACTGAGGATTTAGCAGGTACTGAGGATTGTCAGCAGGTACTGAGGAGTGTCAACAGGTACTGAGGATTGTCAGCAGGTACTGAGGATAGTCACCAGGTACTGAGAAGTGTCAACAGGTACTGAGAAGTGTCAACAGGTACTGAGGATTGTCAGCAGGTACTGAGGATAGTCACCAGGTACTGAGGAGTGTCAACAGGTACTGAGGAGTGTCAGCAGGTACTGAGGAGTGTCAACAGGTACTGAGGATTGTAGCAGGACTGAGAAGTCAGCAGGTACAGAGAGGTGTCAACAGGTACTGAGGATTGTCAGCAGGTACTGAGGAGAGTCAACAGGTACTGAGGATTGTCAGCAGGTACTGAGGATAGTCACCAGGTACTGAGAAGTGTCAACAGGTACTGAGGATTGTCAGCAGGTACTGAGGATAGTCACCAGGTACTGAGGAGTGTCAGCAGGTACTGAGGATAGTCACCAGTACTGAGGAGTGTCCGACGGGTACAACTAGGATTGTCCCAGCAGGTTAACTGAGGTGTCAGCAGGTACTACGAGGATAGTCACCAGGTACTGAGGAGTGTCAGCAGTACTGAGGATAGTTCACCAGGTAACTGAGATTGTCAACGGGTACTGAGGATAGTCACCAGGTACTGAGGAGTGTCAGCAGGTACTGAGGATAGTCACCAGGTACTGAGGAGTGTCAGCAGGTACTGAGGATAGTCACCAGGTACTGAGGAGTGTCAACGGGTACTGAGGATTGTCAGCAGGTCTACTGCGGAATGTAGCAGGTACTGAGGAGTGCACAGGTACCGAGGAGTTGTCAGCAGGTTCTGAGATGTCAACAAGTACCGAGGAGTGTCCAGCAGGTACTGGAGGATGTCAACAGATACCGAGGAGTGTCAGCAGGTACTGAGGAGTGTCAACAGGTACCGAGGAGTGTCAGCAGGTACTGAGGAGTGTCAACAGGTACCGAGGAGTGTCAGCAGGTACTTGAGGAGTGTGCAACAGGTAAGGCCGAGAGTGGTCCACCAGGTACTGAGGAGTGTCAAACAGGTTACCGAGGGGAAGTGTCACCAGGTACTGAGGAGTGTCAACAGTACTCGCCGAGGAGTTCAGCAGTACAGAGGAAGTGGTCAACAAGGTACCGAGGAGTGTCACAGGTACTGAGGAGTGTCAACAGTACCGATGAGTGGTCAGCAGTACTGAGAGTGGTCAGCAGGTACTAGAGGAGTGTCAGCAGGTACCGAGGAGTGTCACATGTCCTGAGGAGTGTCAGCAGGTACTGAGGAGTGTCAGCAGGTTTTAAACTGAGGAGTGTCAAACAGGTACCGAGGAGTGACAGCAGGTACTGAGGAGTGGTCAACAGGTACCACCGGGAGTGTCACATGTACTGAGGAGTGTCCAACCGTTACCGAGGATGTCAGCAAAGGTACTGAGGAGTGTCAACATACCGAGGATGTCAGCGGTATCTGAGAAGTCAACAGGAACCGAGGAGTGTCACAGGTACTGAGGAGTGTCACAGGGTACTGAGGAGTGTCAGCAGGTACTGAGGGAGTGTCGCAGGTCTCTGAGCGTGTCAACAGGTAACCGAGGAGTGGTCCAGCCAGGTACTGAGTAGTGTCAGCAGTACCGTGAGTGTCAGCAGGTACGAGGAGTGTCAGGCAGGTACTGAGGAGTGTCAGGCAGGTACCGAGGAGAGTCATCAGGTACTGAGAGTGTCACAGGTAACTGAGGGAGTGTCAGCAGGTACTGAGGAGTGTCAACAGGTACCGAGGAGTGTCAGCAGGTACTGAGGAGTGTCAACAGGTACCGAGGAGTGTCAGCAGGTACTGGAGTGTCAACGGTACCGAGGAGTGTCAGAGGTACTGAGGAGTGTCAGCAGGTACTGAGGAGTGTCAGCAGTTACCGAGGAGTGTCAGCAGGTACCGAGGAGTGTCAGCAGGTACTGAGGAGTGGTCAGCAGTACTGGAGAAGTGTCAACAGGACCCGAGGAGTGTCGAGCAGGTACTAGGAATGTCAACAGGTACCGAGGAGTGTCCGCAGTACTAGATGTCAACAGGTACCGAGGAGTGTCAGCAGGATGAGGAGTGTCAACAGGTACCGAGGAGTGTCAGCAGGTACTGAGGAGTGTCAACAGGTACCGAGGAGTGTCAGCAGGTACTGAGGAGTGTCAGCAGGTACTGAGGAGTGTCAGCAGGTACTGAGGAGTGTTCCAGCGGTACTGAGGAGTGTCAACCAGGTACCGAGGAGGTCAGCAGTACTGGAGTAGTGTCAGCAGGTAATGAAGGAGTGTCATGCAGTACCGAGGAGTGTCAGCAGGATACTGAGGAGTGTCCGCAGGTACTGAGGAGTGGTAGAGGTACTGAGGAGTGTCAACAGGTACCGAGGAGTGTCAGCAGGTACTGAGGAGTGTCAGCAGGTACTGAGGAGTGTCAGCAGGTACCGAGGAGTGTCAGCAGGTACTGAGGAGTGTCAGCAGGTACTGAGGAGTGGCACGGTACCGAGGAGTGTCAGTCAGTTACTGAGGAGCTGGTCAGCAGGTAATGAGGAGTGTCAGCAGGTACTGAGAGTGTCACAGGTACCGAGGTGTCAGGTACATAATAATCAGAGTTTCAATCAACAGTTATCAATGTATTTCATATTTTGATAATATAGTGTTTATCTGAGTGTGTGAGTGTTGTAGTCTGAGTGTGTAGTGGATGAGTCTGAGTGAGTGGAGTGTTTGTAGTCTGAGTCTGTGTGAGTGTTGTAGTCTGAGTGGTGTGAGTGTTGTAGTCTGAGAGGTGTGAGTGTTTAGTATGAGTGTGTGAGTGTTTAGTCTGAGTGTGTGAGTGTTGAATCGAGTGTGTGAATGTTGTAGTCCAGAGTGTGTGAGATGTTGTAGTCTGAGTGTGTGAGTGTTGTAGTCTGAGTGTGTGAGTGTTGTAGTCTGAGTGTGTGAGTGTTGTAGTCTGAGTGTGTGAGTGTTGTAGTCTGAGTGTGTGAGGTTTGTAGTCTGAGTGTGTGAGTGTGTAGTCTGATGGGTGAGTGTTGTAGTCTGAGTGTGTGAGTGTTGTAGTCTTAGTGTGTGAGTGTTGTAGTCGGATGGTGATGTTTGTAGTCCTGATTGTGTGAGTGTGTAGTCAGAGTGGGAGTGTTGTAGTCTGAGTGTGTGAGAGGTTTGTAGCTGAGTGTGTGAGTGTTTGTAGTCTGAGTGTGTGCGTGTTGTAAGTCTGAGTGTGTGATGTTGTAGTCTGAGTGTGTGTGTTGTAGTCTGAGTGTGTGTTTTCGTCTGAGTGTGTGAGTGTTGTAGTCTGAGTGGTGGAGTGTTGTAGTCTGAGTGTGTGAGTGTTGTAGTCAGAGTGTGTGAGTGTTGTAGTTGAGTGGTGAGTGTTGTATCTGAGTGTTGAGTGTTGTAGTCTGGTGTGTGAGTGTTTACCTGAGTGGAGTGTTGTAGTCCTGGAGTGTATGAGTGTTGTAGTCTGAGTGTGAGTTTTTGTATCCTGAGTGTGTGATTGTGGTAGTCTGATATGAGTGTTTGTAGTCTGAGTGTGTGCATGGGGGGGGGGGTTTTTTTGTAGCTGAGTGTGTGAGTGTTGTACGTATCCTGAGTGTGTTGAGTGTTGTAGTCTGAGTGTGTGAGTGTTGTAGTTCTGAGTGTGTGAGTGTTGTAGTCCTGAGTGTGAGTGTTGTAGTTCTGAGTGTGAGTGTTGAAGTCCTGAGTGTTTAGTGTTTGTAGTCTGAGTGTGTGAGTGTTGTAGTCTGAGTGTGTGAGTGTTGTAGTCTGAGTGTGTGAGTGTTGTAGTCTGAGTGTGTGAGTGTTGTAGTCTGAGTGTGTGAGTGTTGTAGTCCTGAGTGGGTGAGTGTTGTATCAGAGTGTGTGAGTGTGTAGTCTGAGTGTGGAGTGTTGTAGTCCCTGAGTGTGTGAGTGTTGTAGTCTGAGTGAGGTGAGGGTTGTAGTCTGAGTGTGATGTTTTGTAGTCCCTGAGCGTGTGAGTGTTGTTGTATGAGTGTGTGATGTTTGTAGTCTGAGTTTTTTGAGTGTTGTAGTTCTGAGTGTGGTAGTGTTGTAGTCTGAGTGTGGTGAGTGTTGTAGTCAGAGTGTGTGAGTGTTGAGTCTGATGTGTGAGTGTTGTTAGTCTGAGTGTGTGGAGTGTTGTAGTCTGAGTGTGTGAGTGGTTGTATTCTGAGTGTTGAGTGTTGTAGTCTGAGTGTGTGAGTGTTGTAGTCTGAGTGTGTGAGAGTTAGTCTGAGTGTGTGAGTGTTGTAGTCTGAGTGTGTGAGTGTTGTTGTCTGAGTGGTGAGTGTTGTATCTGAGTGTGTGATGTTGTTGTCTGAAGTGTTAGTGTGGTAGTCTGAGTGTGGGAGTTTGGTATCGAGTGTGTGAGTGTTGTAGTCTGAGTGTGTGAGTGTTGTAGTCTAGTGTGTGAGTGTTGTATCTGAGTGTGTGATGTTGTAGTCTGTGTGTGTGAGTGTTGTAGTTTCGAGTGTGTGAGTGTTGTAGTCTGAGTGGTGAGTGTTGTAGCTGAGTGTATGATGTTGTATCTGAGTTGTGAGTGTGTAGTCTGAGTGTGATCACAGGTGTGTTGTAGTCCTGACGTAGTGGGTGAGAGGGTAGGAGTGTTAAGGTCTGAGTTTGTGAGTGTTGTAGACTGAGTGAGAGTGATGTAGTTCTGAGGTGTGAGTGTTGTAGTCTGAGTGTGTGGAGTGTTGTAGTCTGAGTGTGTGAGTGTTGTAGTCGAGTGTGAGTGTTGTCGTCCAGAGTGAGTGAGTGTTGTAGTCTGAGTGTGAGTGTTGTAGTCAGATTGCGAGTATGTAGTCTGAGTGTGTGAGTGTTGTATCCTGAGTGTGTGAGTGATGTAGTCTGAAGTGTGTGAAGTGTTGTAGTCTGAGTGTGTGAGAGTAGTAGTCTGGTGTGAGCGATGTAGTCTGAGTGTGTGATGTTGTAGTCTAGAGTGAGTGTTGTAGTCCTGAGTGTGTGAGTGTTGTAGTCTGAGTGTTGAGGGTTGTAGTCCCGATGTGTGAGTGTTTGTGACTGAGTGTGTGAGCGTTTGTAGTCTAGTGTGTGAGTGTTTAGTCTAGTGTGTGAGTGTTGTAGTCAGAGTGGTGAGTGTTTGTAGTCCTAGTGTGTTGATGTGTTGTAGTCTGAGTGTGTGGTTTGTTAGTCTGATTGTGTGAGTATTGTTAGTCTGATTGTGAGAGTTGTATCTGAGTGTGTGAGTGTTGTCGTCTGAGTGTGGTGAGTGTTTGTAGTCTGAGTGTGTGGTGTTGTAGTCTGAGTGTGAGTGTTGTAGTCTGAGTGTGTGAGTGTTGTAGTCTGAGTGTGTGAGTGTTGTAGTCTGAGTGTGTGAGTGTTGTAGTCTGAGTGTGTGAGTGTTGTAGTCTGAGTGTGTGATGTTGTAGTCTGGAGTGTGAGTGTTGTAGTCTGAGATGTGAGTGTTTGTAGTCTGAGTGTGAGTGTTTGTAAGTCTGAGTGTGAGTATGTAGTCTGAGTGTGAGAGGTTGTAGTTAGTCTGATGTGTGATGTTGTAGTCCTGTGTGTAGTGAGTGTTGTAGTCTGAGTGTGTGAGTGTTGTAGTCTGAGTGTGAGTGTTTGTAGTCTTAGTGTGTGATGTTGATAGTCTGAGTGTGATGTTGTAGTCTGAGGTGTGTGAGTGTTGTAGTCCTGAGTGAGTGAGTGTTTAGTCTGAGTGTGTGAGTGTTGTAGTCTGAGTGTGTGAGCTGTTTGTAGTCTGAGTGGGTGAGTGTTGTAGTCTGAGCGTGTGAGTGTTGTAGTCTGAGTGTGGTGTTGTTTTTGTAGTCTGAGTGTGTGAGTGTTGTAGTCTGAGTGTGTGAGTATTTGAGTCTGAGTGTGTGAGTGTTTGTTGTCTGAGTGTGTGGAGTGTTGTAGTCTGAGTGTGTGAGTGTTGTAGTCTGAGAGTGTGAGTGTTGTATCTGATGTGTGAGTTGTGTAGTCAGATTTGTGTGAGTGTTGAAGTCTGTAGTGTGTGATGTTGTAGTCTGAGTGTGTGAGCATTGTAGTCTGAGTGTGTGAGTGTTGTATCTGAATAGTTGTGTGAGTGTTGTAGTCTGAAGTGTGTGAGTGTTTGTAGTCTGAGTGTGTGAGTGTGTATCTGAGTGTGTGAGTGTGTAGTCTGAGTGTGTGAGTGTTGTAGTCTGAGTGTTGAGTGTTGTTGTCCGAGATGGGGAGTGTTGTAGCTGAGTGGTGAGTGTTTGTAGTCCTGAGTGTGTGAGTGTTGTAGTCTGAGTGTGTGAGTGTTTGTAGTCTTAGTGTGTGAGTGTTGTAGTCTGAGTGTGAGTGTAGTAAAGTCTGTGTGTGTGAGAGTTGTGTCTGAGTGTGAGTGTTGTAGTCTAGTGTGTGAGTGTTGTAGTCTGAGGTGTGAGTGTTGTAGTCTGAGTGAGTGATGTTTTGTAGTCCTGAGTGTGTGAGTGTTTGTAGTTCTGAGTGTGTGTGTTGTAAGTCTGAGTGTGAGTGTTGTAGTCGGAGTGTGTGAGTGTTGAGTCTGAGTGTGTGAGTGTTGTAGTCTGGAGTTGTGTAGGTTGTAGTCTGAGTGTGTGAGAGTTGTAGTCTGAGTGTGTGAGTGGGTTGTAGTCTGAGTGTGTGAGTGTTGTAGTCTGAGGTGAGTGATGTAGTCTGAGTGTGTGATGGTTGAGTCTGAGTGGTGATGTTTTGTAGTCTGAGTGTGTGATTGTTGAGTCTGAGTGTGAGTTGTGTAGTCTATGTGTGAGGTTGTAGGTCTGAGTGTTGTGAAGTGTTTGTAGTCTGATGTGTGATTGTTGTAGTCTGAGTGATGGAGTGTTGTAGTCCTGAGTGTGTGTTGTAGTCTGAGTGTGAGTGTTGTAGTCTGAGTGTGAGTGTTGTAGTCTGAGTTGTGAGTGTTTTGTAGTCTGAGTGTGTGAGTGTTGTAGTCTGAGTGTGTGAGAGTTGTAGTCTGAGTGTGTGAGGTTGTAGTCTGGAGTTTAGTGAGTGTGTATTCTGAGTGTGTGAGTGTTGTAAGTCTGAGTGTTGTGATTGTTGTAGTCTGAGTTGTGAGTGTTATGTAGTCTGAGTAGTGTGAGTTTTTGTAGTCTGAGTGTGTGAGTGTTGTAGTCTGAGTGTGTGATGTTGTAGTCTGAGTGTGGAGGTTGTAGTCTGAGTGTGTGAGTGTTGTAGTCCCTGAGTGTGTGAGTGTTGTAGGCTGAGTGTGTGAGTGTTTATACTGAGTGTGTGAGTTTGTATTCTGAGTGTTTGAGTGTTGTAGTCTGATGGTGGTGAGTGTTTGTAGTCTGAGTGGTGAGTGTTGTAGTCCTGAGTGGGAGAGTGTTGTAGTCCTGAGAGTGGAGTGTTGGAGTCTGAGTGTGAGTGTTGTAGTCTGGTGTGTGAGTGTTGTAAGTCCCTGAGTGTGGTGGAGTGTTTTGTAGTCTAGTGTGTGAGTGTAGTAAGTCTGAGTGGTGAGTGTTTGTATCTGAGTGTGTGGATGTTGTATCCTGGTGTGTGAGTGTTGTAGTCTGAGGAGATGGTGTGGAGTGTTGTAGCTGAGGTGTGTGAGGTGTTGTAGTCTGAGTGTGTGAGTGGATGTAGTCCTGAGTGTGTGGAGTTTGTAGTCTGCGTGTATGAAGTGTTGTAGCTGAGTGTGTGAGTGTTGTAGTCTGAGTGGTGATGTTGTAGTCTGAGTGTTTGAGTTGTTTGTAGTCCTGAGTGTGGAGTGTTGTAGTCCTGAGTTGTGAGTGTTTGTAGTCTGAGTGTGTGAGTTTGTAGTCCTGAGTTCTGAGTGTGTCAGTGTTGTAGTCTGAGTGTGTGAGTGTTGTAGTCTGAGTGTGAGTGTAGTAGTCTTAGTGTGTGGATGTTGTAGTCTGATTGTGAGTGTTGTAGTCTGAGTGTGAGTATTGTAGTCTGAGTGAGTGTGAGTGTTGTAGGCTGAGTGTGTGAGTGTTTGTAGTCTGAGTGGTGGTAGTGTTGTAGTCTTGAGTGTGTGAGTGTAGGTAGTCTGAGTGTGAGCGTTGTAGTCTGAGTGTGTGAAGTGTTGTAGTCTGAGTGGAGTGTTGTATACTGAGTGTGTGAAGTGTTGTAGTCCTGGATGTGTGAGTGTTGTCGTCTGAGTGTGTAGTTTGTATCTGAGTGTGTGAGCGTGTAGTCTGGTGTGTGAGTATGTATTCTGAGTGTGTGAGTGTTGTAGTCTGAGTGTGTGAGTGTTGTATCCTGAGTGTGTGAAGTGTTGTAGTCTGAGTGTGTGGAGTGTTGTAGTCTGGAGTGTGTGGAGTATTGTAAGTCTGAGTGTGTGAGTGTTGTAGTCTGAGTGTGTGAGTGTTGTAGTCTGAGTGTGTGAGTGTTGTATCCCTGAGTGTGGAGTGTTGTAGTCCTAGTGTGAGTGTTTGTATCTGAGTGTGTGAGTGTTGTAGTCTAGTGTGTGATGTTGTAGTCTGAGTGTGTGAGTGTAGGTAGTCTGAGTGTGTGATGTTGTAAGTCTGAGTGTGTGAGTGTTGTATCTGAGTGTGAGTGTTTGTAGTCTGAGTGTGTGAGTGTTGTAGTCTGAGTGTGAGTGTTGTAGTCTGAGTGTGAGTGTTGTAGTCTGAGTGTGTGAGTGTTGTAGTCTGAGTGTGTGAGTGTGTAGACTGATTGTGAGTGTTTTGTAGTCTGAGTGTGTGAGTGTTGTAGTCTGAGTGTGAAGTGTGTAAGTCTAGTGTGTAGTGTTGTAGTCTGAGTGTGAGTGTTGTAAAGTCTGAGTGTGGTGGAGTGTTTGTAGTCTGATGTGGTGATGTTGTTGGTCAGAGTGTGTGAGTGATTTAGTCTGATGTGTGAGCGTTGTAGTCCCTGAGTGTGTGGTGTTGTAGTCTGAGTGTGTGAGTGTTTGTAGTCTGAGAGTGTGGTGTTTGTAGTCTGAGTGTGTGAGTGTTGTAGTCTGAGTGGTGTGATATTGTAGTCTGAGTGTGTGCGTGTTTGAATCTGAGTGTGTGATGTTGTAGTCTAGTGTGTGAGTGTTGTAGTCAGAGTGTGTGAGTGTTGTTAGTCTGAGTGTGTGAGTGTTGAGTCTGAGTGTTTGATGTTGTAGTCTGATGTGTGAGTGTTTTGTATCCTGAGTGGTGTGGTATTTGTATCTGAGTGTGTGAGTGTTGTAGTCCTGAGAGTGTGAGTGTTGTAGTCCTGAGTGTGTGAGTGTTGTAGTCTGAGTGTGTGAGTGTTGTAGTCTGAGTGTGTGAGTGTTGTAGTCTGAGTGTGTGAGTGTTGTAGTCTGAGTGTGTGAGTGTTTGTAGTCCTGAGTGTGAGTGTTTGTAGTCTGATGTGTGAGTGTTGTAGTCTAAGTGTGTGATGTTTGTAGGTCTGAGTGTGTGATGTTGTAGTCCTTAGTAGTGTGTGATGTTGTAGTCTGGTGTGGAGTGTTGTAGCTGAGTGTGTGAGAGTTGTAGTCTGAGTGTGAGTTTTTGTAGCTAGTGGTGTGAGTGCTTGTAGTCTGAGTGTGTGAGTGTTTGTAAGTCTGAGTGTGGAGTGTTGAAGTCTGAGTGTGTGAAGTGTTGTAGTCTGAGTGTGTGTGTTGTAGTCTGAGTGGAGTGTTGTAGTCGAGTGTGTGAGTGTTTGTAGTCCTGAGTGTGTGAAGTGTTGTAGTCTAGTGTGTGAGTGTTGTAGTCTGAGTGTGTGAGTGTTGTAGTCTGAGTGTGTGAGTGTTTGTAGTCTGAGTGTGTGAGTGTTTAGTTCTGAGTGTGAGTGTTGTAGTCTGAGGGGTGAGTGTTGTAGTCTAGTGTGAGTTTGTAATGTCTGAGGTGTGTGATTGTTGTAGTCCAGGTGTGATGTTTTGTGTCTGAGTGTGTGAGGTTGTAGTCTGAGTGTGTGAGTGTTGTCGTCTGAGTGTGTAGTGTTGTAGTCTGAGTGTTTGAGTGTTGTAGTCTGAGTGTGTGTTGTAGTCCAGAGTGTGATGTTGTAGTCTGAGTGTGAGTGTTGTATCTGAGTGTGTGAGTGTTGTAGTCCTGAGTGTGGTGAGTGATTGTAGTCTGAGTGTGTGAGTGTTGTATCTGAGTGTGTGAGTGTTAGTAGTCTGAGTGTGTGAGTGTTGTAGTCGAGTGTGGAGTGGTTGTAGTCTGAGAGGGGGGGGGGGGTGTGAAGTGTTGTAGTCTGATGTGTTAAGGTTGTAGTCAGAGGTGTGTGAGTGTTGTAGTCTGAGTAGTGTGAGTGTGTTAGTCCTGAAGTGTGTGAGTGTTGTATCGAGTGGTGTGAGTGTTGTATCAGAGTGTGAGTGTTGCGGACTAACTGCCTCCCACAGGTCTATGAGCCCCAGCAGTGTTCACTCTAGCATCGTATAAGTAACATCCCGTAAGAAAAAGGTGTGGTGTATACGCAGGGCTATGTGATATACACCTTTTGATATTTTCTTAGATGGGGTTTCCAGATTTAGTGGGCCTTGGGTTAGGTTGTTGCATGCTGTGGCCCACTGACCACAGTATATATCACAGCCTGGAAGATCTGTACAGTTTCGTCTTGAAGATAAGTAGGTAGGTGATCTAGTTCTCCTCTTGATACTTTTACACTCGTATCCCAGCAGTTTCTGATAGCTTCTGGTAAGGATGTTTTGAATAATCGAGGGCCACGGATGTTGAGAAGGGTTCTCTCATTTGGCCCATGAACGCCTTTTTTTAACAGTGTTTATTTTACACCTCCTCCCATATCTCTCACTCCAGTATGTTGTTATGGCAGTGTGCAGATTTGAGACCAGACCCTCAAGTACCTTCCAGGTATATATTGTAACATATCTCTCTGCTCCAGTGAGTACGTATTTAGGACTTTAAGACGTTTCCAATAATTTAAATGCTTTATTGGCTCTATGTACACGGTAAACAATCTCTGTATCTGTTCCAGCTCTGACATTTCTCCTGCCTTGAACGGGGCCGTCAACACTGACCAACACTGCGAATGAGAGAGCACAAACCATTTGAAAAGTGTCATCACTGTAACTATTTCCCTTGTATGGAAAGTTCTCATTATCCACCCATCATCTTCCTGGCTGTAGTGATATTTGTCTTCTTGTGTTTTTTGATGGAAAATCTAGCTGATATTATTTCTTCAGTCACTTCATATGTTTTTCTTGTTCTATTTGGTGACTTTTTAGTTTTGTACACTGTGTCTCTTCAGTACTCAATCATCATTACTGATTATATTCTTCACTGAAAGGCTCATGACTCATAATGGATACCAACAACAAGATCATTGGAGAAGCCAGGTGTATAGATTACTTTAAAAATCCGGAAAAAAGGAATTTAACGTAACAATTGCTAAGGATCCCATCACCATTGGATTACTCACTTCATGATTAAAGTTTATGCTAGCCAAGAAGAAATCCTAAGGAGAATGTAAGATTATCTTTGGTAAATCGTGTCTAGCATTAGAAATAATATTAGGAGAGAAGCAAATAATGAAAATGCTGTTATAGAATGCATTAGAAGCCTGAGCAGATCTAATCCCACTATGAAACATGAACGTAGATAAGTATGTTTATGAGCAACATGCAATGTGAACAGACAGACTGATGTTGTAGTGGCCAGGCTTTAGGCTTGGTTACAAGTACTTCAGGCAGTTTGGGAGACACACAGATGATTGATCAAACTAAATGTAAATTATGTGATCAGGCATATGGTCCACTCTCTTGAACACTATGTGCTTAATTGTCCACTTATTGAGGAATACATGAGACAGACAGTATAATAACCTATGTGACATGTCAAGATAATCTTCTGAATTAAAATTAGATATCAGATATACCTAAGCAAATTTCCGAAATTTGCTTGTAACAGAACAAGTGAACTGTATATATAAATCCAAATGTATACCTGTAATCCTTTTGGGGCCTACCGAGCTCCTAGGCCTTTTATGTATCCATATGCTCTTGCGCTACCGTCCACAAGATGGATATGGGATCACAATAAACTAGTCCACTTCGGTGCAAAATCTAATCTAATCAATTCTTTGCTCTTTCCACATCTCAGCAACTGGAACTTGTCACCACTGAAGGTTACATTCTCCAGTGTCAACATGTTCCTGTAACTTTGCTGTGTCTTCTGCCCAGTGATTTTCAGGTTATTTATGGAATCCTCCGCTAATGGTTACATGAGACTGTGGCGAGTGTTTTAATCTATGTCACTATCAAGAAAGAATTTGCAAATATATCTGACAAATACAGTCACACGGTACACAAATATATCTGACAAATACAGTCACACGGTACACAAATATATCTGACAAATACAGTCACACGGTACACAAATATATCTGACAAATACAGTCACACGGTACAGAACACAAATATATCTTGACAAATACAGTCACAGGGGTACCAAGTTAATATCTGATAAATACAGTCACACGATACACAAATATATCTGACAAATACAGTCACAGGGTACACAAATACAGTTACAGGGTACACAAATAGTCACAGGGTACACAAATACAGTCACAGGGTACACAAATACAGTCACAGGGTACACAAATACAGTCACAGGGTACACAAATACAGTCACAGGGTACACAAATACAGTCACAGGGTACACAAATACAGTCACAGGGTACACAAATACAGTCACAGGGTACACAAATAGTCACAGGGTTACACAAATACAGTCACAGGGTCACATATACAGTCACAGGGTTACCCAAATACAGTCACAGGGTACACAAAACAGTCACAAGGGTACACCAAATACAGTCACAACAGGGTCACAAATACGAGTCCAGGGTACACAAATACAGTCACAGGGTACACAAATACAGTCACAGGGTACACAAATACAGTCACAGGGTACACAAATACAGTCACAGGGTACACAAATACAGTCACAGGGTACACAAATACAGTCACAGGGTACACAAATATAGTCAACAGGATAAACAAATACGTCACAGGTACACAAATACAGTCACAGGGACAACAAATACAGTCACAGGTAACAAATACAGTCACAGGGTACACAAATACAGTCACAGGGTACACAAATAACCTCTACTCAGCTATTTTTTTCCTTTCCTTCCTTAGTTTTTCCTTTCCTTCTGCCTAAGTGTGTTTTCTGTCCTTCAGCCCCCACCCCCCCCCCCATGTTTTTTGGGTCCTACCCCTTGTGCTAGGACCACTACGACTACCTTCCATTACTACTACTATTGCCTCCCTCACTCCCCCTTCTTCATTGTGCCCACTATAACTATCCTCTCTTCACTTCTACTACTACTACTACCACTACTACTACTACTACTTCCACTACCAGTCTTTCCTCCCTACTTTTCTACTCCACTTACTACTCCTACTACTACCACTACTAACTACTACTTCCAACCTAACCATCTTCCTCCCTACTTTCTAGGCGCCACTACTACTACACTAACCACTACTACATACTACTTTCCACTACCAAGTCTTCCTCGCTACTTTCTACTAACCACACTATCACTACTACTACTAACTACTACTATCACTATTCTACTATCACTACTACTAATACTTACCACTACTACTACTACTATCACTACTATACAATTACTATCACTACTACTATTACTATCTCAAACTACTAACTATCACAAACTACTAATATCACTACTACTACTACTATCACATATACTAATACAACTATCACTACTACTACTATCACTAATACTACTACTAACCACAACTACTAACACTACTACTAACTATCACACTACTATTACTAATTCTATACTACTACTATCCACTACTACTACTACTACCACTACTATATCACTACTACTTACTATCACTACTACTACTACTATCACTACTACTACTATCACTACTATTTTCTACTACTACCACTACTACTATCACTACTACTACTACTCACTCTTACTACTAACTATCACTACTACTACTACAATCCCTACTAAATATCCTACTACAACTACTTACCACTACTACAATCACTATAATACTATCACTACTACTATTACTAATCTCTACTACTACTATCCCTACATTCTACTATCACTACTACTATCTAACTATCGCACTAACAACACTACTACTCTACCACTAACTACCATTACCAGAACTCTTGGTGCCGTTCCTGCCCTCCCCTCGCGTATATATACTAGCTCCCTCACTCTTTTGTATTGCAATGACTTTGTAAACGGTCCAAGTCGATCGAACGCGTCGTAAGCCCCTCTCTTCTATGTGGCGGGTTTATTTGTGTATTGTTCCAACACGGAATTTTTTTTTATTCTTTGCAGTCAATGGGTGACTGACACACTAAAATAAGGGCAACAGTTTTTCTATAATGGGGAAAAGTAGGCAGATAGATAATGATCTTTTTCTGACAACAGAGGCCAAAGAGTATTGAAGACAAGAGCAACAATTCAGTGTTAGTAGAGTAAACAAGGCCGGTAACTGCTCTCAGTAGTAACTGAATACTACTGAAACTGGTGTAAAAAACGTAAACCCCCAAGGCATTGTCCTCTGTGAACCTCGTCCCAAAACGATCAAAAAGATTACAGTGCTGTATGGATAACTGCTTCAGATAACTTTGATTATAAAAAACAGATCTGATATCTGAAAATGATATTAAGGATCATTAGGTGAGTAAACAAATAGTGTATCAGGATCACTAGTTATGATAGTATGGTAGTTGTGATAAATGGTTTAAAAAACCGACTAGTTGAAGACTGAGACACTTATGCAACATATGGGAATCTTTATTGAGGAAACGTTTCGCCACACAGTGGCTTCATCAATCTGATACAAAGTAGAAAGGTGTAAGGAGAGGAGGAGTTTGAGGTAATCAGTCCCTCAAGCCTGGAGTCGAATGTGTTTCGTTCTATCAATCTTGTGAATTACACATAGGGCCGTAGACGTGGGCTTATATACTGTAGTGAGGTGAGGTGAGGTGAAGCAGGAGGAGGCGGGGTCATAGTGGTACCATCCACTAGTCGAAGTAGGTCTTCGTCCAAAGGTTGGACAAGTGTTGAAGAATTCTTTGTATCAAGATCCCATGATGCTGCAGTGTCTGACAGTTGTGATGAATGGTTTAAAAAAACCAACAAGTTCCGAATGAGAGAGCATGACCGAATTGAAAAGTGTCACCACTGGCATCATTTCCCTTGTTTAAAAGGTTCTTATTACCCATCCCGTCTTTTCTCCTGGCTGTCGTGACCTCTGTCTTATTATGTTTCTTGAAGGAAGGGTCAGTTGACATAATTATTCTCTAGATTTTCACGTGTTCCTTTCGTTCTATCTGATGATCTTCTTGAGTTTTGTATACAGTGTTCTTTTTAAGTTCATCATTCTTTCCGTGTCTCATCAGTTGGAACTTATCACCACTGAACGTCATGTTGTTCTCCACTGCCCACTGGAAAACACTTTTAGTATATCTTACTGCAATTTTTCAGTATCTTCTACCAAAGTGACTTTCATACTTATTTTAGTGTCATTTGCAAATAACAATACAGAACTGTGACGGGTGTTTTTAACTGTCTGCTGTGAGGATGAGAAACAGCAGTGGTGCCAGGACAGTGTCTTAGGGAACTAAGCTTTTTACCTCGCTGATGCTGGATTATGCTCTGTTTACTACAATTTTTTGTTCTGTGTGTTAGAAACTCTTAAATCCACCCGCCTACCTTCCCCGTAATGCCTATGGCCCCAATTTGTGTGCAATCATCCCATAATTGCATCTGTCATGCCTTTGCAAAGTTTCTGTATATCACATCTATGTTTTGGCTGTCTTCCAACGCCTTCGTAATTCTGTCAATAATGGTTCAGCAACTGTTACAGGCATGATTATCCAATTCTAAAACCATGCTGGTTTGGGTTATGCTGATTGTACTATTCCATGAAATTTGTAATCTGCCCCCTCATCACTCTTTCGAAGATTTTTATGATGGGGGAAGTTGGGGCTAGGGGTCTGAAATTTTTTAACAAAGTATGTACTACCTACCTCCCAGGTCTTGGTTTTCACCATAAAAAGGAAGGGAGAAAAACCTTGGTCCCTTCACCTTACGTGTCCTCTCTCATTGACTCACGGCCCCAGCCTTTCACGGGGGACATTGTACTGTATGCCAATCTCTGCTTTTGTAGAAGTGATTTCAGGGGAAGATTTTTTGGGATCCTTTTCAGTGAACTTCCCGCAAAGGGGGGCGACGATCTATTAACAGAGGAAAGGGGGGGGGAAATAAGGGAAAGGGAAAGGGGAGGAAGGGCGCACGGGGGGGAGGGGAACTGGAGGGCCCCCAAAATTCAAAGGGGGGGGCGCCCCCCTCCCCTTTTCCCAGACCGATAAAAAGGTAGGTAGGCGGCGGGGGACCCCGGGGGAAAAAACACACGGGAGCAAGGAGAAGGGGGAAGAGGAAAGGAGGGGAGGAGGAGGGGAGGGGAGGAGGAGGGGAGAGGAGGAGGAGGAGGAGGGGGGGAGGAGGGGAGGGGAGGGGGAGGAAACAAGAAAGTTGTCAAAACTTTTGGGGAAAAAAAGAAACAACCCGTCAAGGGGAAAATTGAGGGTCCAGGCACCACACCGTACACCACACACTTTTAGATTTTATGACAAGGAACTGAATAAAAATGAGAGGGAGGTTGGGGTTTACTGCATTTTTTTGGACGCAAGAAGGGCCTTCGGATTCCTCAAAGAGATTAGTAAAAGCTAAGGATCAGGGGCGTATAACAGGGAAGGGGACTGCAATGTCAAGAAACCTACAGGGAGGGATACGAGTCATGGTCCGGGAAAGGATCAAAAGGGGGGCCTGTACGAGCGGGGGCCCCCAGGGGGCATCCGGGACCAGTGTTTTTTTTCTGGATATGTAACGACATGAGAAGGGAAACCCCAAAATTCCCTGTTGCAAATTAAGTTAAAGAGGGGGAATTAAATCGATGCGGGCCAACAGGTCTAACCCAAAAAAACCTGGGCAACGGTGTGTGGGCCACAACCTCCTAGAAATTTTCCCCCAAAAGCAAAGTCATGAAGATCGGAGAAGGGGAAAGAAACCCAACAGAGAAAAGGGTAGGTGGCCAAAGACGCAAAACCCCACTCAAGGGGAAAGACTAGGGTGATTAATACCGATACTCCCAGAAGCACCCATTAACCCGAAACGCTGCACATATGGGGGGCCCCGCAACCTAAATGCGTTCCGGTACCTCAGTAAGAATCGTTCAAAAATTTTTACCTGGTTTTCGTCGGGCCTACTGGCGAAAACACACCATTTGGAACCCACCCTGGCAAACCTCAAGAAATAAGAAATTAAAGGGTTTACGACAAGGTTTTTTCCAAGCTAAGGGGAATGTCAGGAAAAAGGTTTAAGGAAACCCTACACAATGAGGACAGGAGGGCAGGGAGACATCAAAAGACATACAAAATACGGGGGAATAGATAAGGTGGACAGAGACGGGATGTTCCAAGAGGGGAACAGAAAAAAAGGGTTTAAAATTTGGGGGCGAAGACCCGATAGTAAAAGGGATTTGGAAGTATTTCTTCACCAAGAGTTTTTGGAAGGGGAATAGTCGCAACGATTAAGGAGGCGGGAACCATACATATTTTAAGACGGGGTAGATAAAGCCATGAGCGGGGGATGGGGGGCCCCATAGGGGTGGGTGAAGAGGGGGGGCCAAGCTGAGCTCACCCCTGAAAAAACCCAATTGGGTGATAAAATTAGGTGATACACTGTACACCAGTCAAAACACACTGAACACCAGACACCACATACGAAAAACCGGACACACACATTGTACACCAAACACCACATCTTTAAACCAGACACTACACATTGTACACCAGCACCACACCTGTCACCACACTGTAGCCACACACTGTAAACTACACACTGCGCCACACCCCGGGACACTAAACACTTACCCGCACACGTACACTACACACGGACACACACACGTACGCCACAACTGAAACACTACACCTGTCCGCCGCACACTGTACACACACACTTACGCCGCCATTTACACTACAACTGAAACACTACACACGAAACCCACACCGTAACATACCCTTACGCCGCACACTGTACACTACACCGTCACTACACCACTGACACTACCCCTGTACACTACACACTTACACCACACACTGTACACCACACACGTACACTACACCTGTACAAAACCCACGACACTAACCTTTACCCAAACGTACACTACACACTGCACTACACACTGTACACACACCCGTACGCCCACACGTACACTAACACTGTACACTACACCTGACACTACACACGTCATACACACGTACACTACACACTGTACACAAACCCACTGTACCCACACACTGTACACTACACACTGTACACACCACGTACCCCCAAAAACACACTTAACGCCCCCCACTTCACACCACTTACCTACACCTGTACACTACACACTGTAAAACTACACACTGTACACACAACTGTACCCAGGACACCACACACTGTACACTAACCTGTACACCACACACTGTACAAAAACACGTACACCACACCTGTACCTACACACTGTAACTACCATTGTACCCAGGACCTACACACTGTACACACACCTGAAACACTACACCTTACACTACACACGTACCCCCACAACATTTACACTACACCGTACACTACCATTTAACACACACGTATCCAGGACACTACACACGTACAACACACGTACACACACACGCCCCCAAACACACTGTACAATACACACTTTTAAACTACACCTGTACTCCGACACTAACCCCGTACACCACACACTGTCAAAACCACTGTACACTACAATTTACACTCCCCCTGTACACTACACACTGTACACTACACACTGTACTCCGGGACAATACACACTGTACACCACACACTTACAAACACACTGTACACTACACACTGTACACTACACACGACACTACACCACGACAATACACACTGTACACTACACACGTACACAACACTTACACTACCCGACCCACACACTGTACAATACACACTGAACTCAACACTGTACACTCACCTGTACCCCGGGACACACACCTGTACACCACACACTGTACAAAAACACTGACACCACACCTGTACCACACACTGAAAAAACACCACACACGTACCCAGACACCACACACTGAAACCAAAACACCGAACTCCGGGACACACCACTGAAACCCACACACGTACAAAACACTGTACACCCCACCACTGTACACAACACACGTACACCAACACTGTACTCCAGACACCACACACTGTACACTACACACGTACACCACACACTGTACAATACACACGTACACCACACACTGTAAATACCCCTGTACATACACACGTACACACACACTGTACACACAACTTACACACACACTGTACACTACACACTTACACACACACTGTACGCCGCACACTGACACTACCCTGTACCTACACACTGTACACTACACACTGTACACTACACCTTACATACAACTGTACCGCACCTGTCACCGCACACTGACACTACACACTGAACCCACACCTGTACACTACACACGTACCCCAACACTGTAACACACACTGACGCCACACGCTGAAACACTACACACTGTACCCACACCGTACCTAACACTGTAGCCGCACACAAAACCAAGCCCAAACCACACACTGTCCTACACAGTACCCACACGCTGTCCAACACACTGTACGCCACACACTGTACACACACACTGTACCCACCCCTGTACACTACACACTGACCCACACCGTACACTCACACTGTACGCCGCACACTGACACCAAGACACCACACACTGAACTCACACTTTTACCCGCACACGTACACCACACACTGACACCAGAACACCACACATGTACACCACACACTGTACACAACACACGTACGCCCCACTGTACACTACCACTGACCCCAACACTGTAACAAACACCACACACTGTCACCACACCTGTACACTACACACTGTAGGGGCCGCACCTGTCCCACTACCACTGACACCAACACTGTACCCAGAACCCCACACACTGTAACCCACACTGACATACACACTGACCCCCACACTGTACCCCACAAACCGTCGCCGCACACGTACACTACACATGTACCCCACACACTGACACCTGAACACCACACCTGTACCCACACACTTACACACACACTGTACGCCGCAACTGTACACCCAAACCTGTACACCCACACTTAAAATACACACGTCCCGCACACTGACCACACACTGAAAACCAAAACCACACATGTACCCCCACACACGAAAAAAACCCTACAACTGTACCCAGAAACACCATTTAACTACCACTGTACACCAGAACACCAACACTGTACACTACACACGACCCCGCACACGTAACTCCCAACTGCACCAAACACCACACACGTACCACCACGTAGCCGCAACGTACACCCACACTGTACACCAAACACCACACACTGTCACCACCACTTACACTACACCTGTACACCACACACGTACACCAAACACCACAACGAACACACACACTTACACCAAACACCACACACTGACACCAAAACCACCCCGTACACTACCCCTGACACCAAACCCAAAAAAAGTACACTACACACTTTACACCGCACACGTCACTACACCTGACACCCACACGAAAACCAAGACACCACACATTTTTTTTACACTACACACTGAAACCAAAAAACCACACCGTACACTCACACTGTACCCACCATTTACACCACACACTGTCACCAAGACACCACACACTGACCTACACACGTACACCACACACTTACACCACACACTGTACACCGCACAGTACACCAAACCCCACACACTGTAAAACTACACCTCCCAAAATACACCAACACAACACCAAACACCACACCTGTACACTACACACTGCCCCCACTGTACACTACACACTTACGCCACCATTTACACACCCCTGTCACCACACACGTACACTACACACTGTACCCCAAACCACTGTACCCGCACACGTAAAAACACACCTGTACACCAAACACCACACCGTACACACACACGTACCCGCACACTTACACCAAAACCCACCAAAAACACGTACACTAACACGACACCGCACACTGTACACCAAAACACCACACACTGTCCTACACACTGTACACCGCACACGAACCCAAACACCCCCCTGTACCCACACACGTACACCACACACTGACACTACACACTGTACCCCAAACCCACGTACACCACACCTGTACACTACCACGTACACCACACACTGTACACCACACACGTACACCAACACTGTACACACACACTGTACACCACAACGTACACCACACACTGTAAAACCACACACTGACACCACACACACACTACACACGTACACCACCCGTACACCAACACTGACACCACACACGTACACCACACACTGTACCCACACACGTACACTACACACTGTACACTACACACTGTACACCCCCAAACTGTCCTACACACGTACGCCACACACTGTACACCACACTGTACACCACACACGTACACTACAACTGTACACTACACCTGACACAAACACTTACACCCACCTGTACACTACACCTGTACCTACACACGACACACACACTGTACCTAAAACACTGTACACACCCACTGTACACTCACACTGACACACACACTTACACTACAACTGTACACCAAACACCACACACGTACCCCAAAACCCACTGTACACTACACACTTTACACCAGAACACCACACACTTCACCACACCTGTACACCAAACCCACACACTGTACACCAAACACCACACACGTACCCCGCCACTGTACCCCCAAAACACCCCCTGACACCGCACACTTACACTAACACTGTACACTACACACTTAACACACACTGTACACCGCACACTGTACACTACACCTTACACACACACGTACACTACACACTGTACACCCACACGTACACCAAGACCCAAACACTGTACCTACACACGTCACCAAACACCACCACTGTAAATACACCTGTACACCACACCTGAACACACACCTGTACCCGGGACACCACAAACTTACACTACACACGTAAATACACACTGTACACCCACACTGTACACCAAACCCAACACGTACAATACACATGTAAAACCCCACTGTACACCACACACTGTACACCAGAAAACCACACCGTACAAACACCCGTAACCCACACACGTCACCACACACCTCCAGACACCACACACTGTACACTACACCGTAACTACACACTGTACACCACACCTGTACCCAGGAACCAACACTGTCAACACACTGAAACCCCAAACACACTTACACCACACCTGACCCGGCACCACACACGTACACTACCACGTACACTACACCGTACACCACACACGACCCAACACCAACACTGTACATTTAACACTGTACACTACACACGTACACACACACTGTCCCACACACACGACTCCGGACACCACACACTGACCTACACACTTACCCACACACGTACCCAGGAACCACACATTTACACTACACACGTACACCCACACTGTACCCAGGCCACCACACACGTACATACACACTGACCCACACACTGTACACCAAACACTTACCTACACCGGGACACTACACACTGTAACTACACACGTACACTACACACTGTACATACACACTGTACACTACACACTGTACCTACACACTGACAATCACATTTAAACACACACACTGTAAAACCCAACTTACACAAAACCACTGTACACTACACACTGTCACACACCGTACAATACACACTGACACTACACACTGTACACTAACACGTACACTACACCGTACACCACACACTGTACTCCAGGACACCACACACTGTACACTACACACTGTACCTCACCTGTAACTACACACTTACACCACACACTTACCCCGGGACCCCACCACTGAACACACCACTGTACACTAACACGTACACTACACACTGTACACAAAAACTGAACACCCCACTGCAACCACACACTGCAGACCACACATCACCATTAATATACCTTTGATAAACTTTTAAGAGTTTCGAAGTTTCACTCTTTTGGACCACCAGGGCCAGGCCGTCGGGTTTTGCCGGCAACCGGCTGTTGCGCTGGGGGCCCCGCTGCCCACATACCACAAAAAACCTGTGATCGGCATCTGGTGGTACTTGTCCTTTCCTCTTAAAGGGCTTCTACACTTGTCCCTCTGTTTCTCTCTTCTGGAAAAAGTTAAATATCTAGGACCCCGGATTTGAACAGTTCCCTTTATTGTCCCCACCGCCCCCCTCTCCTCACGGTTTTATTTTACACTTCCTCCCATATCCCCAACAACAGTAGGGTTGAAAGGGCAGTGTGCAGATTTGGGACCAGGCCCTCGATATTTTCCGGGTATATTTTATCATGTACCCCTCCTCCCCTATAGTACATTTTTTAAGACTTGAAACGTTCCCCATTTTTTTTAGGGCTTTACTGCTCAATGTAGCCGTAAACGACTCGTATTTGTTCCAGCTCCGTTTTTTTCTCCTGCTCGAACGGACCTCAGCACTGAGCAAATTTTTCTAAAGGGGGAGCCTAGCGTTTTTGAAGAGTCCCACCATCGGCATTATTTCCCTTGTTTTGCAAGTTCTCAATACCCACCCCGTCATCTTCCTAGCTGTCGTGATCTTTGTCTTGTTATGGTCTTTAAAAGAAAGGTCGACTGACATCATTATTCCCAGGTCTTTTACGTGTTCCTTTTCGTTCTTGAGTTTTGTATATAATGTTCCCTTTTGAGTTCTTCATTCTTTCCATACCTAAGCAGCTGGAACTTATCACCATTGAACGTCATGTTGTTCTCCAATGCCCACTGGAAAACCCTGTTTATGTCTTCCTGTATTTTTTCAGTGTCCTCTACCGTACTGATTTTCATGCTTATTTTAGTGTCATCTGCAAATGATGATACAAAAGTGTGACGGGTGTTTTTATCTATCTGCTATAAGGATGAGAAACAGCAGAGGTGCCAGGACAGTGCCTTGGGGCACTGAGCTCTCGACCTCGCTGGTGCTGGATCTTGCCCTGTTCACTACTACTTGTTCTGTTCTGTGTTAGGAACCCGAAAATCCATCTGCCTACCTTCCCCGTAATGCACATGACCCTCATTTTGTGCGTTATCACTCCATGATCGCATTTGGTAAACGCCTTTGCAAAATTTGTGTAAATCACATCTGCGTTCTGTGGTCTTCCAGTGCCTCCCTAATTCTGTCATAATGGTTCAGCAGCTGTGACAGGCATGATCATCCTGCTCTAAAACCATGCTGGTTCGGGTTATGCTGGTTGTGCTGGTCCATGAAATTTGTAATCTGCCGTCTCATCACTCTTTCGAAGATGTTTATGATGTGAGAAGTTAGGGCTACTGGTCTGTAATTTTTAGCTAGTGCTCTACTACCTCCCTTGTGCAAAGGAGCTATGTCTGCACTCTTGAAGACCTCCGGTATTTCACCTAGATCTAAGCTCTTTCTCCAAAGAATACTGAGGGCTCGTGCTAGTGGTACTTTGCACTTCTTTATAAATAGAGCATTCCAAGAATCTGGTCCAGGTGCTGAGTGAGTGGGCATGTTTTCCATTTCTTTTTCGAAATCTATGGGATTTGTGCTAATGTCAGTTAGTTGGTCTGCGCGGCCTTTTTCTGAGTGAAAAATATTCTGCATTTTCTACCTTGCTGTCATTTAGTGGGTTGCTGAACACCGACTCATACTTTTAGGATTTCAATCATTTCCTGTTCGTAGTCAGTATAGGAGTCTCCTCTCAGTAGCTTGGATTTTGCGTTGGAACAGAAATATTTTGGGTTTCTTGCAATATCCTGTATGGCCCTTTGTACTTCTTGTGTTAGGTATGACATCCTAAGTTTTTGCTCCAATTCAGGCTATCTTTCCTCTGTTGCATCCTATTTGTTTTTAAGTAATTAAGTAACTCGTTTTTTTCTTCTGTACCATCTCCTACGCTCTCTCTCTATATCTGATCTTCTTCTGGGTTTCCTCAATGGTAGGTGCTTCATACATACCTTGTATGCTTCTGTATTCAGCTTCTCTAGGCACTGGTGGGGATTTAAGGTGCTCATGTCTGATTCCCAGGGTATGTCTGATAGCTCTTGGTTTAGTTTTTTCCAGTCAGTTCTACGGTTGTTACAATTAAACTTACTGAACATCCTGTCTCTAACATTAGTGACGCAGTTCCCTAACCCTGAGTTAATACTCGTTTGAACTTCTATGATGTTGTAATCAGAGTATACTGTTTATGTAACTGTTATGTCTCTGATTAGTTTCTCGTTTGTTTGTGAATATCAAATCCAGGGTATTTTCATTCCTAGTGGGATCAGTTATCTGTTGGTTTAAAGAGTGCTTTTCACAAAGCCTCATTAGTTCCCTGGTATGTACCTGTTGAGCCAGGGTGCTTCCCGGAGATATTTCTGGTATAACATTATGTTGTGCCATCTTCCATTTTACATGAGGGAGATTAAAATCTCCAAGGAGTAAAATATTTGATGTGGGATTTTCTAGCCAATCCAGACAGCTATCTATCTACCTTAGCTGATCTGTGAATTCCTCAGCAGTTGCTGATGGTGGTTTGTATACTAAGATAATTACCAAATTCCTATTTTCAACTTTAATGCCTAGAATTTCTACTATATCATTCGAAGAGTTCAGCACTTCTGTGCAACATAAAGTATCCTTACATAGATTCCTACTCCTTCCTGTGACCTATTAATTCTATCACATCTACACATGTTGTAGTTTTCTATCTTTATCTCCGTCCAAAACATCCGTTGTATGTGTTTCTGTAAATGCTCCGAACATGGCATTCACTTCTGTCAGGAGCCCACTGACATAACTAACGTTGTCGTTGTTATTTAATTTCAGATCCTGAATATTTGTAAATATGAAGCAGGAATTACCATTTGGGACGTTTTTTTTTGTTTTGTTTCAATTAGAACCGCTGGTGATGTACTACCTGGTGTGTCCCCTGGTGTGTCCCCTGGTGTGTCCCCTGGTGTGTCCCCTGGTGTGTCCCCTGGTGTGTCCCCTGTGTGTCCCCTGGGTGTACCCCATGGTGTCCCCTGTTGTGTTTCCCAGGGTGGTGTGTTCCCCTGTGTGTGGTGTCCACTGGTGGTGTCCCCGGGGTGTCCCCTGGTGTTACACACCACAGCAGTCTCCAGTACTGACTTCTCCCGTGGATTGTATATTGGCCCTGAAGGGTTGAATATAGTGCGTGTACTGTGTGTGCGTGTAGGTGTTGTATTGTGTGTGTGTGTGTTGTATGTGTGTGTGTGTGTGTTGTGTGGTGTGTGTGTTTGTTGTGTTGTGTGTGTGTGTGTGTGTGTGTGTGTGGTTAGTTGTGTGTGTGTTGGTGTGTGTGTATTGGTACTCACCTAGTTGTACTCACCTAGTTGAGGTTTTCGGGGGTTTGAGTCGAGCTTTCCCGGCCCCGCCTCTTCACGAACGCACAAGGGCACTCCCCTGAGCCGTGAGCTTTATCGTCCTCTGCTTAAAGCATGTAGGATTCCGCCCCCACACTC
>NC_069409.1:50898473-50988808 GCF_026875155.1 Cherax quadricarinatus | reverse complement strand
CCCCCCCAAACATACTCACACACTAGTGTGAGGACGTTAACAGTACCAACACAGTGGAGGACAGTGACAGTACTACCATATTTGGGGGGACAGTGACAGTATACACACTAGGTAGGAATGACAGTACCACACATATTTTGGGGACAGTACAGTCACACACTAGTGTGAGGACAGTGACAGTACCACACACTAGTGTGAGGACAGTGACAGTACTACACACTAGTGTGAGGACAGTGACAGTACTACACACTAGTGTGAGGACAGTGACAGTACTACACACTAGTGTGAGGACAGTGACAGTACCACACACTAGTGTGAGGACAGTGACAGTACTACACACTAGTGTGAGGACAGTGACAGTACTACACACTAGTGTGAGGACAGTGACAGTACTACACACTAGTGTGAGGACAGTGACAGGTACCACACACTAGTGTGAGGACAGTGACAGTACTACACACTAGTGTGAGGACAGTGACAGTACTACACACTAAGAACATAAGAACATAAGAACGAAGGAACACTGCAGAAGGCCTACTGGCCCATGCGAGGCAGGTCCAAGTCTCCTACCGGCTTAAGCCAATGCACCCAACCTAGTCAGGTCAGTCACATTGACTTAAGGGAGGAACACGGCAACCGACCTGGTAGCACAAGCTATCAGGTCTAACTCACACCCACCCACATCCACCAGTGTATTTATCCAACCTATTTTTAAAGCTACACACGTTCTTGCCTCTATAACGGTACTTGGGAGTTTGTTCCACTCATCCACACTCTATTACCAAACCAGTTACTTTCCTATATCCTTCCTGAATCTGAATTTTTCCAACTTAAAACCATTGCTGCGAGTCCTGTCTAGGCTAGATATTTTCAGCACACTATTTACATCCCCTTTATTTATTCCTGTCTTCCATTTATACACCTCAATCATATCCCCCCTAATTCTACGTCTTTCTAGAGAGTGCAGATTCAGGGCCCTTAGTCTATCCTCATAGGGAAGGTTTCTGATACATGGGATCAACTTTGTCATCCTCCTTTGTACATTTTCCAGAGAATTTATATCCATTCTGTAATAAGGTGACCAAAACTGTGCAGCATAATCTAAATGAGGCCTAACCAAGGATGTATAGAGTTGAAGAACAACCTGAGGACTCCTATTATTTATGCTTCTTGATATGAAGCCAAGGATTCTATTAGCTTTATTGCGAACACTTATGCACTGTTGTCTTGGTTTCAGATTACTGCTAACCAGAACTCCTAAATCTTTTTCGCAATCCGTAATATTAAGATCTACTTTAAATTTAGTTTATATGTGCATGATTATTGTCCTGTCCAACATTTAGAACTTTGCATTTGTCTATATTTAAACTGCATCTGCCATTCTCCGACCACTGCATCGTCTATTCAAATCTTTTTGGAGTGCTCGAATGTCCTCGTCAGAATGAATTCGACGGCTATTTTGGTGTCATCGGCAAACTTGCCGATGTGGGCTCTTTATGCCCTCATCTATGTCGTTTATGTAGATTTGTGAACAGCAGGGGGCCCAACACTGACCCCTGTGGAACACCGCTCGTGACACTTCCCCACTCTGATTTCTCCCCATTTATGCAAACTCTCTGCTGCCTATTTGTTAACCATGCCTCTATCCAGGAAAAAATTTCTCCTCCTATTCCATGTGCTTTAATTTTCCTCAATAGTCTCTGATGTGGGACCCTGTCAAAAGCCTTACTGAATTTCCATATACACAATATCATATTCATTACCATGATCTACCTCCTCAAATACCTTAGTGAAAAAAGTTAATAAATTCGTAAGGCAGGAACGCCCCTTTGTAAAAACCATGCTGAGATTCGTTGATTAATTTATGCTTTTAAAGGGTGGCTACGAACTGCCTCGGCAATTATTGTTTTCCATAAATTTTTCCCACTATGGAGGTTAGGCTTATTGGTCTATAGTTCGAAGCTAAGGACCTGTCACCTGTTTTGAAAATGGGGTATCACATTTGCCATTTTTCCACTTATCTGGCACCATGCCAGTTTGTAGTGATTTTGTTGAAAAAGATTAGCCAAAGGTGTGCTAAGCTCCTCTTTACTTCCTTTAGAACCCTTGCATACAGTTCATCAGGGCCTGGGGTTTGTTAGGTTTTTAAATTTTTCTATTTGCCTAAGGACCATGTCACTTGTGACCCTAATAGTACACAGTTTATTATCGTCCTGTTCTACATTTAAATTTTTCATTACTGGAATATCGCTGGTATCCTCCTGTGTAAAAACTGAGAGGAAGTAGTGTTAAAAATTCTACACATTTCCTTATCACTGTCAGTGAGCTGACCCGAGGAACTTTTGAGTGGGCCTATCTTGTCCCTGATCTTACTTCTGTATACCTGAAAGAATCCTTTTTGGGTTAGTTCTCGATTCTCTTGCAACTTAAACCTCATAATCTCTTTTTGCTTTTCTAATCTCCCTTTTTTATTTCTCTCTTTAATGAATATATCGATTTCTCACTTGCCCCTCCCCTCTTTTGAGTTGCCTATATTATCCCTCTCTTTTGACCAATCAGATATTTTAATCTATTGTTATCCATTTAGGATATTATTGTTTGATCTGATTTCCCTATTGGGAAACATAATTTGACCTGTGCAGCTAGAACTATGCCTGGAAAGCATCATATCGAAACATCACCACCTACTGACCCTTAGTCAGGTCATCCAGTTCAGCCAACTAAGTAAATTTTTCAGTCCTATGAAATCTGACCTAGGAAGTGGACACAGTACCCCACTCACTAGGTGAGGACTGACAGTACTACTCAACTAGTGTGATGGACAGTGACAGTACTACACATAGTGTGAGGACAGTGACAGTACTACACACTAGTGTGAGGACAGTGACAGTACTACACACTAGTGTGAGGACAGTGACAGTACCACCACTAGTGTGAGGACAGTGGACAGTACTACACACTAGTGTGAGGAACAGTGACAGTACCACACACTAGTGTGAGGGACAGGTGACAGTTACTACACACTAGTGTGAGGACAGTGACAGTACTACACTGTCTAGTGTGAGGACAGTGACCAGTATACACACTAGTGGAGGACAGTGACAGTTACTACACACTGGTGTGAGGACAGTGACAGTACTACACACTAGTTGAGGACCAGTAACAGTACCACACACTAGTGTGGAGGGACAGTGACAGTACCTACACACTAGTGTGAGGACAGTGACGTACTACACACTAGTGTGAGGACAGTGACAGTACTACACACTAGTGTGAGGACAAGTGACAGTTACTACTACTAGTGTTGAGGGACAGTGACAGTCAAACCTAGTGTGGAGGACAGTGACAGTACCACACACACTTGTGTGAGGAGGACAGTAGCAGAACCATACACTAGTGTGAGGACAGTGACAGTTCCACAACACTATTGTGAGGACAGTGGAGAGTACCACACCTCTAGTGTGAGGACAGTGTCAGTACCACACACACTTGTGTGAGGACAGTACATTACATACTTGTGTGACGGACATGACAGTACTACACACTAGTGTGAGGACAGTGACAGCACCCACAACACTAGTATGAGGACAGTGACAGTACTACACAATTAGTGTGAGGAGAGTTGACAGTACCAACACACTAGCTGTGAGGGAACTGTGCAGTACCACACACTTAGTGTGACGACAGTGACAGTACCACCACAATAGTGTGATGACAGTGACTGTACCACACATAGTGTGACGTCAGGTGGACAGTACCACCACACTGTGTGTGGACAAGTAACAGTACCACACATGTGTGAGGACAGTGACAGTACCACACACACTAGTGTGAGGACTGTAACAGTACCACACACTAGTGTGACGACAGTGACAGTACCACACACTAGTGTGAAGACAGTGACAGTACCACACACTAGTGTGACGACAGTGACAGTACCACACACTAGTGTGAGGACAGTAACAGTACCACACACTAGTGTGAGGACAGTTAAACTTGCCACACTACCTAGTGTGAGGACAGTGGACAGTACCACACACACTAGTGTGAAGGACAGTGACACTACCACTCACTAGTGTGGGACAGTGACAGTACCACACACTGTGTGAGGGAAGTTGACAGTTACCACACACACTAGTGTGAGGACAGTAACAGTACCATACACTAGTGTGAGGACTGTGACAGTACCATCACACTAGCGTGAGGACAGTGAGTACCACACACAACTAGTGTGAGCGACAGTGACAGTCCACACACTAGTGTGAGGACTGTGTCGTACCACACACACTAGTGGTGTGGGACAGTAAAACAGTACATCTACACTAGTGTGGAGGACAGTGACAGTACCACACACACTAGTGTGTCGACAGGGACATGTACACACACTAGTTGGGTACAGTGTCCAGTACCACACACATAGTGTGTGGACAGTGACAGTACCACACACTAGTGTGAGGACAGTTAACGATACCACCACACTAGTTGAGGACAGTGACTGTGCACACACTGTACGAACAGTGAAAGTACCAACACTTGTGTGAGGTCATGAACAGTACCACACACACTAGTGTGTGGACAGTGACATTAACACACTCTTGTTGTGAGGACAGTGACAGTACCACACACACTAGTGTGAGGACAGTGACGGTACCACACACACTAGTGTGAGGACAGTAACAGTACCACACACACTAGTGTGAGGACAGTGACAGTAATATACACTAGTGTGAGGGACAGTGACGGTACCCACACACTCTAGTGTGAGGACAGTAACCCCCCAAAAAACTACCACACACACTAGTGTTGAGGACAGTGACAGGTACCACACAACTAGTGTGAGGACAGTGACGGTACCACACACACTAGTGTGAGGCAGTCAGTTACCACACACACTAGTTGTGAGGATAGTAAACAGTACCACACACACTAGTGTGAGGACAGTTCACAGTACCACACACACTTAGTTGAGGACAGTAACAGTACCACACAACTAGTGTCTGAGTACAGTGACGTACCACACACTAGTGTGTGGGACAGTCACAGTACACACACACTAGTGTGAGACAGTAACAGTACCACAACCAACTAGTATCGAGGACAGTACAGTACCACACACTAGTGTGAGGACAGTAACAGTACCACAATACACTAGTGTGAGGACAGTGACAGTACCACACACACTAGTGTGACGACAGTGACAGTACCACACACTAGTGTGAGGACAGTAACAGTACCAACACACTAGTGTGAGGACAGTGACAGTACCACACACACTAGTATGAGGACAGTAACAGTACCAACACAATAGTATGAGAGACAGTAACAGTAACAATACACTAGTGTGAGGGACCAGTGACAGTACCACACACACTAGTGTCCCCTTATGACAGCAGTGACGTTACCACACATAGTGTGAGGATACCGCAGTAACATACACACACTAGTGTGGAGGAACAGTGACAGTACCACACCACTGTGTGAGGACAGTGACAGTACCTCACAATAGTGTGAGGGACAGTGACAGTTATACCACACTAGTGTGAGGACAGTGACAGTACTACACACTAGTGTGAGGATCAAGTGACAGTACTACACATGTGTGAGGGACAGTGACAGTTAACCACACATTGTGTGAGGAACAGTGGACAGTACTACACACTAGTGTGAGGACAGTGACAGTTACTACACACTAGTGTAGGACAGTGACAGTTACTACACACTAGTGTGAGGACAGTGACAGTACCAAACACTAGTGTGAGACAGTGACAGTAACTACACACTAGTGTGAGGACAGTGACAGTACTACACTCTAGTGTGAAGGGGACAGTGACAGTACCCCACACTAGTGGAGGACAGTGACATACTACACACTAGTGTGAGGACAGTGACGTAATTACACTAGTGT
Source organism: Cherax quadricarinatus (assembly GCF_026875155.1). Lineage (NCBI taxonomy): Eukaryota > Metazoa > Arthropoda > Malacostraca > Decapoda > Parastacidae > Cherax > Cherax quadricarinatus. The sequence goes on along the minus strand of NC_069409.1, from coordinate 50,982,903 downwards.
GTGGACAGTGAACAGTACTACACAATTGTGTGGAGGGACAGTGACTCAGTACTACACACTAGTGTGAGGACAGTGACAGTACACACACTAGTGTGAGGGACCAGTGACAAGTACTCCACAACTAGTGTGAGGGGACAGTGGACAGTTCCACACATAGTGTTGAGGGACCAGTGAACAGTACTTCACACTAGTGTGAGGACAGTGACGTACTACAACACTTGTGTGAGGACAGTGCTACAGTACTACACACTAGTGGGAGGATCAGTGACAGTATACACAATAGTGTGAGGACAGTGACAGTCTACACATAGTGTGGGACAAGTTACAAGTTAACACACATAGTGTGAGGACAGTGACAGTGATAACACTTGTGTGAGGATCTGTGACAGTACTAACCAATAGTGTGAGGACAGTGACAGTACTACACACTAGTGTGAGGACAGTGACAGTACTACACATCTAGTGTGAGGAACAGTGTCATGTACCACACACTAGTGTGAGGACAGTGACGTACCACACACACTAGTGAGAGGACGTAGCTGTTACCTACACTAGTGTGAGGGACAGTGACAGTACCACCACACTTGTGTGAGGACAGTGACAGTACCACACACTAGTGTGAGGACAGTGACAGCTCAACCCACACACACTAGTGTGAGGACAGTAACAGATTAACATTACACTTGAGTGAGGACAGTGACAGTACTACACACTAGTGTGAGGACGTGACAGCACCACACACTCTATATGAGACGTGACAGTACTACACCTAGTGTGAGGGGAGTGACAGTACCACCAAGGACCACTTGTGTGGGACTGTTTGCGTACCACACACTAGTGTGACGACATTGACAGTACCACACACTAGTGTGATGCAGTGACAGTAACACACCTTGTGTGGGACGACAGTGACAGTACCACACTTAGTGGGAGGACAGTAATCAGTTCCTCACACTAGTGTAGGACAGTTGACAGTACCACCCACACTAGTTGGGAGGCAGTAACAGTACCACACACTTGTGGGACGACAGTGACAGTACCACCACACTTGTGTGAAGACAGTGACAGTACCACACACTAGTGTGACGACACAGTGACTCAGTACCACACACTAGTGTGGGACAGTAACAGTACACACACTAGTGTGAGGACAGTAAACAGTGCCACAATAGTTTGAGACAGTGACAGTACCAAACACTCTAGTGTAGGACAGTGACACTACAACACTAGTGTGAGGACTGTGACTTATCCACACACTAGTGTGAGGTACAGTGACAGTACCAACACACACTAGTGTGTGGACAGTAACAGTACCATTACACATAGGTGTGAGGACAGTGACTGTACCACATCTCTAGCGTGAGGAAAGTGTCAGTACCACACACACTAGTGTGTGGACAGTTGACAGTACACACACTAGTGTGAGGACAGTGACAGTACCACACACACTAGTGTGAGGACAGTAACAGTACAATACACTAGTGTGAGGACAGTGACAGTACCACACACACTAGTGTGACGACAGTGACAGCAACACACACACTAGTGTGAGGACAGTGACAGTACCACACACACTAGTGTGAGGACAGTGACAGTACCACCACTAGTGTGAGGACAGGTAACAGTACAACACTAGTGTTAGGTCAGTGACAGTGCCACACTCCACTTAGTGTGAGGGACAGTGACAGCACGGCACTCTAGTGTGAGGACAGTACCAGTACCATACACTAGTGTGAGGACATTGACAGTGCCACACACTGACGACAGTGACAGTACCACACACTAGTGTGAGGACAGTGACAGTACCACACACACTAGTGTGAGGACAGTGACATTACCACACACTTGTGTGAGGGGACAGTGACAGTACAACACACACTAGTGTGAGGACAGTGACGGTACCACACACACTAGTGTGAGGACAGTAACAGTACCACACACACTAGTGTGAGGACAGTGACAGTACAATACACTAGTGTGAGGACAGTGACGGTACCACACACACTAGTGTGAGGACAGTAACAGAACCACACACACTAGTGTGAGGACAGTGTCAGTACCACACACCATAGTGTGAGGCAGTGACGGACCACACACATTGTGTGAGGACAGTAACAGTACCACCACACACTAGTTGTGGGATAGTAACAGTACCACACACACTAGTGTGGAGACAGTAACAGTAAACACACACTAGTGTGAGGACAGTAAAACGTCCAACTCACTAGTGTGAGGACAGTGACAGTACCACACACTAGTGTGAGGACAGTAACAGTACCACACACACTAGTGTGAGGACAGTAACAGTACCACACACACTAGTATGAGGACGTACAGTACCACACACTAGTGTGAGGCAGTAACAGTAAATACACTAGTGTGAGGCAGTGACTGTAACAACAAAATCACTAGTGTGACGACATTGACAGTACCACACACTATGTGAGGTCGTAACAGTACCACACACTCTAGTGTTGAGGACAGTGACCAGTACCACACACTCGTATGAGGACAGTAACAGTACACACACTAGTATGAGGACTGTAACAGTAACAATACACTAGTGTTGAGGGACTGTGACAGTACACACACACTAGTGTGACGACAGTGACAGTACCAACACTAGTGTGAGCGACTGTAACAGTACCACACACTAGGTGAGGACAGTGACAGTACCACCACACACTAGTGTGAGAACAAGTAAACAGTACCACACACTAGTGTGAGGACAGTGACAGTACCACACACTAGTATGGGACCCAGTTAACAGTTACACACACGCTAGTGCTGGGGACTGTAACAGTACCACACACTAGTGTGAGGACATAACAGTTCCCACACCTGTGTGAGGACAGTGACAGTCCACACATACTAGTTGAGAGACAGTAACAGTACTCAACACTCACTAGTGTGAGGACAGTAACAGTACCACACACTAGTGTGAGGAACAGTAGACGACCACACAGTACTAAGTATGAGGACAGTACAGTACCACCACACTAGTGTGTGGACAGTGACAGTACCACACACACTCTAGGTGAGGACGTAACAGTACCAACACCACTAGTTGTGGGACAGTGACTGTACACACACTAGCGTGAGGACAGGTACAGTACCACCACACTAGTGTGAGGACAGTATCAGTTCCACACCACTAGTGTGAGGACAGTGACTGTTCCACCACACTAGGTGAGGGACAGTAACAGTACTACACACACTAGTGTGAGGACAGTAACTGTACTACACACACAGTGTCGAGGACAGTAACAGTACTACACAAACTAGTGTGAGGACAGTAAACATACCACCACTAGGGTTGAGGACAGTAACAGTACACACACCACTAGTGTGAGGACAGTGACAGTACCACACACTAGTGTGAGGACAGTAACAGTACTAACCACTAGTGTGAGCGACAGTAACAGTACCACACACTAGGTGTTGAGGACAGTAACTCGTACCACACACACTAGTGTGACGGAACAGTTGACAGTACCAGACACACTAGTGTGAGGACAGTAACAGTACCACACACACTAGTGTGAGCGGACTGTAACAGTACCACCACACACTAGTGTGAGGACAGGGACTGTACCAAAAACACTAGTGTGAGGACAGTGGACATACCACACACTAGTGTGAGGGTCAGTGACAGTACCATCATAGTGTGAGGACAGTAACAGTACCACCACTAGGTGTGAGGACAGTGAAACGTACCACACCACTAGTGTGAGGACAGTAAAACAGTACCACCACACTAGCGTGAGGACTGTTACAGTTACCACACACTAGTGTGAGGGGGGTGAGACGTAACAGTACCACACACTAGTGTGAGGACAGTAACAGTACCACACACTAGTGTGAGGACAGTAACAGTACCACGCACTAGCGTGAAGGACGTAACTGTACCACACACTAGCGTGAGGACAGAACAGTTACCACACCTAGTGTGAGGACAGTAAAGTACCAACATTTGTGTGAGGACAGTAACAGTACCACATCACTCAGTGTGAGGACAGTGAAAGTACAACACACTAGTGTGAGTGACAGTAAAACAGTACCACACACTTGTGTGAGGACAAGTAACAGTACCCACACCCATAGTGTGAGGACAGTGACAGTATCACACACACTATATGGGGACCAGTAACAGTCCACACATAGTTGTGAGGGACAGTATCAGTACCACACATAGTGTGAGGACAGTAACAGTACCTCACGCACTAGTGTGCGGACAGTAAACAGTTACCACACACTTGTGTGAGGGACAGTAACAGTACCACAACACTAGTGTGAGGACAGTGACAGTACCACACACTAGTGTGAGGACAGTAACAGTACCACACACACTAGTGTGAGGACAGTAACAGTACCACACACACTAGTATGAGGACAGTAACAGTACCACACACTAGTGTGAGGGCAGTAACAGTACAACACACTAGTGTGAGGGCGTAACGTACCACACACTAGTGTGAGGACTGTAACAGTACCACACACTTGTGTGAGGTCAGTAAACAGTACCCACATAGTGTGAGGTCAGTAACAGTACCACACACTAGTGTGAGGACAGTAACAGTACCACACACATTAGTGTGAGGACAGTAACAGTACCACACACACTAGTATGAGGACAGTAACAGATTACTCACACCACTAGTGTGAGGGCAGTAACAGTACCACACACTAGTGTGAGGGCAGTAACAGTACCACACACTAGTGTGAGGACAGTAACAGTACCACACACTAGTGTGAGGACAGTAACAGTACCACACACTAGTGTGAGGACAGTAACAGTACCACACACTAGTGTGAGGGCAGTAACAGTACCACACACTAGTGTCGAGACAGTGACGTACCCACACACTAGTGTAGGAAAAATAACAGTACCACACATAGTGTGAGGACAGAAACAGTTCCAACCCACACTAGTTTGACAGGCAGTACATAACACACATATTTTGAGGACATTAACATACCACCAAACTATATCTTCCTATTCCCTAACCACCACAAACTATATTTCTACCCCTACCCCCCCAATATATCTTCCATACCCCCTAACCACCCACTATATCATCCTACCCCCCCCCCCCCCCCCCTCCCCCCCCCCCCCCCCCCCCCCCCCCCCCCCCCCCCCCCCCCCCCCCCCCCCCCCCCCCCCCCCCCCCCCCCCCCCCCCCCCACCCCCCACACCCACCACACCCCCCCCCCCCCCCCCCCCCCCCCCCCCCCCCCCCCCCCCCCAACAAAAAAAAACACACCAAACAAAAACACACACAAAAAAACCACACCAAACAACACACACAAAAAACAAAAAACCAAAACCCCACACACTACACACATAGTGTGAGGACAGTAAACGTACCACACATTAGTGTGAGGGCAGAACAGTACCCACACACTAGTGTGAGGACAGTAACAGTACAACACATTAGTGTGAGGATCAGTTTAACAGTACACCATAGTGTCTGAGGAAGAACAGTACACACACTAGTGTGATGCGTAACGTACACACACCTAAGTGTAGAGGACAGTAAACAGTTCCACACCACACATAGTGTGAGGGCAGTAAAAGTACACACATCTAGTGGAGGTCAGTAACATACCACACACTAGGTGAGGAGTAACAGTACCACACACTAGTGTGAGGACAGTAACAGTACCACACACTAGTGTGTGGGCAGTAACAGTACCAACACTAGTGTGAGGACAGTACAGGTACCAACAGTAGTGTGAGGACAGTTAACAGTACTACACATTAGTGTGAGGACAGTTACAGTACACACCTTTAGTGGGAGGACAGTACAGTACCCACACTTGTGTGACGGACAGTAACAGTCTACCACACACAGTGTGAGGCAGTAACAGTACCACACATTATGTGAGGGACAGTAACAGTACCAACACTAGTGTGAGGACAGGTGAATGTACCACACTCTAGTGTTTGGACAGTAACAGTACCACACACACTCGTGTGAAGGACAAGTGACAGTACCACACATAGTGTGAGGGACAGTAACAAATACCACATCAATTAGTGTTGGGGACAGTAACTGTACCACCACACTTGGGGAGGACTGTGGACAGTACCACACATAGTGTAGAGGACAGTAACAAGTACCACACGCTAGTGTGAGGGCAGTAACAGTACACCACACACTAGTGTGAGGCACAGTAACAGTTCCACACACACTAGTGTGAGGACAGTGACTGTAACCACTCACTAGTTTGAGGTCAGTAACAGTAACCACACACACTTGTGTAGGTCAGTGACAGTAACCACCTCACCTGTGTGGAGGACTGTAAAAGTACCACACACACTAGTGTGAGGACTGTGACAGAAAAAAATACCACACACTAGTGTTAGGACAGTGACAGTACCACACACTAGTGTGAGGACAGTTACAGTACCACACACTAGTGTGAGGACAGTAACAGTACCACACACTAGTGTGAGGACAGTGACAGTACCACACACTAGTTTGTGATACTGTCACTATCACTTAGGGGTGATAATGTCAGAGTATCTCACATTCAAAGATCACAACAATGATATTATCACAACTGCGAGGAAAATGATAGGATGAATAATGAGAACCTTCAAAACAAAGGATGACAAGCCGATCCTCTTAGGTCACTTGTTCTCTCTAGGTTGGAATGCTGGTGTACACTAACAGCCCCATTCATGGCAGGTGATATTGCAGAGCTGGAAAATATACAGAGAATCTTCACTGAGCATATAAGTACAGTCAAGCACCTCAGTTACTGGAAACGGTGGAAGTCCCTTGACCTGTACTCCTTGGAACGCAGGCGAGAAAGATGCATCATGATTTACAAATTCAAAATCGTAGAGGGACTATTTCCAAATCTTCACACGGAACCCTCTCCCTGCGAAAGCAAAAGACTTGGCAGGAGGTGTAAGATCCCCCCAGTAGAAAGCAGGGGTGCCTTGAGTACACGAAGAAATAACATAAGAATTGTCAGAGCCCAAGACTGTTCAACAGCCTCCCAGTATATATAAGGTAAGATTACAATTAGACCTCTGGCTGTTTTTAAGAGGGAACCGGATAAATACTTATAGTACCTACGTACGTAGGTACGTAGGTACTAACTTTAAGTATTTGTCCGGTTCCCTTGTACGTACGTACATACGTACCTACCTACCTGCTTGCCTACCTACCTACCTACACACACATACACATCTATTTATTTATCTATCTTGTACCTACACACACGCTTTGAGGTCACTGTTTACCATAGGCCAGTAGGCCTCTCTAGTTTTCATTGCCATGTTCAGGGTGTTGGTCGAGATGTTTCACCTCGGTCTGTGAATAACATCAAAGAAGCCGCTGACCCATCCAGTACATCCATCCTCATCCCGTTATCCATCCTCATCCTGTACATCCATCATCATCACAGTAACATTCCATACACTCTTCCAGTACATCAATCTTATCCAGTGAATCATCCTCATCCAGTACATCTATCCTCAATCCAGTACATATCAGTTCTCAACCTGGTGGGGACACAGTCATGTCAACAACTGTAATAACAAAAGCGTCAGCAGCAATTTCTCATTTTCTCATGGACGGACAAGTTCCCTCCCACCCACAAACCACCCACCACCCACAACCACCACCCCCACACACCAAACCACCACCCCTCCCACCAACCACCACCCCACCCACCTAGGCCACCCACCCACAACAACTACCACTCCTCCCCCACCCCTACCACCCCCCCCATCCACCTACAACCCACCCCCAACCCACCTACACCCCCCCACCCACCTACCACCACCCCCATCCACCCAACATATATCTCTCGTCTATATCCCTTCCTTCTAATTATATTCTTCCCCGTGCTTATCCCACAGAAGAACCCCCCTTCTACCCCCTTCACACCCCCTATCCCCCTCACAACCCCTCTCCCCTCACCTCACACCATCTCCCCCTCTCCTCCTACGCTCCACCCTCTCCCCTCATCCCCCCTCTCCCCTCTCGCTCTCCCCTCTCTACGCATCTCTTCCCCAACCCTCTCCACTCTCTACCCACCCTTCCTCCTCACTCCCCCACCCTCTCACTCTCATCCCTCCCCCACTCTCTCCTTCCTCACTTACCCACCCTCTCCTCCTCACTTTCCCCCACCCTCTCCTCCTCACTTTCCCCACCCTCACCTCACACTTCCCCACCCTCCCTCATCACTTACCCCACCCTCTCCTCTCACTTACCCACACTTTCCTCCTCACTTCCCACCCTCTCCCCTCACCCACCCTCTCTCCTCACTTACCCACCTCTTCCTCCTTACTTCCCACCCTCTCCCCTCCACTTACCACCCTCTCCTCACTACCCACATCTCCTACTCAATTACCCCACCCTCTCCTCCTCTCTTCCCCCCACCTCTCTCCTCACTTCCCCACCTCTCCCCTTTCAATCCCTAACACTTTCCCCTCCTTCCAAACCTCTTCCCCCTCACTTCCAAACACCCTCTCCTCCTCACTCCTCCCCTGTCCCCTCACTTCCCCTCTCCCCCTCACTTCCCCCACCTCTCCCCCGCATTCCCCCCCCTCTTCTTCCCTTCTCCCCTCTCCCCTCTCCGCCTCTTTTCCCTACTCCCCCTCACTCTCCCATCTTTCCCTCTCCTCACTCCCCTTCTCCCTCACTCCCCCCTCTCCCCCTCCCACCTCTCACCCCCTCACTTCCCCACCCCTCTCCCTCATTCCAACCATCTTCCCCTCACTTCCCCCACCCTCTCCCCCCTCACTTCCCTAACCCTTTCCCCCGCACTTCCCACACATCTTCCCTCGCTTCCCCACTCTCCCTCCTCACTTGCCATCTCCCTTCTCCTCCTCACTCCCCCTCTACCACTCATCCCCCTCTCTTCCTCACTCCCCCTCTCTCCCTCACTCCCCCTCTCTCCCTCACTTTCCCCCACCTCTCCCCTCACTTCCCTCCCCTCTACCCTTCACTTTCCCACCTCTCCCCTCACATCCCCCACCTTTCCCCACACATCCCCACCCACCCCCCCTTTACCCCTCACTCTCCATCTCCCCCTCACCCACCACACCCCTCATCCTCCTCCCCCTTCTCTCCCTCACTCCCCCCTCTCTCACTTCCCACCCTTCCCACACTTCCCCACCCTCTTCCCTTCACTTTCCCCCACCCTCTCCCCTCACTTCCCCCCACCCTCTACCCTCACTTCTCCCACCCCTTCCCCTCACTTCCCCACCCTCTCACCTCACATCCCCACCCAGTCCCCCTCACTCTCCACCCTTCCCCCTCACTTCCCCACCATTTTCTCTCACTTCTCCCCTCTCCCTCTCCCCCACTTCCCCCCTCTCCCCCTCATCACCCCATCTTTCGCCTCTCTCACCCCCTACTCCCTCACTCCTCCCTTCCCCCCTCACTTCCCTCACCTCTCCCCCTCAATTTACCCCCACCCTCTCTCCTCCACTTCCCCCACCCTCTCCCCTCACTCCCTCACCCTCCCCCTCACTTCCTAAACCCTTTCCCCCTCACTATCCCACCCTCTCCCTCACTTCCCCCACCTCTCTCCCTCTCCTCCTTACTCGCCCATCTCCCCTTTCTCTCCTCACTCCCCCTCTCCCCTCACTTCCCCACTCTCTCACCCTCACTTCCTCTCCCCTCTCCCCCTACTTCCCCCACCTTCCCCCTCCTTCCCCACCTTTCTCTCACTCTCCCCTCCCCCTCTTTCGTCCCTGCCCTCACTCCCCATCTTTCCTCTCCTCACTCCCTTCTCCCCTCTCTCACTCTCTCTCCCCCTCATTTTTTTTTTTTTTTTTTCCCTACACTTCCCCCTCACTTCCCCACCCTCTCTCCCTCACTTCCCCACCCTCTCCCTCTCACTTCCCCCACCCTTCCCTCACTTCCCTAATCCCTTTTCCCCTCACTTCCACCCACCCTCTCCTCTCACTTCCCCCACCCTCTCTCCTCTCCCCTTCACTCCCCCGTCTCCCCTCTCCTCCTCACTCCCCTCTCCCTCACTCCCCTCTCCCCCTCACCTCCCTCCTCTCCCCCTCACTTCCCCCACCCCTCTCCCCCTCATTCCCCCACCCTCTCCCCTTACTTCCTCACCCTCTCCCTCTCACTTCCCTCCCCCTATCCCCCTCACTGTCCTCACCCTCTCCCCCTCACTTCCCTAACCCTCTCCCCCTCTCCCCTCACTTCCCTGGACCCTCTCTCCTCACTTCCCATCACCTCTCACCCTCACTTCCTCACCTTCCCCTTCAACTTTCCTACACTTTCCCCTCACTTCCCTAACCCCTCTCCCCCACTTCATCACCCTCTCCCCATACTTCCCCCACCCTCTCCCCCTCTCTTCCCCACCCTCTCCCATTCACTTCCCTCACCCCTCACTTCCCCCACCCTCTCCTCTCACTTCCCTCATCCTCTCCCCTCACTTCCCCACTCTATTCCCTCACTTCTCTCCCCCTTCTCCCTTCACTTCCCCCCACCCTCTCCCATCATTTCCCTCACCCTCTCCCCTCATTCCCCACCCTCTCCCTCACTTCCCTACCCCCTTTACCCACCCTCCTACTCTTCTTAATTATTTTCGCGCCTCTTCTATCCTTTGCATCGCCTTCCCACAGGTTTCCTTTCATTTATACTCTCCTATTCATTCTCATTCCCATGTCTCCTCTTGTCCCTGTCTCCTCATGTCCCTGTCTCCTCTTGTCCCCTGTCTCCTCTTGTCCCTGTCTCCTCTTGTCCCTGTCTCCTCTTGTCCCTGTCTCCTCTTGTCCTTGTCTCCTCTTGTCCCTGTCTCCTCTTGTCCTTGTCTCCTCGTGTCTCTTTCTTTTCATGTCTCTGTCTCCCATTTCTCTGGCAGCTAAGCATTAGCTAAGAACTATAGACCAATAGCTCTGACGTCCCACATCATAAAAATCTTTGAAAGAGTGTTATGAAGCAGGATTGCAAATCACCTGGATTCCCAAAATCTGCACAATCCAGGGCAACATGGGTTCAGGGCAGGTCGCTCCTGCCTCTCACAACTACTGGATCACTATGATATGGCCTTGGATGCACTGGAAGAAAATCAGAATGCAGATGTAATATACACAGACTTTGCAAAAGCATTTGACAAATGCGATCATGGCGTAATAGCCCATAAAATACGTGCTAAAGGAATAGATGGGAAAGTGGGGAGATGGATCTTCAACTTCCTAACAAATCGAACACAAAGAGTAGTGGTCAACAGAGTTAAATCGGAGGCTGCCATAGTGAAGAGCTCTGTTCCACAAGGCACAGTACTCGCCCCCATCTTATTCCTTATCCTCATATCAGACATAAACAGAGATATACACCACAGCACCGTATCATCCTTTGCGGATGATACTAGGATCTGCATGAGGCTGTCATCTGCTGAGGACGCGGTTAACCTCCAAGAAGATATAAACAAAGTTTTCCAGTGGGCAACGGTAAACAATATGATGTTCAATGAGGACAAATTCCAACTACTCCGTTATGGAAAACTGGAGGAGATAATAACTAGAACAGAGTATACTACTGACTCTGGCCATACAATAGAGCGGAAAAATAATGTAAGGGACCTGGGAGTAATAATGTCTGAGGATCTCACTTCAAGGATCACAACAGTGCCACGATCACACGTGCAAAGAAAATGATAGGATGGATAATGAGAACTTTCAAAGCGAGAGATGCCAAGCCAATGATGATCCTTTTTAAAACACTTGTTCTCTCTAGGCTGGAATACTGCTGTACATTAACATCTCCATTCAAAGCAGGTGAAATCGCAGATCTAGAGAATGTACAGAGATCCTTTACTGCACGTATAAGTTCTGTCAAGCACCTTAACTACTGGGAACGCTTGGAAGCACTTGACTTGTACTCGTTGAAACGCAGGAGGGAGAGATATATCATAATCTACACTTGGAAAATCCTGGAAGGAATGGTCCCAAATCTGCACACAGAAATCACTCCCTACGAACGTAAAAGACTGGGCAGGCGATGCAAAATGCCCCCAATTAAAAGTAGGGGCGCCATTGGTACACTAAGAGAAAACACCATAAGTGTCCGGGGCCCAAGACTGTTCAACAGCCTCCCATCAAGCATTAGGGGAATTACCAATAAACCCCTGGCTGCCTTCAAGAGAGAGCTGGACAGATACCTAAAGTCAGTGCCGGATCAGCCGGGCTGTGGCTCGTACGTTGGACTGCGTGCGGCAGCAGTAACAGCCTAGTTGATCAAGCCCTGATCCATTGGGAGGCCTGGTCATGGACCGGGCCGCGGGGGCGTTGATCCCCGGAATAACCTCCAGGTAACCTGTATTTTCTTTCATTTTATGAACATGGTTTAGTTTGGTACCCAGTGTGCCATTGTGTGGTTGAGTCTAACAACCACTCTGCTTCCTCGCACCAACCACCTGCCACCTCTAATGCTGGATGACGTTTATCTTACATCAGAAATCGTGAAGGAAATCGATTCAAAGTGAAGTTCGTGAGATCCTTATTGATGAAGCTGGTGGTGACTCCGGAGATAATAGCTACACACGGTATTGCTGGAGAACATCTCTACTGGATCGTGACATGGCAGCACAGTTTCCTGAAATGAGAAAAGAATCAGAACAGGAAATACTCACAAGTAATGTTCCACAGGGGTCAGTGCTGGGTCTCTTGTTCACTCTGTTAAACCAACAATAATAATAATAATAATAATAATAATAATAATAATAATAATAATAATAATAATAATAATAATAATAATAATAATAATAATAATAATAATAATAACATTAATAATGGTTCAACTTAGACGAGATAATGATGATGTGAGTTACCTGATAACTAAAATATAAATAGGTCGACAGATCCATTATAGATTTCTTAAATGTTATGGTCTTGGTCAGAAAAGAATGAAGAATGGATTTAAGTGGAAGGAATTTAGATTTAAAAAGGATCATGGAAGCAGAGCTGAAGTGGTGTTTGTCTACCAGCAGAGTTGATGATGAGTGGAACAAGTTGCTAAGTAACGTCAATGAAGCCCTGGAAGAACTTCTCAACTGTCTTAGGTGTGTGTGTGTGAGTAGGCCAGTAGGCCTACTGCAGTTTAAATGCAATTTACAGCCTACGGTATTCTGAGCAGCAGAGATATAACATCAGCAGCAGCAGCAATAGAACCAGTGGAATATCACCGCCAGCAGCAGAAGCATCAAGAATTGATCAACAGCAGCAACAGTAGACAACGGTGCAGCACAGTGGTGCAGCACAACGGCGCAGCACAACGGTGCAGCACAGTGGTGCAGCGCAGTGGTGCAGCACAACGGCGCAGCACAACGGTGCAGCACAGTGGTGCAGCACAGTGGTGCACCAATAACAATATAAAACATGTTAATATTGGTTGAAGCACAGACCTGAGCTGGTCAAATGGTGAGAGGATGAATGACCTCGAGGGTGAATGAGAGAGAATAGGAGGGAAAGGGGGGGGGTAGGAAGAGGTGGTGGAGGAGGGAGAGAGGTGGTTGTTACCGTGGGAGGTAGGACGGGGTAGGGGATGGGAGAAGCGGGAGGGGGAGGGTTATGACCGTGGGAGGCTACTGACAGACACACTGGTCAAGCCAGTCAGTCTGGCTGCTTGATGGCTTTATAACCCACCCTTGACACTCTTTGACACAGCGGCGGGGTGCCTGAGGGCGGCGGCTTGTACACTCATTGTTCAGGTCACTCGCTGTATCACCCATTGTGCTCCATGGCTGTTTACCTCGACTTCCATTGGCTTTCTATTACACAAAATAGGCTGTCGTTTGTCCACGTCCATTGATTTGCGCCAAGTATCTGGAGAATTGAGTGTTGTGTTAATGTGCTGGAAACTGAGTAGCGAGTCCCCCACTTCTTCCTTGATGTGCTAATACTTGCAGTCCTGTCCTTCACTTGTTCCCCCTAGTACTCTCTCCACCTCCTTCCCTTCCACTAAGAGTACCTCAGGAGTCGTGCGTCACAACGCCGTAGAAGGTACACAGACTGCTACGTGCAGCAAGATCACAGGAAACAGGTTTTATCTTAGCATGCAAAATAATCACAGTGAAGAGTGTTCCAAGAGATGTCGCGATCTCTTGCAATATCACGGAACAACGAATACTGTTTGGAACAGCTAGGACTACTATTACTACTATTACTACAACTACTACTACTACTACAACAACTACTACTACTACTACTACTACTACTTATCGTGGTGTTTATATTGCATTGTTTATATGTTCAACAAGCAAGAACAAATGTGTTAGTTATTGCTTATTAAAATGTTTAACTGTTGAGTTATAAGACCCGATCAACCTGACTACTCACTTCACAGTCTGGAACCTGATAGTGTTAGGCGCAGCAGAGCCAGCTTTGCCATCCAGATTTTAGATTTCGCCACCGAAGCGGCTAATTTATCGTGCACCACACATCCATCTTGTGGATGGTTCACAAGAGCATATGGCCTAGGAACTAGGCCCCAAAAGGGTTAACAGAAGTACATCTGGATTTACATCTACAGTTGACTTATCTGTTGCAAATAAATTTAGGAAATTTGTCTAATATATCTAGTTTTCTCTTAATGTGCTCGTCGCTCCCCTGCTCTTAACTCTGCACAGTCTGCCAAATATCTTATTTTCGGAATGATTCGTGTGTGGTGGTTTGGAACCAGTCGCTCCAGGAGTAAATTATGATCTACCTTTCTAGCCTACAGTCCAAGGAAATACAGATGACAAGACTAAAATGCTCCCAGTAGTTCAGATGTTTTGAGTTTATATGGGCAGTAAAATTTCTCTGTACGTGTTCTTCACAGGTAAATAATGCAAAAAATGACTGGAAAAGAGGTAATATGACTGAAGGGGGGGGGGGAGAGGGGGAAGGGACAATCTGGAGAGGAACGACAGGGAGGTATGCCAAGAATTGAACAGGTTCAAGGAAGTCTTCGCCGAGGAATCTTGGGAGATGCCAGGACGGGAAGGAAGGATGAGGGGGAAGGAGAGAGGAGGGGAAGGAAGGAAGAGGAGTGAGGAGGGGAAGGAGGGAGAGGGGAGAGCAGCGAGAGGTACAAGAAACTGTAATAAAAAAAAGGAATCTGGAGTCGCTTCCGAGGGTCACCGCCACCCTCCCGCAGCCCGGTCCCAGACCAGGCTTCAGACCAGGCCTCAGACTAGGCCTCTGACCACTCCTCGGCTCTGAAGAATATTAGGTGTAATAGAAGCAATGTGACCAAACAACACATCACGTGACAAGGAGGATCGGAAGAGCTGTGTGACCAGGTAAGAAAGATATAAAAAAAAAAAACTAAGAACAGAGGAGCATTACAAACGTCTGCTGAAGCACTCTACTTTATCTTCCTGTAATTTTTCAATATCTTCTACCAAAGTGACTCTCATGCTTTTTTCAGTGTCATTTACAAATGATGATACAAAACTGTTATGGGTGTTTTTATCTATGAGGATGAGAAACAGCAGAGGTGCCAGGACAGTGCCTTGGGGAACTGAACTTTTTACCTCGATGATAATGGATTTTGCTCTCTTTACTACTACTTTATGTGTTCTCTGTGTTAGGAACTCAAAAATACACTCACCTACTTTCCCCGCTACGCCTATGGCCCTCATTTTGTTTGCAATCACTCCATGATCTCATTTGTCAAACGCCTTTGCAAAGTCTGTGTATATCACACATGTGTTTTGGTTGTCTTCCAACGCCTCCGTAATTCTGTCATAATGGTTCAGCAGCTGTGACAGGCATGATCATCCTGCTCTAAAACCATGCTGGTTCGGGTTATGCTGGTCCATTAAATTTGTAATCTGCCGTCTCATCACTCTTTCGAAGATGTTTATGATGTGAGAAGTTAGGGCTACTGGTCTGTAATTTTTAGCTAGTGCTCTACTACCTCCCTTGTGCAAAGGAGCTATGTCTGCACTCTTGAAGGCCTCCGGTATTTCACCTAGATGTAAACTCTTTCTCCAAAGAATACTGAGGGCTCGTGCTAGTGGTACTTTGCACTTCTTTATAAATAGAGCATTCCATGAATCTGGTCCAGGTGCTGAGTGGGCGCACATGTTTTCAATTTCTCTTTCGAATTCTATGGAACTAGTACTAATGTCGATTAGTAGGTCTGTGCGGCCTTCCGATGGATTGAAAAATGTTTCTGCATTTTCTACCTTGCTGTCATGTAGTGGGTTGCTGAACACTGACTCATTGTTCTTGCAGGATTTCACTCATTTCCTATTCATCATCAATATACGAGTCTCCTCTCATTAAGATTCAAATTCTACAGGTAGTTCTTAGCTTGAATTTTGCATATGAATAGTAATTATCACTGTCAGTCTGTCACCAGAATTACAAAGTGATCGTATAGCTTCAGTGATATACATAACCAGCTACTGTAATTCAAGAACTAATTTCAGGAGCTTAACTGAACACTCATTCAAGACCTACACAAGGTACGTTAACTCCAGCCTGGAGTATGCAGCACCACCATAAAGCCCATAACTCAAGTTAATCAATAAACTCTAGAAGATACAAAAGTTTCCAACGAGATTATTAAACCATAATAGTAATATTAATAATAGTAATAGTTTATTTCCACCTCCCCACGTTCCCGAGTGTTCCTTTTGCACGCGTTTAGTGTGTTATTACCCCGTGTCCACATTTGTTAAAGGCTTTTGCAGAGTTGATGTAAATACTATACAAAGCTTGAAGAGTGGGTATATCAGAGCCTCAGAGGCCAGTATTGAGCAAAGTTGGTCGCTAAGATTAAGAGGCGAGACCAGGAGCTGTGGCTAGACACGGGGGAGGGGGGTGCACCACCTGGACCCTGGCTCACCTGTTATGAGGTGGTGAGAGTAATCCGCCTCACCTGGGCTGACCAGGTAACGGGACACCTGAGACCGTTACCTGTCCTTCTTAGGATCCTTTGCCCCCCACCCCTCCCCTCCCAGACTCTGCTCCCCCAGCACACTCCCCAGCCACCCGTCCCCTCACCCACCCCTGGGTGTCACCTAGGGCTATACTCGTCTCTTCTTCTACTGTTAGATGACAAACAACATAATAAAACCGACGTAGCTTTCCCCACCCCAGAGCTGGGAGGGGCGACGGGGGAGGGATGGATGAGGGGAGGGAGGGAGGGTGGGTTTGTGGGGAGGAAGCAGGGTGGGAGGGAAGGAAGGAGGGAGGGAGAATAAGAGGGGATGCAGAAGAGTCGTGAGAATAGCCATAAGACAACAGAAGTGCGTTGGTGAGGAATCCAGCGTGGGTGATGAAGGTGGTGGAGGGTGGTAGTTGAAGTGGGCGGTGGTAGTGGTGGGGGGTATTGGTGGGGGTAGTGGCTGGGGTGCTGGTGGTGGTGGGGATCAGCTGTGGGTTCTAGGCTGGTGCCGCATACTCCAGAATGTTCCTGACCTACCTTGTATAGGTCTTAAGCGAATCTTTGTTCAGCTTCGTGAAAACACTTGTTAGATTAGTCATTCTTGTATCTGCAATTCCGGTGATACTTAGAGAAATTTTTACTCCAAGATCTTTCTCCTTGAAAGTCTGCAACATGTCTTCTCCCAGGCTGCGGTTCGCTTTCTTCTACTTTCATTATCTCTAGTTTTGGGTGTATACTCTTATCTACAGTATATGCGGGTGCGGGGATTGAACAACCAGGAGGCCTGGTCTGGGACCGGGCCGTGGGGGCGCTGACCTCCAGAAGCGACTCCAGGGCTGTGAATGGCATTTTTTGGGGAGAGGGGCGGATGGAAATTCCAGCCAAGTATTGGCTGCAGAGGTTATTCGGTTGATCCTCCTCCTGCGATATACTGACACTGTGCTTACATCATTCCCTCTCGAATGAGGTCTGCATCCAACGTCCCCGTGACCGGTCTTCTCCGTATTTCATGACCTTGTTTTTGCTGGGATCAAATTAAACTTCCCATTTATCCGACCAGTCTTGTAGTTTGTCCAGATACATTTGCAGTCTTTCCCCAGTAAATCTCAAAGATTTTTATTCTCTTGATTAGTTTAACATCAGCAAACAGAATCACATCTGATATGTCATCCACATATACGAAGTAGAGCCCTGGTGCTAGTACCCACACTTGTGGAACCCCACCTATTAATCTTTCCCCTTCAGACATCTTGATGATCATTCTTTGTCTCCTTCCCATAAGGTTGTCTTTGATACACTGTAAGACATTCCATATTATTCTTGTTGGCACCTCAAGTGTTGCCCCAGACTCCTGTGACTTACTGTATCAAATACCTTCTTGTGTGTGTGTGTGTATACTCACCTAGTTGAGGTTGCAGGGGTCGAGTCCAAGCTCCTGGCCCCGCCTCTTCACTGGTCGCTACTAGGTCACTCTCCCTGAACCATGAGTTTTATCATACGTCTGCTTAAAGCTATGTATGGATTCTGTCTCCACTACATCGTGTGTGTGTGTGTGTGTGTGTGTTTACCTGGAGTTTACCTGGAGAGAGTTCCGGGGGTCAACGCCCCCGCGGCCCGGTCTGTGACCAGGCCTCCTGGTGGATCAGAGCCTGATCAACCAGGCTGTTGCTGCTGGCTGCACGCAAACCAACGTACGAGCCACAGCCCGGCTGATCCGGAACTGACTTTAGGTGCTTGTCCAGTGCCAGTGTGTGTGTGTACTCAAATATTTGTGGTTGCAGGGGTCGAGTCATAGTTCCTGGTCCCTGTATGATCTTGGCGGTTTAGTGCTTAGTTTTGATAATAATAATAATAATAATAATAATAATAATAATAATAATAATAATAATAATAATAATAATAATAATACCTCTTAGCCCCGTCTCTTCGCTGGTAACTTTACTCTCTGCTCCATGAGCTTTATCGTACCTCTTCTTAAAGCTATGTATGGTACCTGCCTCCACTACATCACTCTCCAGATTGTTCCATTTCCTGACAACTCTAGAACTGAAGAAATACTTCCTAACATTAATGTAACTCATCTGAGTTTTCAGCTTCCAGTTGTGACCCCTTGTTGCTGTGTCCCATCTCTGGAACAACCTGTCCCTCCGCACCTTGTCAAATCCTTTCAGTATTTTGTATGTCGTTATCATGTCCCCTCTATCCCTCCTGTCCTCCAGTGTCGTCAGGTTGAATTCCCTTAACCTCCTCTTAGCTCCGGAACTAGTCTTGTTGCAAACCTTTGCACTTTCTCTAATTTTTTGATGTGCTTGACCAGGTGTGGGTTCCATACTGGTGCTGCGTACTCCAATATGGGCCTGACGTACACGGTATACAGTGTCGTGAATGACTCCATACTTAGATGTCGAAACGCTATTCTCAGGTTTGCCAGGCGCCCACAGGCTGCAGCAGTTATTTGGTTGATGTGATCCTCAGATGTGCTCAGTGTACTCACCCCAAGATCCTTTTCCTTGAGTGAGTTTTGCAGCCTTTGACCTCTTAGGCTGTACTCCGTTTGCAGTTTTCTTTGTCCTTCAAGCTTCATGACTTTACATTTGCTAGGGTTAAACTCCACCAGCCAATTGCTGGACCAGGTTTGCAGCAAGTGCAGATTCCCTTGTAGGCTTACCTTAGCCTCGTCCACTTGTATTCTCATTAGCTTCACATCGTTTACAAAAAGTGTGTGTGTGTGTGTGTGTGTGTGTGTGTGTGTGTGTGTGTGTGTGTGTGTGTGTGTGTGTGTGTGTGTGTGTGTGTGTGTGTGTGTGTGTGTGCGTGTGTGTGTATGTATGTGTATATGTATGTACAGTGCCGAATCAGCCGGGCTGTGGTTCGTACGTTGGACTACGTGCGGCCTGAGCAGTAACAGTTTCGTTGATCAGGCCGTGATCCACTAGAAGGCCTGGTCATAGACCGGGCTCCGGGGGCGTTGATCCCAGGAATGCCCTCCAGGTAGACCTAATTGTGGTTACAGGCGTCGATTCATAGCTCGTGTGTGTGTAGAAAATACTAAGAGTAGTGTATTGGGTCATCACAGCCGTAATCGAGGTCACGGCTGTTTGTGCTGTGACCTAACGGTTCCCAGGCAGACCTGAAGAGAGGGAGGTGAAAAAGGCCTGAGGAAGGGTATGGGGCAAGAATCGTTAAGGAATGTATGGGTGAAGGTGGGAAGGATAGTAGTAAGGGGGAAGAAGGAGTAGGGGGGTGCGGGGTGGGAAGAACAGTTAAGGAGATGTTATACTGTGTCATGGTCTCTGATGGGAGATGGGGGAGGGAGGGAGATCAGAGGCATGGAGGGGGTAAGGAAGGTGAGGGAGATCAGATTATTATTATTATAATCAAGGGGAAGCGCTAAACTCGTTGGATTATACAGCGCCTGTGTGGGTGGGGGGAGGTATTCAGGCTTAATTCGGGGAACCGGAGCACAGATCCAGTTCCCTAGTTTAAGAGCCCCTCACCAGCGTTAAGGAACCTCCCTTTGAGGGGAGGGAAATCAGAAGCATGGAGGGGTAAGGAGGGTGAGGAAGATCAGAGACATGGAAGGAAAGAAGGAAGATCAGAGGCATGGAAGGAAAGAAGGAAGATCAGAGACATGGAAGGAAGAAGGAAGATCAGAGGCATGGAAGGAAAGAAGGAAGATCAGAGGCATGGAAGGAAAGAAGGAAGATCAGAGGCATGGAAGGAAAGAAGGAAGATCAGAGACATGGAAGGAAAGAAGGAAGATCAGAGGCATGGAAGGAAAGAAGGAAGATCAGAGGCATGGAAGGAAAGAAGGGAGATCAGAGGCATGGAAGGAAAGAAGGAAGATCAGAGACATGGAAGGAAAGAAGGAAGATCAGAGGCATGGAAGGAAAGAAGGAAGATCAGAGGCATGGAAGGAAAGAAGGAAGATCAGAGACATGGAAGGAAAGAAGGAAGATCAGAGGCATGGAAGGAAAGAAGGAAGATCAGAGGCATGGAAGGAAAGAAGGAAGATCAGAGACATGGAAGGAAAGAAGGAAGATCAGAGGCATGGAAGGAAAGAAGGAAGATCAGAGGCATGGAAGGAAAGAAGGAAGATCAGAGACATGGAAGGAAAGAAGGAAGATCAGAGGCATGGAAGGAAAGAAGGAAGATCAGAGGCATGGAAGGAAAGAAGGAAGATCAGAGACATGGGTGATTTTTATCTAGTTTTGAGTAATTTAGATTTTAAAGTGATGACCGTAGCCTCGCCATACAGTAGAGCTGAGAGGCAGCAGGTTAAGTGTTGTGAGCTGAGAGGCAGCAGGTTAAGTGTTGTGAGCTGAGAGGCAGCAGGCAGGTGTTGTGAGCTGAGAGGAAGCCGTCAGGTGTTGTGAGCTGAGGGAGAGGCAGCAGGCAGGTGTTGTGAGCCGAGAGGCAGCAGGCAGGTGTTGTGAGTTGAGAGGCAACAGGCAGGTGTTGTGAGCTGAGAGGCAACAGACAGGTGTTGTGAGATGAGAGAGCCAGCAGGCAGGTGTTGTGAGCTGAGAGACAACAGGCAGGTGTTGTGAGCTGAGAGGCAGCAAGCAGGTGTTGTGAGCTGAGAGAGACAGCAGACAGGTGTTGTGAGCTGAGAGAGAGGCAGCAGGCAAGTGTTGTGAGCTGAGAGAGAAGCAGTAGGCAGGTGTTGTGAGCTGAGAGGCAACAGATAGGTGTTGTGAGCTGAGAAAGGCAGCATGCAGGTGTTGTGAGCTGAGAAAGGCAGCATGCAGGTGTTGTGAGCTGAAAAAGGCAGCATGCAGGTGTTGTGAGCTGAGAAAGGCAGCATGCAGGTGTTGTGAGCTGAGAAAGGCAGCATACAGGTGTTGTGAGCTGAAAGAGGCAGCATACAGGTGTTGTGAGCTGAAAAGGCAGCATACAGGTGTTGTGAGCTGAGAGGCAACAGGCAGGTGTTGTGAGCTGCCACACCTTGTAGCATCAAAGTCATTAAATTAAATGAACCTAAAAGTATTTTACTGAGAGGTGTTGGATATTTAATGTTCGAATAAATAACTCAGTTCACATTATTCCTATTGTACAACCTTTTATTGTAACTTATTTTCAGTTGAATTACTTAACTTTTTTAATTTTTAAGGTAACACATATGGGTTGCCACTGATACCTCTGTCTTGCTTCAGAGAATTTCCCCTCCTAGCCTGTTCAACAGTCTCCCACCATCCATAAGGGAAATTATCAAGAGACCCCTGGTTGTTTTCAAGAGGGAGCTGGACAGATACCTAAAGTCAGTGCAGGATCAGCCGGGCTGTGATTCATGTGTTGGACTACGTGTGGCCAGCAGTATCGGCCTAGTTGATCAAGTCCTGATCTACTGGGAGGCCTGGTCGTGAACTGGGCCGTGGGGGCGTTGATCCCCAGAATACCCTCCAGGTAGGTAGTACTTGACGCTGTCTTGCAACATTGCATAGCTCCTGGTGATGTACAAGAGTGCGAAAGATATTGAGCTAAAGATTTCCACCCCCATGTAGTTTGTTCTCATCAAGTAATGATGTATCTCAACTCATGCAAGATAATGAGAAATGGACGTATATTACTTTTATATTTACAGAAAGTGCTAAACCTGTATGAGCCTGTAGCAAAAATCTGCTTGTGGAGCTAGACCTGTACGGTGTATTACCTATTACCAAATTTCTTTCTACACATAGCTCAATTAAAGGCTCCCCATTTACATTTACCCCTGGCACCCCAAATTTACCTACTACTCCCTCTATAACATTTTTGCCCACTTTAGCATTGAAATCCCCAACCACCATTACTCTCACACTTGATTCAAAACTCCCCACGCATTCACTCAACATTTCCCAAAATCTCTCTCTCTCCTCTACACTTCTCTCTTCTCCAGGTGCATATACGCTTACTATAACCCACTTTTCACATCCAATCTTTATTTTACTCCACATAATCCTTGAATTAATACATTTGTAGTCCCTCTTTTCCTGCCATAGCTTATCCTTCAACATTATTGCTACTCCTTCTTTAGCTCTAACTCTATTTGAAACCCCTGACCTAATCCCATTTATTCCTCTCCATTGAAACTCTCCCACCCCCCTTCAGCTTTGTTTCACTTAAAGCCAGGACATCCAGTTTCTTCTCATTCATAACATCCACAATCATCTCTTTCTTATCATTTGCACAACATCCACGCACATTCAAACTTCCCACTTTGACAATTTTCTTCTTCTTATTCTTTTTAGTAATCTTTACAGGAAAAGGGGTTACTAGCCCATTGTTCCCGGCATTTTAGTTGACTTTTACAACACGCATGGCTTACGGAGGAAAGATTCTTATTCCACTTCCCCATGGATATAAAAGGAAAAGTAATAAGACCAAGAACTATTAAGATAAAATCAAAGAAAACTCAGATGAGTGTGTATAAATAAACGTGTACATGTATGTGTAGTGTGACCTAAGTGTAAGTAGAAGTAGGAAGACATGCCTGTAATCTTGCATATTTATGAGACAGACAAAAGACACCAGCAATCCTACCATCATGTAAAACAATTACAGGCTTTCGTTGTACACTCACTTGGCAGGACGGTAGTACCTCCCTGGGTGGTTGCTGTCTACCAACCTATACATATATATATACATATACATATACCTATACACATACATGCATGTACAAGCATATATATACACACCCCTCTGGGTTTTCTTTTATTTTCTTACTAGTTCTTGTTTATTTCCTCTTATCTTCATGGGGAAGTGGAACAGAATTTTTCCTCCGTAAGCCATGAGTGTCATAAGAGGCGACTAAAATGCCAAGAGCAAGGAGCTAGTAACCCCTTCTCCTGTATATATTACTAAATTTAAAAGGAGAAACTTTCGTTTTTCCTTTTGGGCCACCCTGCCTTGGTGGGATACGGCCAGTTTGTTGAAAGAAGAAGATGATACTCTAATAGTTGGAAGTGAATTAATATGTTGTAAACTGTTAAAGCTACTCAGCAATCCTCAGGTGCCTTTTTACAATGTCCTAAGGTTGTCCTTGAGTACCTGGGAAATGGGAGACAATCAGGCTTGATGCAAAGAAAGGGCCACTCTGAACCTCCAGTTATACCTCTATAAGCACACCAAAGCAGCACACTGTTTCTGGAGCTGCTGCAGCTCCAGAGATAGGCTTAACTTTCTGGAAAATGGTAACAGGGATTATGTATGTTGTCATATACAGTAAATGAACAGGTTCAGAGTTCAGTTAAATTTCTCAGGCCACAACTACCCTGGTTTGTGACATCTCAGTTAGTCTGACACAATGCAGTGATGAGCTGTTATTTCCCACAACATTGAAGAAACCTACACTGAAAACAAATACTGTCTGGACCCTAGTTCTCTCCTCTCCCCATTGCTGTGTTGAGTTGCTATACTTCCCAGTTTTGTCTGGGAGTTTATGAGATCAATTACCCTGTATAGATCAAATGAAAATAAAAAAAATCTTGGAGTGAGTTAAACAAGTTAAGAAAGCCTAGGGAGCGAATGGATTTGTCAGTTAAAAACAGAGTAGGGGAGTTAGTAGATGGGGAGATGGAGGTATTAGGTAGATGGCAGGAATATTTTGAGGAACTTTTAAATGTCAACAAAGAAAGGGAGGCGGTAATTTCATGCATTGGCCAGGGAAGTATACCATCTTTTAGGAGTGAAGAACAGGATGTGAGCGTGGGGGAGGTGTGTGAGGCCTTACGTAGAATGAAAGGGGGTAAAGCAGCTGGAACTGACGGGATCATGATAGAAATGTTAAAAGTAGGGGGAAATACAGTGTTAGAGTGGTTGGTATTTTTGTTTAATAAATGTATGAAAGAGGGGAAGGTACCTAGGGACTGGCAGAGAGGGGGACAAAAGAGATTGTAAAAATTATAGAGGAATTAGTTTACTGAGTATACCAGGAAAAGTGTACGGTAGGGTTATTATTGAAAGAATTAGAGGTAAGATAGAATGTAGGATTGCGGATGAGCAAGGGGGTTTTAGAGTGGGTAGGGGAAGTGTAGATCAAGTGTTTACATTGAAGCATATATGTGAACAGTATTTAGATAAAGGTAGGGAAGTTTTCATTGCATTTATGGATTTAGAAAAGGCATATGATAGAGTGGAGAGGGGAGCAATGTGGCAGATGTTACAAGTATACAGAATAGGTAGTAACTTATACACTAAATGCTGTAAAGAGTTTTTATGAGGATAGCGAGGCTCAGGTTAGGGTGTGTAGATGAAAGGGAGACTACTTTGCGGTAAAAGTAGGTCTTAGACAGGGATGTGTAATGTCACCATGGTTGTTTAGTATATTTATAGATGGGGTTATAAAAGAAGTAAATGCTAGGGTGTTCAGGAGAGGGGTGGGATTAAATTATGGGGAATCAAATACAAAATGGGAATTGACACAGTTACTTTTTGCTGATGATACTGTGCTTATGGGAGATTCTAAAGAAAAACTGCAAAGGTTAGTGGACGAGTTTGGGAGAGTGTGTAAAGGTAGAAAGTTGAAAGTGAACATAAAAGAGTAAGGTGATGAGAGTATCAAATAATTTAGATAAAGAAAAATTTGATATCAAATTGGAGAGGAGGAGTATGGAAGAAGTGAATGTCTTCAGATACTATTTGGGAGTTGACATGTCAGTGGATGGATTTATGAAGGATGAGGTTAATCATAGAATTGATGATGGAAAAAAAGTGAGTGGTGCATTGAGGTATATGTGGAGACAAAAATGTTATCTATGGAGGCAAAGAAGGGAATGTATGAAAGTATAGTGGTACTAACACTCTTACATGGGTGTGAAGCTTGGGTTGCAAATGCTGCAGCAAGGAGATGGTTGGAGGCAGTGGAGATGTCTTGTCTAAGGGCAATGTGTGATGTAAATATTATGCAGAAAATTCGGAGTGTGGAAATTAGGAGAAGGTGTGGAGTTAATAAAAGTATTAGTCAGAGGGCTGAAAAGGGGTTGTTGAGGTGGTTTGGTCATTTAGAGAGAATGGATAAAAGTAGAATGACATGAAAAGAGCATAAATCTGTAGGGGAAGGAAGGGTAGGGGTTGTCCTTGAAAAGGTTGGAGGGAAGGGGTAAAGGAGGTTTTGTGGGCGAGGGGCTTGGACTTCCAGCAGGCGTGCGTGTGTTAGATAGGAGTGAATGGAGACGAATGGAATTTGGGACCTGACGAGCTGTTGGAGTGTGAGCAGGGTAATATTTAGTGAAGGGATTCAGGAAAACTGGTTATTTTTATATATCTGGACTTGAGTCTTGGAAATGAGAAGTACAATGCCTGCACTTTAAAGGAGGGGTTTGGGATATTGGCAGTTTGGAGGGATATGTTGTGTATCTTTATACGTATATGCTTCTAAACTGTTGTATTCTGAGCACCTCTGCAAAAACAGTGATTATGTGTGAGTGAGGTGAAAGTGTTGAATGATGAAAGTATTTTCTTTTTGGAGATTGTCTTTCTTTTTGGGTCGCCCTGCCTCGGTGGGAGATGGCTGACTTGTTAAAAAAAAAAAAAAACTACAGCATTTGACACACTTATCTCCAACCACAGAAGGGATTTTGCCCTTGGTAGTATTATTATATTCAAAGAGAAGGGCTAAACCTGTAAAAGACATACAGCACCTGAGGAATGGAAGGTAATCAGGTTTGAGGTGAGAGGAGAGTAGCTCCAGTTCAATCAAATGTATGCAGTATGAGAAAATACAGCAGTGCACTGGTCATGAGATATACAGTAAGAGCACTTTTAAGAAAAATATGAAACTGAATATTTGAGCTGAGTTTTATCTTATTAAAATTATCACCATTAAAATCATTTAGCATGTGTTTAGTATCCAAATAACTTAATAATGTATCATTACTAGAATTTTTTTTCTCATCAGGTTATTAACTTTTTAGTCTTACAAAATTAGGGGTCTGTCATGGAACAAGAAAATAATCAAATACCTCAAATTTTTATTTACTAAAATTTATTAATATCTTAGTAGTTTTGTGAACTCATAAATACAGCAGAAGATAAACAGAGGGTGCTGGGGCGTGGTCACAGTAGGATAAGCCCAACAGGAGTGTTGTTGCCGACTGAGGGAAGAGCAATGAATGGCAACACTGGTGTGCTAACTCACTGGGCCATTGGTAGATGACACAAAGCTTTAGTTGCTGTAAGGAAAATTATACGCATATTGCTAAAGACTGTATAATAATACCCTACAGCAAGTGAGTGTTGTCTTCCAAGGACTATCCAAGGTCAGGTCACAGTGACAGGCTCCACATCCACCTTACCAACGCTAAGTAGGTCATTACTCAAGTACAATACTTGTAACTCAACATTTTTAGCAGTGTTCAGTGAATTATATAAAAGCAAAAATTTTTTAGGTAAAATATGGATAAATATGGAAATTACCTGTGCAAATGTGGTGCTTTCTTGTGAAATGAGCATTTGTTACAAAATAAATCATCTGGGAAGGTTAGATGATAAAGTTCTGTATGTATATGAGATTACCTATTTGTGTGATAAATGCAAAATGAACTTTTACTATGTGGCAGATTGCAAGGATCATGTTAAGTGTACACTTCTAAACATTCTGCAGATAACTACCAAAAATAATACAAAAGTAGCTATTATGCTACAATATAACAGTACAATAAAACAGGACTTAAATTATTTTGCACTTTTTCAATGCAAAATCAAGGTTGCAATATGCTGTGTCCTTGATTAAATATATATATATATATATATTTATATATGTATAAGTAAAAAATCTCTATGAGAGATAAAATCTATAAAAAGAAAAAGACCATGTAAACAATGGTGCGGTGGATGTCGTGCATGCGACCTGTGAGGGAATGAGATCAAAGAAAGTTAAACCTTAGTCTCTGTTGCTTCACATTGCATCACTTCTTGCTCTAAACTACTGAAGAATGAGGCAGTGTCAAAGCAGCTTTTTAAGTGACAGTCAGTGATCTCATAAACTACATTACAATAATACATGCTTATATTTTTATCATTAATTCAATATACTGTACAGTATCCCTAAGAAAATAAAATTTCGAGTAATTCCAGCATAACAAATCTGCAGCATCAACACAGACCTGCACATTTTTCTCATATTTTTATATATGGCAAGTAGTTCCTTTAGTAATATACAGTACTGTATATACATTATAACATTAATTTGCATCCTGGCAGGTTGGCAAAGCACATAAATATGTGTAAAATTGTTTTAAAAATAAAATGTAGCAGATTAAAAAAATATAAGGCAAAATTAGGTGTATGTTAGTGATGAAACAGTTTTAAACTATCTGATGACAACTACTATTGAGTTTTTATAATAATTAAGGTACTAAGGAAGGAATATGAGAAAACGCTAACCTGATGCTGACTTTCTCGCAGGAAAATCACTGTCAGTCTAAAGTTTACAAATGCAGGTGACACAGTGCAAGTAGAGTTATTTATGTAATTACCACAAATTATAAGTAATATCCAGTAATGTATTTCTTTAATGATCAAGTTACTTACAACAGGTACTGAAATACTGTGCAGTGCTCTACTAGGAATATGACCATTAAGCTTCACATATAAATTAATTATGGCCTATACTAAGAGTTTTTCTCAGTTTTTACCCATGTCACCATCAGCCAAATAAATTCAAGTATGATTAATGACAAGCTAGAACAGTAGTGGTTTACTTTGCTAAAATAAATACTAATGAAATGCCTCCTTGCCAAGATGTGTCTAGATGGTTACATTTACACTTTAATTAGTCTTCATTTAGGACAAAAATGAGCCCTCGTAGGTTGTATGATAGTACTTTACCGTAACATCCGGGTTGTGTCTTGTTCATCTTGCATTAACATATCTTCAGGTTATCTTGCTCATCTTGCAGTAATAAAGTCACTAAAAGCATAAATGTTACTATCTTGAATATGACTAGTCCAAATCTATTTTCCTAAATAATTGAAAGTACTGTAGCTTTCTAATTTATATTAACAAATTCTTGTCTTATTTTCCTTCACTCATGCATCAGAAGCAATAAATATATATACTGTGTATGTAATTTTTTTAAGCATTATGTTGCCACAGAATATTTATATCTTTTTATAAGTTTACTGAAGTGAGGAACTGGTATGCATTGTTCATGACATGAAAAAAAAAAAAAGTGCTCAAGTGGTAGTCATTTACACTGGATTGTGCTCATGGTTTGGTTAATGGATAACATCTATTCTTATCTCTGAAATCACTTAAGATTTGTCTTCAATATTTCATCTTTGCAGTGAAGACTGAAAAGTCAGTGATCCCCTTCAATAATATTTACTTTTATTTTTGTGAACAAAGTTAACAAAAAACTGCCAATGTAAAAAAAGTATCAGTTCCATTCTTTCCCTTAAATGACTATTGCAAGAATTTTTTGTGCTGTACTATCGTGTTTAACAAAACAGTGACTCGGAAAAATCTCTGCCCGAGGCAAACACTTCGTTGTCAGGAAGAAGAATCAAGTTTATCACAATGCACTCGTGTTTTATCACATGATCTGTCATTTACTAAGGCAGGCATAATTAAGATTAATATATGCAGTGGCAGTTTGATTTAAATTTTGAGATAGTCATAAATAGAGAAACTTATAAAGATTGAGAGAAATATTTAGTTAAATATTTTCAAGGAATAAATGCAAAATTTCAATATGCACATTCATACCATTCTGCAGAGTATCTTGTTAAAATGTTTGACTGTTCAGAAACAGTTATAGTACTGTATATTCAAGACCTTGTTAATTATAGTACAATTAGGAAACATGATAAGTTAGAAAATACATTTGTTTCTAATTATAAATCTTTGAGAGATCGCATACACGGGGTATCTGGCACATTCCTAAACACCGTTACACCCGTAATACACCTTAAGTCACTTCTGAAGTCTAGCCTCAGTGAGTCAAAAGAATCATACCTAACTGATCTTTGGCACTGAGAATGCTTTTGTCTACACAGGCTTCTGAGCAGCACAAGTGGCTGCTGAACCTCCAGGGATAAAGCAAGGACTTGTAGCAAATGTTAATTTCCTGAGAATCTTAGCGATCTGGGATCTTAGCATTTAACTAAACGTTTTCCTCTCATATTTAGCATCTCATCAGTGATGTAAATGATGTAGGCAAAGCCATTCAGAAAAATGCATCACTCATTTCACATCTTTAAAGATTCTCATCTTTAGATTTAATGATAATGCTCATCTGAAATTCCATAACCAAAACCTCATCGTACATCCCTTATGTAAGTCTATATTCTCTCCCTATTTAAACATGGCTAGTTTTTTTTGGCCAAGACATTAAGAATGTTTTTAGATAAAACATCCCACTCAGGTCATCCAGTTAACACCTTCCAAAATGTAACTGATAATGCCCTCAGGGAGAAGTCTTTTAGGTATATCCTCTTATGAGGGGGCTACATTAATATATTATCACATTTTCGTTCTCCTGAGCCTCAGACTTGCCACAAAAGCAAGTGGTTTGTAGAGTCATCTCGACCTGCCAATTCTGACATTCCAGAGCTGCGGAAATCTTCATAACCATCGCCACCAGAAATTACTAATAACTTAGCTGGAGCTGCAGTGCCTGGCTGTAAAAAAGGGAAACACCCGTTACTCATCCACTACTTCAATTGTATATAAAGTTATATCCAAAAAACCACAGGAAGAATTGAATGATAGTTCTAGGCCTTTCATGTTACAATCAACGCATCAATAGGAGACTTGCAATGTTGCAGAAATGAGTACGAAGTCCAGGTAGATTCGTTTAGAGGAACAGCTCGAATCTACCTGGACTCTTTACTCATTTCTGAAATACTGCAAGCTCCTCACAGTGTGCTGATTTGCAGCACAAAATGCCTAGAGCTATTATTCAACTCCTTTTCTGTTTTTTTTTTTTTGCATCTCATATCCCTTGTTTGTGATTTTGCATAGTCATAAATGTACGTAATTTATTTTTCAATACATCTACCATTCGACTTACAACCTGCTCGACATACGACCATTAGACTTACGACTGTGTTTTATATACCAAATTTCTGGGAAATAAACAACTGTTTGTGTTGTACACAGTGTTTATCCTAAACCTTACAGTATAAAATACAGTACTAACAGCATAAAAAGTAAAGTAAAAAATGAAATACCAAAATAAAACAATAAAATAAAGTCATTACAAAAATGTGATGTTGATATTCAGTAGTAAGGTTCGACTTACGTCCATTTCGACTTACGACCGGTTGGTCGGAACCAGCTCGGTTTTAAGTCGGATGGTACCTGTATTTATAATTAGTTTTATATTTTAATTAAAATTAAAATTCTTTGTACATAAATATTACTTTTTGAAAAGCCTGTAGTGTGCACATTTTAGGCAGACTAAGACTGCTTAATACTGAAAGATAACTGAAAGACTAATAAAAAATACAAATTCAAGATTATGCATTTGTGTTGAAATTCAGTAAGTGGATGGGGAGGAAAATTTACAATACAAGTGGAATACAAAGCAAATTATGATAATAATGCTATGATGAAGGTTAGAGACAAAATCATAATAAAATGTTAAGGAGTATGGTGTAATTGATACTAGAAATAAAAATTAGATGGTAATTTCAGAAACTGCTTTAATTTTTTTTTTTTTCAAGGAAATGTACAATAAAATAATTGGACTAATTATACATGCATAACATTTTTAGTTTCACTTTGAATTCATTAAAAAAATTAAATTCATCTGTTAGGTAGTCTAACATAAGGAATATCAAAAGAATTTGCATTTAAAAAATGATGCCTATGTATCTGTTACAGATTGCCAAGAAGCGTTTTGAGTAAAATCAGCATTACAGTATGGTGTTTTAAAGATATGGACTGAACAACAGTATAAGTATGTATGTCATTAATATTTTGTAGGTTGAAAAATTGGAATAAAAGCAGCACGTCCCTATAATTTCAGTTTGTGATGGTTCTGACAATTGCCTTTTGTTGAGTGATGATTTGAGATACATAGCTGAAGTAGATCTCCAGATATAAATGACACATGAGGTATAGGTAAATGAGTGTTAGCAGTGAAGATTAGGGAATATAATGAATTCTGGAAAGTATACCTACAGTTTTTGATACTATGAAATGTGCTGGATTTTTTTTAACATGCCAGCAGTCTCCCACCAAGGAAGGGTGACTCCAGAAGAGAAGAAATATTCAACATCTTCATTCAGTCACTGCCTTGCCAAAAGCATGCTGATGTCACAGTACAGATGCCCCTCAAAACTGTAACATTCCCATCCCTCCTTCAGAGTGAAGGCACTGTACTTTCCACCTCCGGACTCAGGTTCAGCTAACCAGTTTCCCTGAATCCCTTCATGTTACCTTGCTCACACTCCAACAGAATGTCAAATCATAAAAAAACCACTTGCCTCCACTCCTATTTAACACACTCACACATGCCTGCTCTATGTCCAAGCCCTTTGCACAACACACATATATTGGATAATTTAGTCGTAGCTATAGAAAGAGCAAAGGAGAATAGCATAAATAGTTAAGAGGGAAAGTAAACAAACTGAAGGAGACAGAGAAAGTTATAAGCAATTATTAGGAGAAAGGTGGATTAAGAGAGATAGTACAGAAAATGAAGTGGTGGTGAAGGTGGTATAAAGTAACTTTAAAAACACAGTGCTAGAGTGCACAGCAGAAGTTTGTGGTTATAAGAGTGTGTGGGTATGCCATGTGTGAGAGAGAGGAACTGTACAGATGGTGATGTCATATTATGCACAGTCTAAGGAACTGTGATGACCTAAGTGCCATCATAACCCCTTAAGATGATGTACTGTATTCCAAGTATCCTCGATATTTTGGTAACTTTTCCATATATTTTTTATTGTGCTCTCATAAAATGGGGGTAATACTATACCTCCACAAAACAACAAACATCTCCAGTAAGTACACATTTTTAAATTTAGTCATCAAAAAAATTAGAAGGAATTAGAGAATATATTCCAATCTCTTTTCAAATTTAAATATGGGCTTCTATTGAAAAGTGAGATTCTCATAATATATTTTTTTGCCTAATGAATCTTTTTTCTGATCCTTATCTAAGTTGTTAAGGGAAGGCTGACTGCACTTGGTTTCACAAACATGCATTATTGCCTGATGTTAATAATACAGTATATAAGAATATAGCAGTAATCTTTACATCTTGACTTCCTGTATCTACAGTTACCTGATGGTGAAGATGGTCTCTGCTTTTGAAGGAATATCTGCCATGACCTTTTAGACGAGATGTTCGAGGCTCTGGGGTTAACTCTACACTTGTCAAAAACCTGTGCAGATTAAACAGGAGTGTCATGTTAAAATATCAACATTGAAATATATATACAGTATTTAAAAAATTACATAGTCCACAGGGTTATGGAACAATATATGGAAATGAACTGAAAATATCATGGAAATAGCATTATTTCTCATATTTCTTGTGGGTGCTGTGGAAGTACCAGATATAAACAAATTCACAATAATCTGCAATCAGAAATAAAAAATTTCAATGTATTGTATATAATATAGGAATACCCTAATATGTACATGGTTCATTATTCTATTTATCACTTAGAAAATAACAAATATCGAATGGGCCTTTTTTTTTAAGCACACTGACTCCAAAGGTAAGGTGACCCAAAAAAGAAGAAACACTTTTGCCATCACTCACTCCATTAATGTCATGCTGGTACTGCAGCTAGGATGCCCCCTCCAAACTGCAATATCCCCACCTCTCCTTCAGAGTGCAGGCACTGTACTTCCTACATCCAGGACTCAAGTCTGGCTAACTGATTTTCCTGAATCCCTTCATAAATGTTACTTTGCTCACACTCCAGCAGTGTGTAAGTGGAGGCCACTTGCCTCCACTTACACACACACACACACACACACCTGTGACTGCCCAAGCCCCTTGCATATACAAAACCTCTTTTATTTCCCCTCCCTCCAACCTTTCCTAGGATGACCCCTACCCCACCTTCCCTCCACTTCAGATTTATACACCCTCCAAGTCATCCTATTTTGCTCCATCCTCTCTAATGTCCAAACCACCTGAACAAACCCTCCTCACTGAATAATACACTTAGTAACCCACAACTCCTACTAATCTCCAAAATACGAACTCTCTGCATAATATTCACACCACACATTAACCATCAGACATGACATCTTTACTGCCTCCAGCCTTCTTCTGGCTATGGACATGTTGTGCCTGAGGGCAATGTGTGGAGTGAATATTATGCAGAAAATTTGTAGTTTTGGAGACAGCTGATAAGGTACAAAAAATGCAGAAGGTATATAAGGTGAATAAAATAGATGGAATGACAAATGGATGATGGAATTTAATGTATAACATAAAGAAATGAGGATTAAAATATAAAAGCTACATGAATATATACCATATGATTGAAGCCTTAAAATATAGAACAGATACAGTGGGATCTCGGTACTTGATCTTAATTCGTTCCAGAAGGCTGTTCGAGTACCAAATGAATTTTTCCCAACCAATTTTCTTTTTTGTTGGCTGTTATCACTAATCTTATTAGATCCCATGGTGACTTATTTATACAAATAATATAAAAAAACAGTGAAGTTCTGACAGGTCGTGTTTGTTTAGTTGAGTTCCAAGCAAACGGTTGACTACTGAGCGATTTTTTTAACTGAACAAAGTGTTTGAATACTGAATTGTTTGAGTAGAGAGCTGTCTGAGTACTGAGGTTCCACTATAAAGGGATCTGTACTTAGTTATCAACACCAGATCATCACCTAACTAGGTGGTGAAGAACTTACTTTACACTGTGCCGGCAAACTTCAAGACAGTCTTCAGCTATATGTATTGGAAAATGCTAGAGAAACCATTTATTATATGTTTTAGACAGACATAAAATGTATGGCACATGGAATCAAAATAAAGTAGATAAAATAGAAAAAATCAGAGACAATACAAAAGAGCTCCTACTGTTAAGAAATACAAGTTACAAAGACTGGAAACACACAAATACCATCATTGTTACATTAAATAGGAGACACACATAAAAAGAAAACAGAAAAAATAGATAAGGAAGATTTTGTAGTACTGTCAACAGCAAGAAAAGGCTACCAGAAATGACACTAGAAAATATTTCTTAATAAAGCATAGAAGACTGGTGGAATGGGAGCCAAAAGGAAGGTGTATATGCTAAAGGTATAATAACTGGAAACTTTAAAATTACAACACTACAGCACACGTACACATAGCTCTGCTCTCGTAATTGCAAGTAGGTAATCAGACAACAGAAAAATCAAATGAAACTAGGACACCTTTATTTGTGAACACGTACACATTTGTGTATGACCTGTGCCACTTACCTAACATGACCTGTGTGCCCATATGGTATGCCAACCATGTTTAAAGGCGCTTGAACACGGTGAGTATTATGAGCAAGATGGGGTAGCGGCACTGTGATAATGACTCCAGCACTTGTTCCCACCCAAAGTAAATCCTTACATGCCAATAAGGAGGTTACACGTAGACAGGCAGCTTTGTGCTGCCGAATGATATCGTCACAACCTGAAAAGCATCACGTTATTGTGATAATAGTAATGCTTTCAATTCTGGATGAATAATAATTTTTTTCATCACTGAATATAACAATAGTAGAATCAGACATGTTGTTGTTCCATCCACGCATTTATTTGTATCAAACATTTAACCAAGTACAGTAGGGCCCCGCTTTATGGCATTCCTCTAATACGGACATTTCAAATTATGACCAAAACTTGCTATACGGCTCCCCCCACCTGACTTTCTAATACAGTCACCGCGCCCCACCCACTTTGTTTACATTCTCCGTGAGCACTGCGTCTCTCCATTATGTCTGGAAACTTTCCAAAATTCCAAGTGTTTTTAAAAGTTATTTAATATTTTATATATACTATGATAATTATATTTATGTATACCTGTATCTAAATAGACTTACACACTGTGCTGGCATGCAGGTACACATTAAAATCAGTAGGAGTGTCTTATGTCTTGAGATGCCATATTAACCCTTTCAGGGTCCTGAGGCCAAATTTCAA
This sequence comes from Cherax quadricarinatus, assembly GCF_026875155.1. Classification (NCBI taxonomy): domain Eukaryota; kingdom Metazoa; phylum Arthropoda; class Malacostraca; order Decapoda; family Parastacidae; genus Cherax; species Cherax quadricarinatus. The sequence goes on along the minus strand of NC_069409.1, from coordinate 50,946,946 downwards.
AGTGTGCACCAGGGTCCAAGAATTTTCAAAAAATAATTTTGTTATTTTTTCTTATGAAATGGTAGGGAATCTTTTTCTGAAGGTAATAAAACAAAAAGTATGAAATTCAATGAAAAACTGAAGAAATTATGCTCTCATGAATTTTAATGTATCAGCGATATTTACGCATTGGTGATTTTGCCGACTCTGACTCCCATTTTAGGCCAATTACATTATTCCAGTTGACCAAATTCTTAGCTATTTCACTAATATTACTTCTGTTCTATCAATTAAGCACCAAAAATCGCCACGTCAACTGTTTCAACTACAAAATAAATTGGTCAGAAATTGGAAATTTGGCCAATTTAATGCAAAGTTCAAAATATTCCAATTTCAAAATAGGGTCCAGAATAAACAGTGCAGGCATTCCTGGCATTGAACTAACATTTCCTCTGTTACACAAATAACCCGCACATAAAAGAGAGAAGCTTACGACGATGTTTCGGTCCGACTTGGACCATTTACAAAGTCACACTAACCAGAAGTGGAGCAGGATGGCTATATATATGCTCCAAACTTCAGAACACCCGTGACTTAACCTGACTCCTCATTTTTTCTTTTTCTTTTTCTTCTTCTCCCTCTTCCCCTTTCCTCTTTCCTTTTTTCTCCTCTGGGTTGTCTTTCTCTCTTCTGTCTCATGTTTCTGTTCCTTCTTTATTTATTTCACCACTTTCCCTTTCACGCACCTCTGTGCGCTTGCTCTCCCTCTGTGGGCACCTAGCTCTCTTGCAGTGCTCCCCTTCCTTTGTATTTGATTGGCTCGTCCTCCTTATTCCCCACTTCTACCACTACCACTACTACTACCTCTTCTACTACTACTATTACTACTACTACTGATGAAATTAAGACACATGTGCAGCGTCTGGGTGTCTTTATTGTGGACGTTTCGCCATCCAGTGGCTGGCTGGATGGCGAAACGTCTACGATAGGGATGCTCGGGTGTTGTGCATGTGTCTTAATTTCATCTTGTCGGTATTATATACCATTCTTGTACTACTACTACTACTACTACTACCACCACCTCTTCCTGCCTATATACAGCCGTCCTGCTCCACTTCTGGTTAGTGTGACTTTGTAAATGGTCCAAATCGGACCGAAATGTCGTTGTAAGCTTCTCTCTTTTATGTGCGGGTTATTTGTGTATCGTTCCAGTCACGGTATTGTGCCTTTTTTTGTTATTTCCTCAGTTCATTGGTTATGTTTTGAGGCTTTACAAATGAATTCCATTTTGATTTTTTATTCACATAATGAATTTTTATTCAAACCAAAAAATAGAAGATTTACTGTTATGCAATATTGTAATAATTGTATAAATAATATCACCACATTTGTGAACACACATTAGACCCACCAGCTGGTGTGTATTATACGTGTGAGGTCATTTGTTTACTCCTGAACATCAGCAAAAATTTAACATTTCCGCTACTTTGAGCTCAGCTTCAAGCCATTTTCAGTACTAAAACCAATCAAAATCATCTCTATTTCTGTAATATATATTCCATTCTATGAAATGAGACCAAGAAATCGCAAATACAACTATAAAAAACACACAAAAAACACTGCAAAGTCGCTGTTTTAATTGAAAATTACAGTCTCAGTTTTTTTCCTCTCATTATGCACTGTGTGCTGCAGGATTTGTTTTATGTGGTACACACATACCACATAGATGTATTCTCTCATATCTAGGCCCAAATTTATCACTCACAACTTATCATAGTGAGCTGAGCTCATGGCGTAGATCTACAGTTTGGACCCTCAACGTAAAGCCGTAGATCTATGGCACAGACCCTGAAAGGGTTAATAATGATAATAACAACACTGAATAATAATCACTGAGTCTCATTAAATGTTCTATATTACATTAATACGTATCCACATTTTCATTAAACCATCTATGATATTTTTTCAAAATTATACAATAAACACGATACATAATATATAAACATGATAAATACACACCACATCTCAATGTGGTAGCCAGACAACTTGAACGAGTGATGGCAAGAATAACGTTTTCTCTAGTCCAACATCAGAGAAAATGTGTACGTTATAATATTACTGGGGGTAACTGTAGAAAATTATTCCTTTTGTATGCCTTCACTCAGAGCTTCATTTCTTCTAAAAATGGTGTTACATGAGATTGAGAGTGTTGCTCTTTATTTATTCTACTGTATCAATGCAGAGACAACTTGTACACAAACCGGACATGTTCGCCTGGTTTGTTTACAAAACTCGTGTCCACCAGGTTTGTTTACATAACTTCATGCCTGTCCTCTCTCATGTACTCATTCTCTCTCTCTCTCTCTCTCATTTATTCATTTTATCTCGTTTATCCACCTCTGACCCTACATTAAGTCTACAAATATTTTAAGGTAAGTAATGAGTAAACTGCATATGCATTTTATTGCTCTTGGACGCTTTAAATGTCATAGAATACGTGTGGGTTGGGTGGCCTGGTATGGTAGCCTGTCTGACTACTATACATACCACACCTGATTTCTTACAATAAATACTACTCATCTCACCCTACATTAAGACTACAAATATTTTAAAGTAATGAATGTACTATATGTGTATTTTACTTTTTTATTGTTTTTTAATGCCTAGTTCTATTGCTAACTTAATATATGTTAGTGTAAACTTGCTATCTAGTACAGTGGTACCTTGACTTACAAGTTTAATTCGTTCCATAATCGAGCTCATAACTCAATGGTTGAGGGACTGATTACCTCATTCTCCTCCTGTTCTTCAAGTTTATCCTTTGTATGGACTGATGAAGCCACTGTGTGGTGAAACGTTTCCTGAATAAGATTCCCATATGTTGCATAAGTGTCTCAATCTTCAACTTGTCGGTTTTCCAAACCATTCATCACATCTACAATCCTGTCAGACACTGCAACTTTTTGGGATCTTAATACTTGGGAATTCTTCTCTTGACTAACCCTTGGGCACGACCTACTTCCACATTGGACAAATGTGACACTAACTACGACTGCTGCACCTCTCCTGCCATACGGTTTATAAGATGCTTCTCTGCTCATATGCCGTATTCTATTCAAGATTGATGGACTGACCACATCGACTCAAGGTTGAGGGACTGATTACCTCATTCTCCTCCTGTTCTTCAAGTTTATCCTTTGTATGGACTGATGAAGCCACTGTGTGACAAAACGTTTCCTGAATAAAGATTCCCATATGTTGCATAAGTGTCTCAATCTTCACTATTGAGAAAGAGGCTCTAGCTCTCGTGGTGTCCTTGGAACATTTTGACATGTATTTGGGCACTTCCCCATTTAAAATTAAAAATTTTTCAGACCACAATCCACTCACCTACATAAACACTATGAAGAGTAAAAATGCTAGGATCATGAGGTGGGCTCTCAGAATCCAGCCTTACTCTATTAGTATACAACATATCAGTGGTCATTGTAATGTAATTGCTGACGCGCTGTCACGTCCTTAATTATCAGTTACATTTAAATTAATGTAATTTTATGCCCAAATACCTTTTGTTACTTGCTATGTCAAATTCAGTCAAGTAACGTAATCTCTCCAGCCCATGTTAATTATGTATACTCATGTCATGTCTAATTATTCTATTTATATATTCACAGTAGTGGTGATATATGTGTGTGAGGAGGAGACAGTTGGAGACAGAAGCTGAGTGTTAAGTGTGTAGTGTTATGTGGGCGATGTTACTGACTGGCGGAACACTCCTGCCGCAGACCCCCCCCTCACTACACACCTTAAGCTTCCTCATACGCAGATGTCCATATTATCTCACATTCTACTACCACTACTTAAGAGTGGAATGCCGTCTCCTGTCTATCGCACAAGACTATTGTTCATATGCAGTCTCCACTACTATGATCGAGCCTCAACGTGTCATGCTTGTCTACGCTATCCTGTCTCTACACTGATGTACACAACCAAGAGTATGCAGAGATACTGTGTACTGCCCTAGTACCAGGGGCATAATTTATAGTGATATAGACACTGTAAAATGTAAAGTGCTTGGCACAAGAGTGACTCTGGATTTCAATATTAAATTGTGTTATTAAAGTGACATGAGTAATCAGTAATAATGTGAAAGACATTAACGCAACTCCTAGTGCGACCGTTTGTTGTGTTGGGGAGGTGTTGCGACCCCTGAATGGGTCACAATGTATATAATGTATATTACCTTTTCATATAATTTTATATTGCTTATATTTGCGATAATAGCTAAATCATAAATATATTGCTTTATATTATTATTTGATTTATTGCACTGCTGGCCTTGCTACTGGCAAGTCACAGTCGCTCCTCAAGTAGTGTCCCTGCGATCCCCGTTGGGGAGGGGAACCTCTACCTCGCCGATTACCCACATCAAGATCTCAAGAAGAGTTACTCCAACAGAGTCAAGATTAAATCTACCAGTGGTTTGATCAACAACTCCACCAAGCTTGCCCTTGCTGTAACTGTCAGGGGCTTGAACATCAAGGTCAACACGATCCTTTCCCTCCAAGAATCCTTCATCATCATCTGTGAGGACGATATGGAGGCCGAGAAACTACTGACTGGAACTGCCCTGACTACACTACAAGAACGTGGCTACAGAATCATGTCCTCTCCAGCCTTTAGGGCTAAGAGGATTGTCTTTCTGAAGCGCTTGGACAAGCTGATTACTTCTCAGACCATCGAAGACCTCAAACAATCTGTCGAAGACCAGAACCCTTGGGCCACCGTGGAAAACATTAACAAGATTCCCACGGCCTCTTCAATGCTCAAGATCACCTTTACTGACGTCACAATGGCTTCCCAAGCTATGGCTGAGGGACTAGCCATCTACTATTATTTCATCAATGCCTGCAACATTGAAGCTGAACATTACCACCACATCACTCAATGCTGGACCTGTTTTTCTTACCTCCACTCAACAAAAGACTGCCCTACGAAAGACAAGAAATTCTGTTCCACCTGTGGTAATGAGGGTCACGACTCTAGGACATGCTCTTCCACTGCTACTCTCAAGTGTCTAAACTGCAAGAATAACCACCACACTCTCGCAGCAAAATGTCCCACCCGTCATGATATCATCGAAAAGAACATAGAAGCAGATCAGAAGAAGTCTCCATCCAGATCACCCACGTATGCTGCTATCACAAAACTGCAGGCTGACACCACCAAACTCCTGAAATCAACCCAGCACTCCACCACCACTATCTCCACACCAGCATGTGACTCAACAAAAATACAGTACTGCTTACTGTATGCTCACATGCACAACATGGCAGCACCAGGCTCCTTCAACACTACCATCAACGAACTCTTCAGACTAAATAACATGCCGGCATTCACCTTCCCAGACTCTCCACCTTCTGCTGACATAATCAAGCTCACCCAAGCACCAGAAAACACTATCACTCCAATAACCACAACACAAGATACAACGCAAGATACAGCAACAACAACAACTAACTCCACCGTAGCCACTGACCAATCAGCAGCCTCACCTGATCTACCCGAGACCACCACCACCTCTGCCGACCTACACCTCGCATCCCCATCTCAGTCACCAATGGCAAAAAAAGCTAAAATACATCCACCTGTGAGTCATCTACAAGAAACTCCACACTCACTAGAAACAACAGGAGAAAACCTGAACCTCAGAACCACAGCACCTCTCACCCCGTACACATGCAAACCAGACTGCCACACCCTGTATGCAGCCCAAGCTATATACAGCATAAGAGATGGCAATGTCAAGTACACTGTAGAAATTGGATCCGACCCATATACCAACAATGCCTTACTAGAAGACCTAGGCAATGACAAACAGCACTTGGTAAAACTTGTCCTGCTCTCAAAATCAGCATATAGAAGAATCACAAACGGCTCCCTCACTACGTGATATGATTGCACATAAGAAGTCATGTCATCACTAGCTGCCGCCTCCAGTCTGCCTCTCGCCTCGCGCCAGTCTCCACCAATCACAAGCCAGTCAACACCACGTGCTGATGAAATGCACACAGCAGTGCTCCCGTGTCATCGATCAAGCTTGCCCGCATATCCTGACTCTAAGCTCATTCCTGCAAAACTCCTTCACATTCAGCTTGGCTGCTGGGTCAAGCCCTGGCTCTTTCTCTAAGACTAAGGACACTCCTCTCAAGATCTAGTCTTCGTCTATCCAGTCTTCCCCACTCACCCCTTCTTGGGGTCTTACCTAGAATCTATCGTATCGTATCGTATTTGACTTAGTTACTTTTATTAGGTAGGATGTAACATATGTTATATATATTATTCAGTGCTCATAGTTCAAGTCTTGATTGTCTAACTACTGTAATTATTGCTCGTTGCTCATTTCCCTGCCGGCTTCTCGGTGTTGCTGGGCAGCAACTGTCCATGGAGCAATCACGTGATCGAGGGGGGGTGTTCACACCTCGCCTGGAGTAGTCAGTCTGGGCTAGACTCTCTTAGTGGTTGGACGTATTCCTGACAAGACGTGCCTAACTCTCCCTTATTGGCCCTTGTTGGAAGATCGTCTCTGTCACTTTCTTGTTGTTGGTTCTGTAGAACTCTGTTCACAGAACATTGTCTAGACTTAATGATTTTCGACGTTGTACTGAGGTTGTGTGTCACATAGACACTCTGAGCAACTCAGGTCCTGAGCTGTAGCTTCTGACCTAATTTGTACTGGTATCTGTGCACTGTCACAATCGGGGATTTTCTTATGCTGAACTTAGATTCAGTAGTATGGGAGTTTTGTGACTTTTGTGGAGGATCTGCAGATGGTCCCTACTTAGTGTCGTTATATTATCTCCTTGTTCCTGACTCTGTGTCACTTTTGCTTGTTATATTGTTGTTCGTCTTATCAGTCGTTTTATTGTTCAAGCAAGCTGTTCTGATTGCCAGGTTGGTCAGGAAGTTAGTTGATGTAAGGACTTTGTCAGTCACTGGTTTAAGTCTAGTCGAGTCGTGAGACATAGCGAACTACTTAGAGCACTTACACACATACACACAAACTTATTTGTATATACTATATATATGTATTATTAAATGTTAATGTACCAGACGGTACTTAAGACATATAAATGTGATATGTGCCTTCAGCACAATATTTCTGTACACGAGAGAAGTGATTATTATTATTTTGATTACTGTGATTAATTTAATTTAATTTGAAATATACTCCTAAACATTTTTATTATTAATAAACATATTAAATTTTAATTTATTTAGTTAGTAGCCTACCAGTTGTAATCCTGAAGCACTATTGAATCATTCTGAATTCTAATGGATAATTGGACCAGGATACTGACTAATTGTTACGAAAACCCAGTAACAGGCTGGATTCTAGAAGGGCAGTCCTTTCTAGTATTCACTGGAGATCTCTATGCTTATTAGAAATCACATTTTTTGTAACATGACATTACACATCCCTGTCTAAGACCTACTTTTACCGGGGAATAGTCTCCCTCTCTTCTACACACCCTAACCTGAGCCTCACTATCTTCATAAAAACTCTTTACAGCATTTAGTAACTTACCACCTATTCCATATACTTGCAACATCTGCCACATTGCTTCCCTATCCACTCTATCATATGCCTCTTCTAAATCCATAAAAGCAATAAAAACTTCCCTGCCTTTATCTAAATACTGCTCATATATATGCTTCAATGTAAACACTTGATCTACACATCCCCTACCCACTCTAAAACCTCCTTGCTCATCTGCAATTCTACATTCTGTCTTACCTCTAATTCTTTGAATAATAACCCTACCGTACACTTTTCCTGGTATACTCAGCAAACTTATTCCTCTATAATTTTTACAATCTCTTTTGTCCCCCTTCCCTTTATATAAAGGGACTATACATGCTCTCTGCCAATCCCTAGGTACCTTCCCCTCTTTCATACATTTATTAAACAAAAATACCAACCATTCCAACACTATGTCCCCCCCTGCTTTTAACATTTCTGTCATGATCCCGTCAGTCCCAGCTGCTTTACCCCCTTTCTCTCTACGTAATGCCTCACGCACCTCCCCACACTCACATCCTGCTCTTCTTCACTCCTAAAAGATGGTATACCTCCCTGGCCAGTGCATGAAATTACCGCCTCCCTTTCTTCGTTGACATTTAAAAGTTCCTCAAAATATTCTCGCCATCTACCTATAACCTCAATCTCCTCATCTACTAACTCCCCTACTCTGTTTTTAACTGACAAATCCTTTTGTTCCCTAGGCTTTCTTAACTTGTTCAACTCACTCCAAATTTTTTTCTTATTTTCACTAAAATTTCTTGACAGTACCTCTCCCACTCTATCATCTGCTCTCCCTTTGCACTCTCTCACCACTCTTTTCACCTTTCTTTTACTCTCCATATACTCTGCTCTTCTTATAACACTTCTGGTTTGTAACTACCTCTCATAAGCTACCTTTTTCTCTTTTATCACACCCTTTACTTCATCATTCCACCAATCACTCCCCTTTCCTCCTGCACCCACCCTCCTATAACCACAAACTTCTGCCCCACATTCTAATACTGCATTTTTAAAACTATTCCAACCCTCTTCAACCCCCCCCCCACTACTCATACCTGCACCAGCCCACCTTTCTGCCAATAATTGCTTATATTTCAGCCGAACTTCCTCCTCCCTTAGTTTATACACTTTTACCTCCCTCTTACTTCTTGTTGCCATTTTCCTCTTATCCCATCTACCTCTTACTCTAACTGTAGCTACAACTAGATAATGATCCGATATATCAGTTGCCCCTCTATAAACGTGTACATCCTGGAGCCTACCCATCAACCTTTTATCCACCAATACATAATCTAACAAACTACTTTCACTATGTGCTACATCATACCTTGTATATTTATTTATCCTCTTTTTCATAAAATATGTATTACTTATTACCAAATTTCTTTCTACACATAGCTCAATTAAAGACTCCCCATTTTCATTTACCCCTGGCACCCCAAATTTACCTACTACTCCCTCCACAACATTTTTGCCCACTTTAGCATTAAAATCTCCAACCACAAGTACTCTCACACTTGGTTCAAAACTCCCCACGCATTCACTCAACATTTCCCAAAATCTCTCTCTCTCCTCTACACTTCTCTCTTCCTCAGGTGCATATATGCTTATTATAACCCTCTTCTCACTTCCAACCTTTATTTTACTCCACATAATCCTTGAATTAATACATTTATAATCCCTCTTTTCCTGCCATAGCTTATCCTTCAACATTATTGCTACTCCTTCTTTAGCTCTAACTCTATTAGAAACCCCTGACCTAATCCCATTTATTCCTCTCCACTGAAACTCACCCACCCCCTTCAGCTTTGTTTCACTTAAAGCCAGGACATCCAGCTTCTTCTCATTCATAACATCCACAATCATCTCTTTCTTATCACACGCACATTTAGACTTCCCACTTTGACAATTTTCTTCTTCTTATTCTTTTTAGTAATCTTTACAGGAAAAGGGGTTACTAGCCCATTGTTCCTGGCATTTTAGTTGACTTTTACAACATGCATGGCTTATGGAGGAAAGATTCTTATTCCACTTCCCCATGGATATAAAAGGAAAAGTAATTAGAACAAGAACTAAGATAAAATCAAAGAAAACTCAGATGAGTGTGTATAAACAAATGTGTAGTGTGACCTAAGTGTAAGTAGAAGTAGCAAGACGTACCTGTAATCTTGCATATTTATGAGACAGATAAAAGACACCAGCAATCCTACCATCATGTAAAACAATTACAGGCTTTTGTTTTACGCTCACTTTTTACATTCCCAATAATTTAATTCCATAATTTAATGCATTTATAAGTGGAAAAAAAGGGTGTTCCACTTTACAGTGATTTCTACTTTATGGCATTAGCCTGGAACCTAACCTGCCGTGTAAGTGGGGCCCTACTGTAGCAGCAATAGTCACTGGGATTTTGAAGTTATTTTTATTTATCTTGTTCATTCTTTTTCTACTTTTTTAAGAGCAATTTTTTTCACACAGACTTTAACCACATCATAAAAATTAAGAATTCTGATTATTAATTATACTAATTTTTATTCTATTTTCAATTTGGTACAACACATTTTCTGCAAATGGCACACAGAATTATAAACATCACACTCTCAAAGCTCTCCATAACAAAGAAATTATTTTGTATTAGAAAGTAACTTACCTGCAAGCATTTTTGTGACTGCTGGAGCAACATTCACTTCACATAAACACTCATAGGTGGCTGCATGGTACAGTCTAACAGCAGCGGAATTATGGTACGACACCCTTTACCCCATGACCGCAGTACCATACAAGACACACCACGCCCATTATCTCCACCAACCACAAATGAATGCTGTTGGAGAAAGAATACATTTTAAATAGTGATGAGACTGTCTTCAGTGAGCATACAAAAATGTTAATATCAAATATATGTGTCTAACTTTCTTCTGCACCACCTGCTTATTTATTTTTAAAGTTGAGATGGGGAGAAGGATTAACTAATGCAGTATTGTTTTAAAGTAAACAAGTTAAAGTATATTACTCTCCAAGTAAAATTAGATGTGCAAAATTAAAAAAAGGAGGAGGAGGAGGAGGAGGAGGAGGAGGAGGAGGAGGAGGAGGAGGAGGAGGAGGAGGAGGAGGAGGAGGAGGAGGAGGAGAGGAGGAGGAGGAGGAGGAGGAGTGAGGAGGATGAGGAGGAGAGGAGGAGGAGGAGGAGGAGGAGGATGAGGAGGATGAGGAGGATGAGGAGGATGAGGAGGATGAGGAGGATGAGGAGGATGAGGAGGATGAGGAGGATGAGGAGGATGAGGATGATGAGGATGATGAGGATGATGAGGATGATGATGATGATGATGATGATGATGATGATGATGATGATGATGATGATGATGATGATGATGATGATGATGATGATGATGATGATGATGATGATGTTTTTTTCATAATCAAACTTTTAGGTCTCAGTGTGTATGATCTGAACACAAAAAAGCTAATAATATTCTAAATAAATGAACTAATTTGGTTTATCCTCTCACAACACTGCAGATACTGTACTGCAATTTTTTTTTTATTTTTTTTTTTTCCAACAAGTCGGTCGTCTCCCACCGAGGCAGGGTGACCCAAAATATTTTACTGAATATTATTAATAATAATAATAACAGGAGTGAGTGAAGGCAAATAGTTTTTAGGACTTGACAAGCTGTTGGTGTGTAAGCAAGGTAACAAACATTTTGTGATGGGATTCAGGGAAACCAGTTAGTCTGACTTAGTCCTTGAGGTAGAAAGCACAGTGCCTGCACTCTAAAGGAGAAGTAGAGATATTTGCAGTTTGGATAGGCATCTGAACTGTAATATTGGTAAGAGATGGTGATACAGTGAATGATGATGGAAATGTTTCTTTATTTTTTGGGTCACCCTCAGTGGGAGACAGTCAGTATGTTAAAAAAAATGATAATAATAATTTGTGATTTTGTTATTCTTGAGTACTTGGTGTTTCAAGAAGAGTGGGCTAGCAGAGTGTGATATGAAATATTTTCTGGATAAAAAAAAAAAAGTAGATAGCAAGAGTTATGTAATCAAACGTCTGACCTTTCACTTCAATGTAGTGCATATTGTCATTATTGAGACTCACTTCTACTTGTAAGGACACAGTATTAAGGACCCGCACAGTGTTCATGGCTGCACACCACAACTTGCCAGCCACAGCCATCATCCTAGTAACAGGTGCAGCAGCAGTGCTAATGCTAATGACTTGTCTGTCTGCTACGTTCCATCCCCCGGATGCGTCTCGGCGATATACGATAATGTCTCCATTAGCCAGGGATGCAAAACACACGATTGTCTAAGTGACTGAGAGAAGAGATAGTAAATTTATCTGGATTCTATTACAGAAAACATGATGTTGGATATTTCATGAAATGTTTGGAGAAATTACTGGCTATGTCATGAATTTTTTCATCCGAGTTCTTTGTTGAATATTCTTCCACAATACTTCATATGATCACAGGTGAAAAACTTCAGCAAAATGTGATACAATACATTCCATTCTATTCTAAGTAATACTTAAATTCTGATCATCCAAAATTAATGAAATTTATTTTGCTTGACCATATAGCTTTAGAACTACATTTTGAGCTGTTCGTACAGTATTTGTGTATAATATAGAGTATTATGTTATGAGAAGCTTCATAATACAGAGAAAAGTGATTCTAGGACAACAAACTGATACAGTACTATACTTTACTGTACTTCCTGTTTCTATTTTCATGAGCCTGTGTTTTCCTCAGTCTAAGAAAAAAATCACAGGAAATAAAAAGCCACAGAAAAAAGTTACAAGAAATATCTAGTCTTGCCTACCCCAACCTAATAAAATCTGAGAATTTTCAGATTTTTCCATTTTCTCCTCTTCTTGCACAAGAGCCATGCAACATATTAAAGTTTCCTCAATCTGGAAATCATGGGAATGACACCAATATGGATATGGTATTTCTAGATAAATTGAGATTTTCATAATTTATCAAAATATTTAGAATTAAACACCATAATTCATGAGAATTAGGTTCCTGAAAGGCTCATGAACCGTGAAATAATCCACACAACTAATGACCAGATTATGGATGCTCTGGTCTGTGCATCTGTGGCAGTATCGACTGTTTCTTTTCTTTAAATTCACTCTTATTAGTACAATACATTAACATTTTTATTCAGATACAAGTGCATATATTACGAGTACAGTATTATCATTACTTAATAGTACTCTACAATAATTATAATGTAAGTAACTAAAAAACAATAACATATATAAACCTACATTATACAATGAACTGGAGATCCAGGTTGGAATTTGAACTTATTCTTCTTAATTCTAATTGTATCAGAGCAATTATATACATGGATAAATCCATCTTCTGTTCCAAGCCACATTGTAGGCTGCTGATTGTCTGTGTCATCAGTGCCCATCTCTGGCGGCAGAGACTCACTGCGTCGTCTTCTAATTTCTTCGTCCACTGGAATTTCTTCATCCTCATCATCATCACTAGAATCACTGTTGATATATATACATATCTATTAATAGTTTCTGGTCTTCTAATTTGTAAGGAAATAAGATTAGGAAAGTAAAGATAAGGTTATACAAAATGAAAGTACAAGTTTGTAAGATTTAATTTCCATCCTATATATGTTCATGAGCCAGAAAGAAAAGTTAAAAAATAATGTCACTGAAACTTTTAAGAAGTTTCTATTTTACAGTCGTACGACAATTTTAGTATCTCCTTGGATCATTGCTGCATAACATTCTACTATATTATCCCAAATTCTGTTCTAATAACTACAGCAAATCCCATGGTAACTGGTTATTTGAAGTTATGTAATGTATAATATGGTCAAGTATAATGTATATGTTTCATTTTAAAAGGTAAATAAAAACTTATATATTTCTGACTATTTTGATAAAAATTTGCTATAATTCTTAAAATTATAATGCACAAAATATTAGTAAATTGTAGAAGCAATTTTAAGTCCAAACTGATTAACAGTGTATATAGGCTCTTTCCCTCCAGGGAGATACCTTCATGTTGGTGAAGGGCTCTTGATCCAAGGACTGAGACATGTCCTTCCTTTTGGGTTAAACCTGAATGCCTTCCATTTCCCTAGGCACTGTTGAACCCCTATGCGTTTAACATTCCCATGAATATAAGAACAATAAATATTAACCATACCCCGGCCGGGATTGAACCCGCGGTCAGAGAGTCTCAAAACTCCAGACCGTCGCGTTAGCCACTAGACCAGCTGGCCACAATAAGATTCGTCCAACTAGGTATATTTCTACACCATAGGAAGGTTAGCACAGGCACCACTGTGACCATAAATGCAAGTTTTTACAGACGAATCTCCAGCTAGCGTGGCCGTGACGAACTCTAGCTCAAGTCCCCTCACTGCCGTCAACATGACTCACGAAATCGTAATGACACGATTGCAAACAAACCATACCCCGGCCGGGATTGAACCCGCGGTCAGAGAGTCTCAAAACTCCAGACCGTCGCGTTAGCCACTAGACCAGCTGGCCACAATAAGATTCGTCCAACTAGGTATATTTCTACACCATAGGAAGGTTAGCACAGGCACCACTGTGACCACAAATGCAAGTTTTTACAGACGAATCTCCAGCTAGCGTGGCCGTGACGAACTCTAGCTCAAGTCCCCTCACTGCCGTCAACATGACTCACGAAATCGTAATGACACGATTGCAAACAAACCATACCCCGGCCGGGATTGAACCCGCGGTCAGAGAGTCTCAAAACTCCAGACCGTCGCGTTAGCCACTAGACCAGCTAGCCACAATAAGATTCGTCCAACTAGGTATATTTCTACACCATAGGAAGGTTAGCACAGGCACCACTGTGACCACAAATGCAAGTTTTTACAGACGAATCTCCAGCTAGCGTGGCCGTGACAAACGATTTCGTGAGTCATGTTGAAGGCAGTGAGGGGACTTGAGCTAGAGTTCGTCACGGCCACGCTAGCTGGAGATTCGTCTGTAAAAACTTGCATTTGTGGTCACAGTGGTGCCTGTGCTAACCTTCCTATGGTGTAGAAATATACCTAGTTGGACGAATCTTATTGTGGCTAGCTGGTCTAGTGGCTAACGCGACGGTCTGGAGTTTTGAGACTCTCTGACCGCGGGTTCAATCCCGGCCAGGGTATGGTTTGTTTGCAATCGTGTCATTACGATTTCGTGAGTCAACAATAAATATTCTCCTAAATAAATAAGTTAGAAAAAGTTGAACAAATGAGAGTAGAAATCTTACGGTTGAGGAGCTGCAGGGATAGAAGCAATGGAGAGGATTCTGGCATTACAGACACCATTGCAGCATGCTACTGTTGGGTCTGGCTGCAAACTTAGTACACACACCTGCCCCACATAACCATCACTGACAACAAAAAAGTAAGGTACTGTATTTGGCTTTTTAAAAAAATTCAATTACTATTTATCACTGCAATTATAATAGAGTAACCATGAAAAATACTATAGTGTATAATGTTATGAATCTTGTTGCCACATTTTTAGTATCAGCCATTTTATTAATTGAAAAAATTAATAAGAGTATCAGAGTTTTATCTAAAATATTAACTCATAATGCTGTGGCTTTCCTTCAAGTTTATAATGGTACTGTACAAGTAGCAAATGGTATATTAATGACAATAAATTTGCATGGTGCAGCACAAAAATAATTGCAAAGAATATGAGTCTTTACCAAATGCCATCTTCACTAAATATTTCTTTTAATTTTTTTTTGCCTACATTACATTAATTATTCACTTAATATTCTCAAATATTTTAAATTCAAATACATGTTCAGATCTATCTTACCTGTTACACACCCAAACATCTTTTAGGTTATGAGCATTGAGACCAAGAGTTGCAGTTGCACAGGTGAACTGAAGACCTGCCCTTGTTTTTCTAATAGGTAGAGCTGATAAAAACTCTGGAGGAGGTCGCCGATCTGCTGACATTGCTATGGGTGCACCAAGTGCTACAATTAATTTTTGTCACATATTTAGAGTGATTCACAGTCATAATTGCAGATATTTACTCAGCAATTATCATTACTTTAGGATGTTATTTTTAGGTGTTGCAAAAATGTAAAAATTTATAAATGTATTACATTATTTTTAAATCATTCCAAATGACAATATTTGCCAAACTTTTTTTTTTTTTAATTCTTACACACGTAGTGCACATTTCCCCTATTGACATGGTAGGTCCCCAACTTATGATGTCCTGACTTATAATTTTACACCTTTATGGCACTGGAACCTATGGTTGCCGAGGACACAGCAGCAGATAATGGTACTGAAGTTGTTAGTAAACACTGCAGTTACACATGGTTGACTCTCATCTTCTCACATTTACTGTGTTTTAACCCTTTGAGGGTCGACAGGCCCTCTCCGAAACTCGTTCTCAGGGTCGGCGAAATTTAAAAAAAAAAAAAAATTATTTTCTCTTAAGAAAAGATAGAGAATCTTTTCCCGATCATAAAGACACCAAAAGTTTGAAATTTGATAGAAAACTTACGGAATTATGCTCTCGCAAAGTTAGCGGTCTCGGCGATGTTTACGCATCGGCGATTTTGCCCACTTTGAGCCCCATTTTCGGCCAATTTCACTGTACTAGTCGACAAAAAACATGAATATTTCGCTAGAACTCCATTTTTTCTATCGAATGGGTGCAAGAAACCACTCATTTATGAAATTCAACTATCCAGTACAGTGGTCAGAATTTAGCAATTTTGCCAATTTCACACAAATTTCAAAAGATGCCAATTTCCGAATAGGGTCCAGAATAAACAAGAAAGACATTCCTGGCACTAAAATGACATTTCCTCTAGTCATTAGTCACGTCTCAAGGCCCCTCTTATATTCTTTTGCTTTCCACTTTGAATTTTTATTTTCACAAAAAATATAAGATTTACTGTTATGCAGACTACTGCATTAGTGTAAAAATGGTATAAATATTATAGGTGCACTTGTGAAAGAATATTAGACTCACCAGTTGACGTGTATTGCACGCTTGGCACGATTTGTTTACTTTTGAAGTTTGGTAAAAATCGAACATTTCTGCTACTTTGAGCTCAATTTCAAGGCACCTTTCTTAGTAAAACCAGTCAAAATCATCTCAATTTCTGTAATATGTCTTCCATTCTATAAAATGAGACCAAGAAAACTAGAATACAACAATAAATACCATACGAAAATACACTGCAAAGTCGCTGATTTATTAAAAAAAAATGGTCAAAGTTTTTTTTTTCTCATTATGCACTGTGTGCTGCAGGATTTTTTTTAGACTGTGCACACTGACCACATAGACCCATTCTTTCATATGAAGGCCTACCAGCTTTCTCCCACTAGATTTGAGGCCGCTAGAATTTATGAGTACTAGTACGTCAAAAACCCATACGCGTAAGACGTACTAGTACGACGAAAACCCTCAAAGGGTTAACAATACTGTATCTCACAAGAAAGAATGATGAGAAAGGAAACAAAGTTAGATATTGGAAATTCAATCCAACAAGCATATTTTGAATAAAATCTTACAGTTTGAAATTTTCTTGCATTAAGTCAAAGACAATGGACACCCAGTCAGACCAAATATTACTGGATTTTGGATGTTATTTTTTTTTAGGTGTTCTACATGCTATATCATGTACATAAATAAATAAAGTTCTTACTATTTAAGTGAAAAAGAACAGCACTCAATATAAGACACTGGGAAAATATTCTCAGTAAACAAGTTAAATGAAATCATATATGAAACATTTCAGAGTGGAACGTGGGCATCTAAGAAAAAATAGGTTCTAAGTTCTGGCCAAAGGAGTTAAGATAATCACGAACGCTTTAACATCATAAATGGAGGACCTACTGTGTACAGTATTTGGAGTATGACTCACCTAGTTTGTGTTTAGCATCATTGAATGCTTCCTCCCACATGGCTCTCTTTTCTGCACTTCTAAACATAAAGGTTAGATTCTCCATACTTTCCCTGTGAATGTAAATTTATAGAGGTTTTCAGAAAATAGGTAAGAATCACAAGCATTTACAACATAGAATAAGGAGAAAATTCTGCCAGAGACTGGCAAGCAGACCTTAAAAAAGTGTCAGCTTGGCAATGTTATATATTACTGAGGCAAGAAAGTGCAGGTACTGTTAGAAATTTAAAAGTGCTCATAACTATAATCAATAAAATAAATGTTTTATATTAGACTGCTTTTTTTATAATTATAACCTGTATCCAATATACATATTTTGATATAATGTCCTTATTGAAATATGTAAAGATTTCACTTTATTTCTTCATTACACAAATAACCCATACAAAGGAGAGAGAGATAGAAGCTTATGATGACATTTCTGTCTGGACCAAAACATCGTCATAAGCTCCTCCCTCCTACGTGCGGGTTATCTGTGTATTGTTCCAGTCACTGTCTTGTGCCTTTTTGTTCTGTATTTCTTCATTATTAATCAAAGGACAAAGCAAAAACAGGTATTTTTCTCATAGTTGTAGATAGTGCTCAACTAACTGTGTAGTGATAGTGAGCTCAAGTTCCATGAGTTGTGAGTCAGCACCATGTCTCTCTGCCAGCTGCTTCTGAACCTGGGCAAGCATTTCCTGGACAGACTCCTCCAATGGCCCTCGAGGACATCTAAGAGTTTTAGAGAGCTTGGAGATGTACTGCAGAGTTTTAAGATCTTCTTGTAAGGTTTCCATCTCTCTCACTAACTTCTTCACACTTTCATCTCGTGCTACAAAAAAAAAAAAAAAATGGTAACAGTACTTTTGAATACAGTATGGCATTATATGCCAACCTTACTGCCTACCTGCCTTGAAAAAAAAAATTAGCATTTTTCAAACATACATTTACTCTTACATACATTTGAAATATGTATCACTTAGAATACCTAAAAGAAGATCAAACATAGAAAGAGAAAGCAGAAGTTTTTACAGAAGAAATAGGGGTTACTGACTTACTAGAAATGTGCAAATATAACAAAAGAAAATTCATACAGAGAAATTGCCAATATCTTCTTCTTTCAACAAACCGGCCGCATCCCACCAAGGCAGGGTAGCCCAAAAAGAAAAACGAAAGTTTTTCTTTTTAAATTTAGCATATATACAGGAGAAGAGGTTACTAGCCCCTCGCTCCCAGCGTTTTAGTCACCTCTGATGACACGCATGGCTCATGGAGGAAGAATTCTGTTCCACTTCCCTATGGAGATAAGAGGAAATAAACAAGAACAAGATCTAGAAAGAAAATAAAAGAAAACCCAGAGGGTAAGTAAGTTTATTTGGGTGTACACAAATACAATTACATAGATTATCATACATAGTAGCATATGTGTAAAAAACCTAGAATAACCCAAAAAAAAGTCATACAGAGTGACTTATTTCCATTGGGGTCCTGTGTGGGTGTGTATTTATATGCTTGCACATACATGTGTAGTGTGACCTGAGTGTAAACAGAAGTAGCAAGACGTACCTGAAAACTTGCATGTGTATGAGACAGAAAAAAGACACCAGCAATCTTACCATCATGTAAAACAATTACAAAACTGCCAATATACCTGTAGGAAATAAACTATAACACTCATACCAGACATAAGAAATAAAAAAGAACGAGAAGTTATTCAGGAAATTAGGAAAAATTTGGCCAATTATTTTACAAGATACTCACTGATTTTATTGGAGATTTCCAAGGTATATCATAGCTATGGGATTATCTTAAGTATATACTGTACTTTAATTCTAACTCAAGTGATAGATGCGTAATTTTAATTATTTTTCCTTTCTTCAAAATCTCCCAAGTAGACATATGTTACTGAGGCCAGTGGTGCTTACATATGCACACGTCATAATCACAGCACTCTTAAATATGCTGTGAGAAGTAAATTTTAGCCTAGACATGAGAGAATGGGTCTGTGCAGTAGACAGGCACCTAAGTCAGTACCTGACCAGCTGGGCTGTGGTTTGTATGTCAGTTTGCATGTGGCCAACAGTAGCAACCTGGCTGATCAGGCTCTGATCCACCACAAGGTCTGGTCACAGGCTGGGCTGCAGGGGCGTTGATCCCCAAAACCCTCTCCAGGTATACTCCAGTATAAAATAAATCCTTCCCCCCATAGTGCATGACTGGAACAACTAGCCTCTGACTTTGTGTTTGAGATGTTTTCTAGGGTGGCTGCTTCTTGGTGCCCTTTGATAGATTAGAAGACATACTAGTCAAACAGAAATAATTTTGTTTGGTTTCATGCCAGAAGTGACCTGAAATAGGCTTTAAATTGGTATAAATATTTGATTTTTTTGTCTTTTTTTTAAAGAAGAGTTGAGTAGGGTAGGGAAAGACCACCCTACCTCTCATCTGTTTTACTGGTTTTCACTAAGTCTGCTTCAATTATTGGGATGACCTAAACCATGACCCATCATTCTTTCATATATTTTATTGAGCTGAGAAATAGGATAAAACTTAGATTTTTGTGATCATGAATTCATAATGGAGTGTGAGTGTTATATTGGAGAAGCCTGGAGATATGAGTAATAAACAGAGGAAAGCTTATTAGCAAAACAGCCAGGAACTGGGTCAGTTTTAGCATTCGAACTGCCCTAAAATAAGCCTCAAAGTGGGCAAAATCACAGTTGTGTTAAGTGTTCCCTGATTTCTAACTTCACACCTGTGTAATTCCCTAATTTTTACATTAAATTTTACATTTTTGGTGTCATTACCTTCAAAAAACTTTCTCTAATATTTCAGATGATAATTTTTTTTAATTGCAACTGTGACAGGACTTTTAACTCCAGAAGGTAGTGACCAGGTAGGGTCCAGAGGCCAAATTTCTAAGTGCACACCAGGGTCCAAGAATTTTCAAAAAAAAAAAATTTTATTTTTTCTTATGAAATGGTAGAAAATCTTTTTCTGAAGGTAATAAAATGAAAAGTACGAAATTTGATGGAAAATTGACAAAATTATGTTCTCGCGAATTTTGATGTGTCAGCGATATTTACGAATCGGCGATTTTGCCGACTTTGACTCCCATTTTAGGCCAATTACATTATTCCAGTCGACCAAATTCTTAGCTATTTCACTAGTATTACTTCTATTCTATCGATGAGCACAAGAAATTGCCAAGTCAACTGTTTCAACTACAAAATAAAGTGATCGGAAATTGGTAACTTGGCCAATTTAACACAAAGTTCAAAATATTCCAATTTCAAAATAGGGTCCAGAATAAACAATGTAGGTATTCCTGGCACTAAACTAACATTTCCTCTGTTCATTAGTTACGTTTTGAGGCTTTACAAATGAATTCCATTTTGATTTTTTATTCACATAATGAATTTATATTCAAACCAAAAAAATAGAAGATTTACTGTTATACAATACTGTAATAATTGTATAAATATCATCACCACATTTGTGAATGTATATTAGACCCACCAGCTGGCGTGTTTTAGACGTTTGAGGTCGTTTGTTTACTCTTGAACATCGGCAAAAATTTAACATTTCCGCTACTTTGAGCTTAGTTTAACGCCATTTCCAATGCTAAAACCAATCAAAATCATCTCTATTTCTGTAATATGTCTTCCATTCTATCATATGAGACCAAGAAATCGCAAATACAACTATAAAAAATATATGAAAAAACACTGCGAAGTCGCTGTTTTAATCGAAAATCACTGTCTGTTTTTTTTCTCTCATTATACACTGTGTGCTGCAGGATTTGTTTATTGTGGTGCACACATACCACATAGATGTATTCTCTCATATCTAGGCCCAAATTTACCACTCACAGCTTATCAGAGTGAGCTGAGCTCATGGTGTAGATCTACGGTTTGGACCCTGAACATAAAACCGTACATCTATGGCACGGACCCTTTAAGGGTTAAATAACCAATCTAAATTTTGGCATGAAAAAACATACTGTGCACTGCCAAATCTCAGAAATAACTAAGAAAAGATATTTATAATATACAGTGGAACCACGAGTTACGAGTTTTATCTGTTCCATGACCTAGCTCATAACTCAATTTGCTCATATATCAAATCAATTTTCCTCATTTAAATTAACTGAAATGCCATTAATCTGTTCCAGTGGAATTCCTGTGTCATGGAACCTTGATGCTGGTAAGGGGCTCTTGATCTAGGAAATTGTATCTGTGCTCCAGTTCCCTAAACTAACAATAATAATAATAATAATGAGGAGCTTCAGAACACCACCAGCTGGCGCAGTGCACTGTTTACCTCACTGTGGAAGCATTTCTCTTGTGTTTTACTTGCATTTTGTGTTGTTATTTTGCCAAATTTCTTTTTTCTAACCATGGGTCCTAAGAAAGTAAGTGCAAAGGACAGTGCTGAGAAGAAAAAGATGATAATGTCCAAGGAATTAAAGCATGAAATCATAGATAAACAAGCGAGGTGGGTTGTGGGTTGAGGGGGATGTGGGAGAAGCTTGCTCATAACTCAGATGTTGGCTCGTAACTCAGAGCAAAAAATCGATCGAGTGACGGCTCGTAGCTCGAAAAACTCGTATGCTGAGACACTTGTAAGTCAAGGTTCCACTGTAGTTACTGTAACAGTAAAAGAAAACAAAAAAAATAAAACACTATAGCTGGCACAAATACGTATAGAAGTTTTCATGGAAAACTAGACAAATTTTTCTAGATAATGCCTGATCAGTCAGTCTGTGATGACTATGTAAGCCTGTGGGTTGTAGGTAACAATAGCTTAGCTGATTAGGTCACCAGGAAAGTCTGGCCACAGACTGGGCTGTGGGGGTAGAACTCTCCATACCTATCACAGGCATAATATGTTTATCTTACCAAAAGTTGTGGTGGCACATGAATGACTAAGACATCAATTGCATGAAAGTTTGAGATAAACAATGGCACTGAATACATAGATGAGAGTGCACCATAACTTACATCTAGCAATCTCCAGGTCATCTAATGGAATGAATTTGAAGAGCTTGAATTTGTTGGATTCTAAGGAACTCAGTAATGTATACGGTAAACTGTGGGAGAAAGAAAAGTGTTAACATTTTTGTTATCCTTGATGGTGTAGGCTACAAGCAAAGATAATTTTGAAATGCTTGGTAAACTGACAACAAACAGAGTAAAACAGTTACATTTAAATGCAAAGTTTATAAAGCATACAGAGAAATACAAAACTAGATCTTAGAGTAGTGTGTACTCCATCACAATGTGTGAGGAGAAGTGCTGGAAGGTATGGGAATGATATATAGCGGGGCTTTACCACAGTTCAGGTGGCTGTCTGTGTTTCTGAAAAAAAATCAGCTGGACAAGAGGCAGATTGATGCTGAAAGCCTCTCTGATTTTGTTTGACAGTGTTTTGTAGCTATGAAATTAATGCTTCTAAACAATGTCCTGACTGATATTTAAAAAACAATACAAAACAAGATGCTTAGAACCAGCAGTTATATGGACACAAAACGCCACTAGACAGAATGAGGGAGCATCCAGCAATACACTACCTCTAACATAAATTATTCTCCAAAGGCAGTGACCAACACCTGAACTAAAATGGCAAGCCTAGCCCCAGATGTCATCAAATTTTATAACATGTCTCCTCCACCTCCTCCAGTTTGATGGATTATATAAACTCGAGTTTTGTGTTCCTGTGTAAGAGTCTGTCAAGTTCACCCCTTAACACAAAATTTATTAATAAAGACTTTCACTGACAATATTCTTTGTTCTACTCGAATTATAATTTTACATTCCTTCATAAAAATACGAGATAGCAGTTATACAAAAATTAGTTTATCTACATAAAATTACTGTACTACACTATGAGGTTGTCACATACACTTGTTTCGTCTTTTGTATTGTAGAATACATCTACCATCCTACTTACGACCTGCGCGACATAAGACTACTCGACTTATGACCATGCGTCTGGCAGCAGGGCTGCCAGATGCATACTGCATACCGCTGCATGATATTTGACCACTACTCACGGCAACGTGCCACACAGGCTTGGAAAAATAAACACACAAACAGTATAATGTGATTCTTTATTGACAACGTTATGCCCACACAAGTAGAGGTAGTAGTAGTAGTAGTTATACATGTAGTGGAAAAGTCAGCTGGTACAAAAGAACATAAAAATGGAGGAACACTGCAGAAGGCCTACTGGCCCATACAAGGCAGGTCCTTATCAAAACCACCCCTACCCAAAGCTACCCAAGAATTCACTCCCGTACCCACAACACCAATCAAACCGAGCCCCTCTAACTCATATATTTGTCCAATCTCTTTTTAAAGCTACCCAAGTTCCTAGCCTCGATCAACCTACTCAGAAGATTGTTCCACGCATCTACAACTCTGCTTGAAAACCAGTACTTACCTATGTCCTTTCTAAATCTAAATTTATCCCAACTTAAATCCATTATTTCTGGTTCTTACCTGGTTCAAAAGGTTACAAAATCTATGGCTTGGGTAACATATAAAATAGGACATGCCCAGTTTGGGGCAACTGGCCTGCTGCAGTGTTCCTCCTTTCTTATGTTCTTAAGAACATAAGAATGAAGGAACACTGCAGCAGGCCTACTGGCCCATACAAGTAAGGTCCTTATCAAAACCACCCCTGTATTTGTCCAACCTTTTCCCAAAGCTGCCCAAGAATTTGCTCCCATACGCTAAACAACCATCAAACCCAGCCTCTCCCACTCATATATTTGTCCAATCTCTTTTTAAGTTACCCAGGGTCCTAGCCGCTACTGGCAATTTTCTAAGGTTCGACTTATGTCCATTTTGACTTGCAATTGGTTGGTTGGAACTAAGCTCAGTCGTAAGTAGGATGGCAGGTGTACACATATGACTATTTACATAGTAATCATTTTTATTAGACCCAATCATACTTTTGGTAAAAATGAGAGGTGACTGTGTAAATATTTTTACCTCAAACCTTTCCGAATAGTGCCCGAGCGTCTCTTGATGGCAGTGATGACAAGAAGATCAGAAAATAGAAACAGGCAGCGCTCTTTGCGTGTCACTGGTCCAGGATGCATCGTTACTAAGTCGTGACGCAAGAACGTCCTGCCAAAGAAAGCTCAATATATTTGGAAACAGTCAACATGTTGAAAAAAAACAGTAGTCTCTCACTAGTTCCAAGGGAAATTTGTTGATACCTCAATAATAATCAGTGGTTTTATTCCATACTTTCTTTAACTGAACTGAATTAAACTGAAGGCTGAACTCTTGGTGAGCAGATCGTTTGGGAGATTTTGAAGCAAAGTTGAAAAGTATGGTAAATGAATTTGGGAAGGTATGTAAAGGAAGAATTTTAAAAACAAACATAGGACAGAGCAAGGTGATCAAAAAATATAGGGAACAGGTGACTGGATATCAGACTGGAAAGAGGGAGCATGGAGGATGTTAATGCTTTCTGATATTTGGGAGTGGATTTGCCGGCAGAGAAATGAAGTAAGCCAAAGAATTTGCAAAGAAAAAAAAGGTGCATGGTGCACTGAGGCATCTGTGAAGATTAAGAACATTATTCATGGAGGCAAAAAAGGAAAATGTTGCAGAGCATAGCAGTCCCAACACTATGTATGGATGTGAAGAATGGGTTTTGAATGTTGCACAAGGAGGAGGCTAGAGGCAGTAGAGATGATATGTTTGAGGGCAATGTGTGTGCAAAGAATTTGTAGTTTGGTGATAAGGAGGAAGTATGGAGTAACTACAATATTATTCAGAGGGCTGAATAGAGGATGGAGAAAAACAGGATGACTAGAAGGGCATACAAATCTGGAGTGGGAAGGAGTAGGAGTTGTTCTTGCATGTCAAACAGGAGTGAGTGGCAGCAAGTGGTTTTTATGATTCGACATGCTACTGGAGAGTGAGCAAATTAACATTTATGAAGGGATTCAGAGAAACAAGTCAGCTGGACTTGAGTCCTGGAGGTGGGAAGTACTGTGCCAGCACTTTTGAGGGGTGGGAATGTTGCAGTCTGGAGGGGCACTTAACTGTAATGTCATGCTTCTGGCAAACAGCTCTACCAAGGCAGGGCTGTTTGCCAGGTAGAGTGAGAGCCCTACTTCGGTGGGAGACAGCTAGAGTGTTAAAAAAAAAAAAAGAGTCTTTGAGTAGTACTGGTGTCACCTACAAGGTTTTACACTTGATCTGAAACAAATTTTCTGACTCCCATCCTTTCTTAAGGAAAATTTTAGCTAACACACACGACAACACACAGATGGCAGGGGCAACAATAATTCCTGCAGCAAAAACTGACAGAGGTAATGATGATTATCATCAACCTCTTAATATTATGAATACTAAAAACTACCAGCTTGTAGCAAGAAAGTTTTAACTTATACTGAGAATATATTTCTACAATTACCTATCTGGTTGGACAAGACCAACAAGGCCCTCAATAATATTCTCAAGTTCTTTTAGGTGTAACTGTTGTTCCTCGTGTTGAACAGCTTCTTGTTCAACAGCATTTATCCTACTGGCCAGCTGCTGCACTACACCAATGGCTTCTGTCAGCAAGGGATGGTCGGGGTGGTCTCGGCTTGTGTGCTTCAGGAGTCGCTGCACAAAAGAGATGAAAATTGTGAAAATAATGAAAGCATTACTAGTTATCCTTGTTTTAAGTGCTTACATTACCATAATTACCCTCTTTATTGGAGGAAACAATATAAACAATGATTGTACACTGAATTTAAGTGGTGCTACAATAATACTGATCAGTAACAGATTTAATGTAACATATGGAGATACTACATCCATACTCATTCGTTAGAGTAAAGGCACTTGCTTCCCACCTCTATAACTCATCCAGCTAAACAGTGTCTGAGTCATAAATCTTACTCCTGAGTCTTCACCTTGCTCACACTCCAACAGCATTTCAAAATCTGGAAACCACTTGTCTCCACACACTCTGGTGAAACATGCTCACACATCCCTGCCAGATGCTCATGCTGTTACCATTTAACATCACCTACACACCCTTCATCCCACCCTTCCTAGCATGATCCCCTACCTCTCTTTCCATCCACAACTAGATTTATACACCCTGTTGGTCAATTTATCTTGTTCCAGCCTTTCTATATGAGCAAAATTATCTTAACAACCACTCAACTGCTTTCTGAATTACAGGTGGCCCTCAACATTCGTGAGTTCCACTTTCGCGAGCTTCGAACATTCGTGAATCCCAGCTGCCCAATCATATTTATGCTTCCCGCAGCATCCCTACTACCCTCCCTCTTACCCCCTCAACTGGAAGCCAGCCTGCCAGTCCACCACTCACTCAGTCACTGTCCTTATATGAGTGTCACTCAATACTGGAAGAAATTCACCATTGTTGACTGCCTCTCAACAGTGCATAAGAGTGTCAAGGATTTACACTCTCAAACAGTGAAGGGTTGTTTGAGGGCTTTGTGGCCAGAGTGTGTGTGAGATTTCGTTGGATTTGGTCCTCAGGATGAGATTAACAAAGCCGTGAGGAAGACTGTGGAGTTAACAAGGTTAGTTGGTGGTGAAGGGTTCGAGGAAATGCAGGAGGGTAAGATGAGAGAACTGGTTGATGAACATGCACTGGGCCTAAATGATGAAGAGTTACTGGAGATTGTGAAGGCAGAGAATGAGGATGAAGAAGAGGAGAGTGTTGCTGAGGCTAATCAACCTAAAGCCCTCACCCTTGAAAAACTAGGGCAAGTGATGATAATGACAGCACAGCTCAAGCAATTTTTTACGACACAAACCCATCAATGTTGAGGGCTTTGAAGGTGATGAACAACACTGATAGGAGCATAATTCCCTACAAAACTCTGTTCATAGATATGAAGAGGAAACGGTCTCAGTTGTCAATAAATCATAATGTGCATGTATGTACAATACTTGTATGTATTTTACGATGTTTTCATGTGTTTTATGATTGTTCATGGTTCAATAGGTTAAAGAAGCAGTATTGTTAGGCTAAGTAAATGCTATTATTATATTTCCCTACAATATATTTGTGCACCAAACATTCGTGAATTTTCAACATTCGCGAGGTTCTTGATCCCCTAACCTTCGCAAATGTGGAGGGCCACCTGTATACTTTCCATACATACTACCACTGTCTTCACTCATTTTTTATCTGATATTCACACCAAACACTGATCTCAAACATGACAAATCCATTGCCTCCAGCCTCCTCCTCACTGAAACACACAATGACCTTGCCTCACACCTATACAAAAGTATTGGTACCACTATAATTTGGAACAATCTTTCTACATACAATGATATTTTTTTTTTTTCACAGATGCCTCAACATTCCATATAGGTCTGGAACAATACCAAATGTTTTGCCAATACTGATACTCAATTTTAGGCTGATGTTGAAACAATCAAAATTACCTGATACCTAATGATCTTGGTACCAATACTACCAAAATTTACCAATGCTCATTTTTAGGCCAATACCAGTACCATCAAAATTGGCCAATACCCATTGATACCAATATTTGACATACTCCTAATTCCATGTAACTTTTTTACTTTATTCTTTATTATGTCTATTTGTTGACACATCCACTTCCAAATATCTAAATACATTTACTTTCTTCAATACTATACTTGTAAATATTAAGGTGACATTCAATATTGTCCCCTCAAATGTATGGTCAGAGGTAAGGTATGGTAACACTGCCATATCTGCATCAATAACTCACAAAACTGTAATAACATGACTGCAAACAAACCACAGAATGGGTGGTTTGTTAGCATGGGCCCCATGCTAACTTCCCTATGGTGTACAGAAATATACCTAGTTGGATAAATCTTATTATAGTCAGGTGGCCCAGTGGTTTATGCAATGACCTGGAGTTTTAAGACTTGCTGGCAATGGATTCAATCTCAACCTGTTCCGTTGTCTGTGTCAATTTTAATATGTATGTAATACTATATTGTGTCAGTAATGATTTTATCAATAGCTGATGAATAAATTTTATGTAGAGTATTTAAAGCAGTAGCTGATTTCTACATACCAATCAAAATCATCCCAGTTTCTGTAGTATGTCTTCCATTCTATAAAATGAGACCAGGAAAACTAAAATACAACCATAAATACCATACGAAAATACACTGCAATGTCGCTGATTTAAACCAAAAACACGCTCGGATTTTTTTTTTCTCATTATGCACTGTGTGCTGCAGGATTTTTTTTTTATACTGTGCACACTGACCACATAGACCCATTCTTTCATATGTAGGCCTACCAACTTTCTCTCACTAAATTTGAAGGCGCTAGAATTTAGGCATACTAGTACATCAATAACCCTGGTGCGCAAGCCATACTAGCACGTCGGAAACCCTGAAAGGGTTAACTTGTTTATCTCATTCCAAGATTTTGTCTTGTTTTCATCAAAATTTTTTGACAATGCCTCTCCCACTCTATCATCTGCTCTCCTTTTGCACACTCTCACCACTCTCTTCACCTTTCTTTTACTCTCCATATACTCTGTTCTTCTTATAGCACTTCTACTTTGTAAAAACCTCTCATAAGCTACCTTTTTCCCTTTTATCACACCCTTTACTTCATCATTCCACCAATCACTCCTCTTTCCTCCTGCACCCACCCTCCAATAGCCACAAACTTCTGCCCCACATTCTAATACTGCATTTTTAAAACTATTCCAACCCTCTTCAACCTCCCCACTACTCATACTTGCATTAGCCCACCTTTCTGCCAATATTTGCTTATATCTCACCCTAATTTCCTCCTCCCTTAGTTTATACACTTTCACCTCTCTCTTACCTGTTGTTTCCATTTTCCTTTTGTCCCATCTACCTCCTACTCTAACTGTAGCTACAACTAAATAATGATCTGACATATCAGGTGCCCCTCTATAAACATGTACATCCTGAAGCCTACCCATCAACCTTTTATCCACCAATACATAATCTAACAAACTACTTTCATTATGTGCTATATCATACCTTGTATACTTATTTATCCTCTTTCATAAAACATGTATTACTTATTACCAAACCTCTTTATATATATATATATATGTACATGTATATATATACAGTGGACCCTCGACCAATGATTTTAATCCATTCCAGAGAGCTTGTCCTTAGCCGAATTTATCGTTAGCTGAATTAATTTTCCCCGTACGAAATAATGGAAATCCAATTAATCCGTTCCAGACAGCCAGAAGTATTAAAAAAAAAATAATTTTTTTTACATGAAATATACATTTCCCTACGAAGAAAACAATGAGACATGCACAACAAATACATAAATAAATACTAAAATGACACTTACCTTTATTGAAGAGTACTGATGAGTGATGAGACACTGTTTTTCTTGAACACTCTGGGATTTTCAGAGTGATACATGAGTAAAGGCTTCACTTTGCAATCCCCACTAGCATTGGTAGGTAAGACACATAGGCAACATTTAGGCAACTTTATTCCGAAATGTTTCGCCTACACAGTAGGCTTCTTCAGTCGAGTACAGAAAGTAGGCAGGAGCAGTAGAGATGTGAAGACGATGTAATCAGTCCATCACCCTTGAAGTCGTAGATTTGAGGTTGTCAGTCCCTCAGCCTGGAGAATTTCTGTTCCAGACTTCCTATATTAAGACTACACATATTTTATGGTAAATAATGAGTGTATTGTATGTGTATTTTACCTCTATGGGATGTTTTAAATATCGTATATTAAGTATGAGACAGGGAGCCAGGGCTACCTACACCTGGGCTACCTGCACCTGACTTCCTACAAATAAGTACTACTCACCTCTCTCCCTACATTAAGATTACAAATACTTTAAGATAAGTAATGAATTTACTGTGAATCTATTTTACTTTGTGTGTCTTTAATGCCTAGTTCTATTACTAACTTAATATAATTTAGTGTAAACTTGTTGTCTGGCATTTATATGCATTTATAAATGGAAAAAATGGCGTTCTGCCTTCCGGCGATGTCTGCTTTCCGGCGACAGCCTGGAACCTAACCCGCCGTATAAGTGGGGCCCTACTGTATATATAAACAGCCTCTCCTCACTTAGCGACATACTCGCTTACTGATGATGCCTTGGACTTGCGACGAACTCTCTGACCAGTATTCCTACCTAAATGATGTACATTACAGCTGATTTCTTTTATTCTGCTTATTTCAATATACAGTACACTACTGTAAAAGCATTTAAAAATACATATACCAGAAATGTTATAAATGGTGCAAAGGTGACATTAAAACAATATCAAAGATGGTTGACACAAACTCACTACCATTATATTATGCTTTTCACTTAGCGATGAATTCGTTTAACGACGTGGTCTTAGGAATGGAACTCTGTTGTTAAGTGAGGAGAGGATATATATATACAGTGGACCCCCGCATACCATCGCCATCACATAACGTACAATCCGCATACCGCTCGCTTTTATCGCAAAAATTTTGCCTCGCATACCGCTCAAAAACCTGCTCACCGCTCTTCGTCCGAGACGCGTCCAATGTGCGCCCTTAGCCAGCCTCACATGTGCCGCCGGTGGCATTGTTTACCAGCCAGCCTCCGCGGTAACATCCAAGCATACAATTGGAACATTTCGTATTATTACAGTGTTTTTGGTGATTTTATCTGCCAAATAAGTGACCATGGGCCCCAAGAAAGCTTCTAGTGCCAACCCTACAGCAATAAGGGTGAGAATTACTATAGAGATGAAGAAAGAGATCATTGATAAGTATGAAAGTGGAGTGCATGTCACCGACCTGGCCAAGTTGTACAAGAAACCCCAATCAACCATCGCTACTATTGTGGGCAACAGAAAGGCAATCAAGGAAGCTGTTCTTGCCAAAGGTTTAACTGTGTTTTCGAAACAGAGATCGCAAGTGATGGAAGATGTTGAGAGACTCTTATTGGTGTGGATAAATGAAAAACAGCTAGCAGGAGATAGCGTCACTCAAGCGATCATAAGCGAAAAAGGCTAGGAAGTTGCATGAGGATTTAATTAAAAAAATGCCTGCAACTAGTGATGATGTGAGTGAATTTAAGGCCAGCAAAGGTTGGTTTGAGAGATTTAAGAAGCATAGTGGCATACATAGTGTGATAAGGCATGGTGAGGCTGCCAGTTCGGACCACAAAGCAGCTGAAAAATATGTGCAGGAATTCAAGGAGTACATAGACAGTGAAGGACTGAAACCTGAACAAGTGTTTAATTGTGATGAAACAGGCCTGTTTTGGAAGAAAATGCCAAGCAGGACCTACATTACTCGGGAGGAAAAGGCACTCCCAGGACATAAGCCTATGAAAGACAGGCTTACTTTGTTGATGTGTTCTAATGCTACTGGTGATTGCAAAGTGAAGCCTTTATTAGTGTATCACTCTGAAACTCCCAGACCGTTCAGGCAAAAGAATGTCCTAAAGGGAGAATTTGTGTGTGCTGTGGAGGGCAAACAGTAAGGAGGGGTCACTAGGACTTTTTCTATGACTGGTTAACCATGCATTTGTCCCCAATGTGAATGATTACCTAACTGAAAAGAAATTAGAACTTAAGTGCCTCCTGGTGTTAGACAATGCCCTGGTCTTTCCTACAGACGTGGCAGAGCGACTTTATGGGGACATGAAATTCATTAAGGTGAAGTTTTTGCCTCCAAATACCACTCCTCTCCTGCAGCCCATGGACAGCAGGTTATTGCAAACTTCAAAAAACTGAAACACAAAAGCTCTGTTTGAAAGGTGCTTTGTAGTGCCCTCAGAAACTCAACTGACTTAAGAGAGTTTTGGAGAGAGCATTTTAATATCCTCAATTGTGTAAACCTTATAGGTAAGGCTTTGGAGGGAGTGACTAAGAAGACCTTGACTCTGCTTGGAAGAAACTGTGGCCAGAATGTGTAGACAAAAGGGATTTTGAAGGGTTTGAGGCTAACCCTGAGAGGATTATGCCAGTTGAGGAATCCATTGGGGCATTGGGGAAGTCCTTGGGTTGGGGGTTTTAGTGGGGAGGATGTGGAAGAGTTGGGGGGAGGAGGACAATGAAGAACTAACCACTGATGAGCTGATAGATCAACTTCAACAGCA
The DNA here is from genome assembly GCF_026875155.1 of Cherax quadricarinatus. Classification (NCBI taxonomy): domain Eukaryota; kingdom Metazoa; phylum Arthropoda; class Malacostraca; order Decapoda; family Parastacidae; genus Cherax; species Cherax quadricarinatus. The sequence goes on along the minus strand of NC_069409.1, from coordinate 50,914,324 downwards.
AGAGGCCAGACCGAGGAAATGGTTCAGAGGAGGGAGAGAGAAATTGAAGAAGTTGCCTACAAACAAAGATTAAGGAAATGTGTGCAAAGTGGGTTGAAGTGCAAACCTTTTTTTTTATGAAAATCACCCTCACACAGCTATTGCAAGCCGTTTCTGGTGATTATTACATGACAATGTTGTGAAACACTTTAGGGAAGTCATAAAGGAACGAGAGGTACAGGCCACTATGGACAGATTTTGTTGTGCGAAAGAAGTCCAGTGACTCTGAAAGCTGGTCCTAGTGGCATTAAAAGAAGAAGGGAAGTAACCCCAGAAAAGGACTCGCACCAAAAGTCTTAAGGGAAGGGGATTCCCTTCTAAACTAACACTCTCTCCTCTCCCAACCCTTCAATCTCACCAGATCTCATAAAAGTTAAGGTCATGTAATTGTGCATGCCTTTTCACTTTGTGTGTATTAAAATTAACATTTCATGTGGAAAAATTTTTGTTTTCATCTTTTGGGTGTCATTGAAACGAGATTAATTTGCCATACTGGTACAGATTATTGTCTTGCGAAAAAGTCGCTGGGTCCTGAATCTGTCTATTCATTAAAATAGAGTGGACCCCGCAAAGATTACTCGGAATCGCTTATGGAAGGGTATTGTATCTATATACATAGATATTTTTCTCAGGACCCATAATCATTCACAATTTCAATGGAAAAAATTGTCATGTATGTGCATACTTTATGTGAGTGAAAATATTAACGATCATGTGTAAAAATTTTGTTTGGGGTCTTGAATACGGAATAATATTTCACATTTTTTTTAAAAACTGGGACATAAATTCGCATTACGGTGAATTCTCCATACTTGTAAGCCTTTGCCAAAAAATCGCTTGAACGGGGGTACACTGTATTTTATCTAATAATATATTAGAAATACTGTGGACCCGCATACGTATTACAATATCGAATGCACCAAATATTAAGTGATTACAGTAATACGTTTCAGTTCTGTATGAATTTGATCTGAACAGGAATTTTAATAGTTCTTATGGGAAGTAAATTCCGCAGTTGGGCCCTGACAATCTTATGGAGTGACAAGGGAAATTGTTACCTGCACAGGTCCATAACTTTACTATACATATAATAGTTTGTGGAGTACATACTGGAAATAATATGTCACAGAAAGTTCACTGTAAAAAATAGTAGAAACTACATGTATTAAGTGTGAAATTACGCCTATGTAAAGTGCAAAGAACAGTGGAACTGCAGCATCAGAACTATGTAGTAAAATGCAACTTGTGTAGCATCGGCTGCAGAATTTCAGGCACAGACATGTATTAATTCATGCACGAGTTGTGAATTGCAGGAACGCGGCCAGTTCAGCCATTGGGCGTTATGGCACGGATGCAGTGCTGTTCTCTCAGGGCTGAGGCATGTTTAGCATCATACATCGAGTGTTTGAGACTCATGGCCATGTAGGGTGTTCGTTGCATGCAGTGTTGGTGTCAACTGTCAGCAGGATGAGGAAGTTCATTGAGGCTGTAACAATCAAACAGTAGACATCCATGGAGTTTAAGTGTTAGTGTAGCAGGTGCATGTGAAGTTGCCAGAGTCTGGGAAGTGTAGCAGGCATGACGTGGAAGTGTAGCAGGCATGCAGAGAGTGTAGCAGGCATGCAGGGAGTGTAGCAGGCATGCAGGAAGTGTAGCAGGCATGCAGGGAGTGTAACAGGCATGCAGTGAGTGTAACAGCCATGCAGGGAGTGTAGCAGGCATGCTGGGAGTGTAGCAGACATACATGAAGTGTAGCAGACATGCAGGAAGTGTAGCAGGCATGCAGGAAGTGTAGCAGGTATGCAGGAAGTGTAGCAGGTATGCAGGAAGTGTAGCAGGTATGCAGGAAGTGTAGCAGGCATGCAGGGAGTGTAGCAGGCATGCTGGGAATATAGCAGGCATGCAGGGAGTGTAGCATGTATGCAGGAAGTGTAGCAGGTATGCAGGAAGTGTAGCAGGTATACAGGAAGTGTAGCAGGTATGCAAGAAGTGTAGCAGGCATGCAGGAAGTGTAGCAGGGATGCAGGAAGTGTAGCAGGCATGCAGGGAGTGCAGCAGACATGCAGGGAGTGTAGCAGGCATGCAGGGAGTGTAGCAGGTATGCTGGGAGTGTAGCAGGCATGCAGGGAGTGTAGCAGGCATGCAGGGAGTGTAGCAGGCATGCAGGGAGTGTAGCAGGCATGCAGGGAGTGTAGCAGGCATGCAGGGAGTGTAGCAGGCATGCTGGGAGTGTAGCAGGCATGCAGGGAGTGTAGCAGGCATGCAGGGAGTGTAGCAGGCATGCTGGGAGTGTAGCAGACATGCAGGAAGTGTAGCAGGCATGCAGGAAGTGTAGCAGGTATGCAGGGAGTGTAGCAGGCATGCTGGGAGTGTAGCAGACATGCAGGAAGTGTAGCAGGCATGCAGGAAGTGTAGCAGGTATGCAGGAAGTGTAGCAGGCATGCAGGGAGTGTAGCAGGCATGCAGGAAGTGTAGCAGGCATGCAGGGAGTGTAGCAGGCATGCAGGAAGTGTAAGCATGCAGGAAGTGTAGCAGGCATGCAGGGAGTGTAGCAGGCATGCAGGAAGTGTAGCAAGCATACAGGAAGTGTAGCAGGCATGCAGGGAGTGTAGCAAGCATGTGGGAAGTGTAACAGGTATGCAGGAAGTGTAGCCAGCATGCAGGAAGTGTAGCAAGCATACAGGAAGTGTAGCTGGTCCTAGTAGCATTAAAAGACCAAGAAGGAAAGTAACCCCAGTACCTGAATCCTTATGGAGGGGGATTTCCCTTCCAAACACTAAGCCCTCCCTCTTTCCTCCTCCCAATCTTCCAGAAGCCAGCATTAGTCTTCAATAATGGTATGTAATATTTATATAATTGTTAAAAAAATTATTTTTTGTGAATATTTTTGTCTGGAATGGATTAATTGTATTTCCATTAATTCTTATGGGAAATATTATTTCGGTTTTCGGCCGACTTTTTGGAACGGATTACGGCCGGTAACCAAGGGTCCACTGTATTCTTATTCATTAGCTGACCTAATCAGATTACTGTATTTTATGGCATTGAAGATATTTTTTTTTTTTTCCCAAAATAAGTCTCAAAAATTTACCCAGTGTCTTGAAGCCCTCCCTCTAGCATGAGTTCAGAAATACATCAGGTGACATGAGGTGACATGAGGTGACTCGTGGTGACTCAAGGTGACTCCAAGTGACTCGAGTTATGTGTCTGTGGTGTGTTTGTCTCATGAGAATTTATTATCTGCAAGTCTTAACATGCTAAAACACTCTTATTTGTTATTTTCCCCTCATACTAAAAGGAATTTGGTCTTTAAAGAGAAAGTGTTGATGCCTGCCAAGGGTTCTTAATCCAAGGAATTGGAGCTCCCTTCTTTTTCCTCAAACTAAATCAGATTATTACCTCCCATTCCCCAGGTGCTGTATGATCCTTATAGGTCCAGTGCTTCCCAATGAATATAGTAAGAAGGGATGGTTCCTCAGTTAACTTGTCCATTACTAACAATCATCTACTAATTACAGAAAGAAACAGTATGTTTCTGAGGGTAAATGATTCTTGATGAGGAATAAAAGTCACAATAACGTTGCAGGAATGACTCAAAAATTACCCACATTTTTGAAAGGAAATTTAAGATAACCTCTCAGTCCATATATTATTCTGGAATGATTTTATAATGGTTTAGGTTATTTGGGAAAAGCCTCTGGATAAGATAATCCTTTGTGAAGGATGACTGCTTAATTTGGGTTGTTAAACTATAATGGAGATGAAATCAGCTTTGTAGTGGCAAGATGAATGTAAATACTCTTATGAAGATTTAGAATTTCCCAGAGAAATAATATATATTTTTAAGGTAGTAGAATGCACCTCACCTTGAGTAGCAGTTCGTACTGTGGCAAGCGCTGCACGGGTTTGATCAGTAGTGCCTTGAGGTCCAACTTACCATGATGTTCGCGTTCTCTTGCCTGAGGAAGTAAAGCTTTGTCAGTGCCTGTAGGTGTCTTGCACTTAATGGCTAGCTGAGAACTGTTATGATAAAGGCACATGTAGCAATACTATATATTAGTTTCAATATTATTTATTTTCTATATATTAATTTAAATTTTGATTTCTTTTATGAATTACACAGATAATGTAGTTTACATGTAATAAAAAACTGTTAGGCACAAAAGAAAGCCACTAATATGTAATGCACACTAACCATAATGCTTAAAGAATATTTAAGAACTAGACATAGATTATTTAGTAGGATTTCTTAAATGTACGAAAGTAGATAAATGACTGCATTAACCCCTAAACAGTCCAAACGTATATATACGTTCTCTTCTCCAGTGCCCCGAATATTTTGAAAATAAAAAAAAATCGTTTTTCTTCACTGAAATAAATAGAAAAATTTTCTAAGTGTTATAGGATTAAAATAAAAAAAATTAGGGTCAGTGCTTACTGAGATATGAGGCTGTAAAGTTGGCACTTAATGCTCACCTGACAGCAACATCGAGCCCTGCCGCTTGAGGAAGTGCTGCCAATATACCATTTTTTTTCTCATTTCTATATTATTTAATATAATTTTTTTTTTTTTTTTTTATTATCACACCGGCCGATTCCCACCAAGGCAGGGTGGCCCGAAAAAGAAAAACTTTCACCATCATTCACTCCATCACTGTCTTGCCAGAAGGGTGCTTTACACTACAGTTTTTAAACTGCAACATTAACACCCCTCCTTCAGAGTGCAGGCACTGTACTTCCCATCTCCAGGACTCAAGTCCGGCCTGCCGGTTTCCCTGAATCCCTTCATAAATGTTACTTTGCTCACACTCCAACAGCACGTCAAGTATTAAAAACCATTTGTCTCCATTCACTCCTATCAAACACGCTCACGCATGCCTGCTGGAAGTCCAAGCCCCTCGCACACAAAACCTCCTTTACCCCCTCCCTCCAACCCTTCCTAGGCCGACCCCTACCCCGCCTTCCTTCCACTACAGACTGATACACTCTTGAAGTCATTCTGTTTCGCTCCATTCTCTCTACATGTCCGAACCACCTCAACAACCCTTCCTCAGCCCTCTGGACAACAGTTTTGGTAATCCCGCACCTCCTCCTAACTTCCAAACTACGAATTCTGTGCATTATATTCACACCACACATTGCCCTCAGACATGACATCTCCACTGCCTCCAGCCTTCTCCTCGCTGCAACATTCATCACCCACGCTTCACACCCATATAAGAGCGTTGGTAAAACTATACTCTCATACATTCCCCTCTTTGCCTCCAAGGACAAAGTTCTTTGTCTCCACAGACTCCTAAGTGCACCACTCACTCTTTTTCCCTCATCAATTCTATGATTCACCTCATCTTTCATAGACCCATCCGCTGACACGTCCACTCCCAAATATCTGAATACGTTCACCTCCTCCATACTCTCTCCCTCCAATCTGATATTCAATCTTTCATCACCTAATCTTTTTGTTATCCTCATAACCTTACTCTTTCCTGTATTCACCTTTAATTTTCTTCTTTTGCACACCCTACCAAATTCATCCACCAATCTCTGCAACTTCTCTTCAGAATCTCCCAAGAGCACAGTGTCATCAGCAAAGAGCAGCTGTGACAACTCCCACTTTGTGTGTGATTCTTTATCTTTTAACTCCATGCCTCTTGCCAAGACCCTCGCATTTACTTCTCTTACAACCCCATCTATAAATATATTAAACAACCACGGTGACATCACACATCCTTGTCTAAGGCCTACTTTTACTGGGAAAAAATTTCCTTCTTTCCTACATACTCTAACTTGAGCCTCACTATCCTCGTAAAAAACTCTTCACTGCTTTCAGTAACCTACCTCCTACACCATACACTTGCAACATCTGCCACATTGCCCCCTATCCACCCTGTCATACGCCTTTTCCAAATCCATAAATGCCACAAAGACCTCTTTAGCCTTATCTAAATACTGTTCACTTATATGTTTCACTGTAAACACCTGGTCCACACACCCCTACCTTTCCTAAAGCCTCCTTGTTCATCTGCTATCCTATTCTCCGTCTTACTCTTAATTCTTTCAATTATAACTCTACCATACACTTTACCAGGTACACTCAACAGACTTATCCCCCTATAATTTTTGCACTCTCTTTTATCCCCTTTGCCTTTATACAAAGGAACTATGCATGCTCTCTGCCAATCCCTAGGTACCTTACCCTCTTCCATACATTTATTAAATAATTGCACCAACCACTCCAAAACTATATCCCCACCTGCTTTTAACATTTCTATCTTTATCCCATCAATCCCGGCTGCCTTACCCCTTTCATTTTACCTACTGCCTCACGAACTTCCCCCACACTCACAACTGGCTCTTCCTCACTCCTACAAGATGTTATTCCTCCTTGCCCTATACACGAAATCACAGCTTCCCTATCTTCATCAACATTTAACAATTCCTCAAAATATTCCTTCCATCTTCCCAATACCTCTAACTCTCCATTTAATAACTCTCCTCTCCTATTTTTAACTGACAAATCCATTTGTTCTCTAGGCTTTCTTAACTTGTTAATCTCACTCCAAAACTTTTTCTTATTTTCAACAAAATTTGTTGATAACATCTCACCCACTCTCTCATTTGCTCTCTTTTTACATTGCTTCACCACTCTCTTAACTTCTCTCTTTTTCTCCATATACTCTTCCCTCCTTGCATCACTTCTACTTTGTAAAAACTTCTCATATGCTAACTTTTTCTCCCTTACTACTCTCTTTACATCATCATTCCACCAATCGCTCCTCTTCCCTCCTGCACCCACTTTCCTGTAACCACAAACTTCTGCTGAACACTCTAACACTACATTTTTAAACCTACCCCATACCTCTTCGACCCCATTGCCTATGCTCTCATTAGCCCATCTATCCTCCAATAGCTGTTTATATCTTACCCTAACTGCTCCTCTTTTAGTTTATAAACCTTCACCTCTCTCTTCCCTGATGCTTCTATTCTCCTTGTATCCCATCTACCTTTTACTCTCAGTGTAGCTACAACTAGAAAGTGATCTGATATATCTGTGGCCCCTCTATAAACATGTACATCCTGAAGTCTACTCAACAGTCTTTTATCTACCAATACATAATCCAACAAACTACTGTCATTTCGCCCTACATCATATCGTGTATACTTATTTATCCTCTTTTTCTTAAAATATGTATTACCTATAACTAAACCCCTTTCTATACAAAGTTCAATCAAAGGGCTCCCATTATCATTTACACCTGGCACCCCAAACTTACCTACCACACCCTCTCTAAAAGTTTCTCTACTTTAGCATTCAAGTCCCCTACCACAATTACTCTCTCACTTGGTTCAAAGGCTCCTATACATTCACTTAACATCTCCCAAAATCTCTCTCTCTCTCTGCATTCCTCTCTTCTCCAGGTGCATACACGCTTATTATGACCCACTTCTCGCATCCAACCTTTACTTTAATCCACATAATTCTTGAATTTACACATTCATATTCTCTTTTTCCTTCCATAACTGATCATTTAACATTACTGCTACCCCTTCCTTTGCTCTAACTCTCTCAGATACTCCAGATTTAATCCCATTTATTTCCCCCACTGAAACTCTCCTACCCCCTTCAGCTTTGTTTCGCTTAGGGCCAGGACATCCACTTCTTTTCATTCATAACATCAGCAATCATCTGTTTCTTGTCATCGCACTACATCCACGCACATTTAAGCAACCCAGTTTTATAAAGTTTTTCTTCTTCTCTTTTTTAGTAATTGTATACAGGAGAAGGGGTTACTAGCCCATTGCTCCCGGCATTTTAGTCGCCTCATACGACACGCATGGCTTACGGAGGAAAGATTCTTTTCCACTTCCCCATGGACAATAGAAGAAATAAAAAAGAACAAGAGCTATTTAGAAAAAGGAGAAAAACCTAGATGTATGTATATATATATATGCATGTGCGTGTCTGTGAAGTGTGACCAAAGTGTAAGTAGGAGTAGCAAGATATCCCTGTTATCTTAGCGTGTTTATGAGACAGAAAAAGATAATGACAATTTATTGTAGTTCTTGGCATTTCATAACCAATTTTTGTTCTGACACTAATATTAGGTACTGAAATTGCACTCAAATTGTCACAAACACATTGACAGGTGGACATTTACACCTGCCTTGGTCATTTACCATTGTCTAGGAATATATACAAGTATTTATAGGTCCCAGCAATGTTTTGGATACACAGAAGTATAGAAGAAGAAGGAAGAAGGAAGGAGGAGGAGGAGGAGGAAGAAGGAAGAAGAAGGAAGAAGTATAATTGTATTTGTGTGTACCTGTGAGACAGATAAAAAGATAGATAGAGATAGACAGAGACAGAGATAGACAAACCCTAAACTTGGGGTTAACATCACTTTCCTCTTAAAATGGAAGTGTTAATATGGCATTACATCAGTGAATCCTTGGTGTTTGCTGCACTATTTGCTCGAGCTGGCACTCAGTTTAACTGGCATTCTCACAAGGTATTAAATTCAATTCAATTCAATTCAATTCAAGTTTATTCTCTATAAAAGTTACAATGTGGGGTTTACAGGTTTTGGGTATTGTGTGGTTTACATGTTATAAAATACTAATTACAGAGGGGGCCACTAGGACACCTAGTATGGCTAGGCATTTCGAGCAGACTTAGATTAAATCTTAACATTAAATCCTTACAGATTATGGTATTAAGGCTAAGTGACTACATCATAATTTGTGAGTTTAGCAATGTGAATGCTTTTGTTTTGGCACAATACAAGGTCTCTATATTGGAGTATCATAGGCAAACTTATGACTAGTTAGGATTTATTATTTTAAGATTAGTATTTCCCAGATTTTTTAATATGGTGCACACTGAGTGTTAAGACTCATTCTGTGCTGACCAGGCATCTCAGGCCAATCGTGCCAAATTTAGAGGCAGGAAAATTAAAATGTATATGTACATTTGGGGCACTAGCGGTAAGAACGTATATATACATTTGGACCGTTTAGGGGTTAAGGGTTTAGGAAGAACTTGTATTTTAAATTTCCAAACAGAAAAATAAATAAATTAAAATGGTTGTTTTTACCGAGTCATATTGACAATTTTATTGTGTTTTGAAAGATTATGATGGTCTCAAAAGCTGTGGGAGCACTGCAACCAAAGACTTGGGAGCGAAGATGCCAGTGAAAGCTGGCCAACCTGCCCAGAGACTGACAGGAAGGTGTGGATTTGAGAAATTATGGCACGTCTTGCTGTTACATCATAATCCACTTGTTGAGTAGGAAAGACAAGGTTGTGATATCTCCAGCAAGCTGTGGAATAAGCCATCCAAAGATAGAGAAGGGTATTATGCCCATGGGCAAGACCCTGCTTGTGTTAAACCCACATCCAACACCCAGGAAGGGTATTGTGCCCGTTGGCAAGACCAGTGGCGGCTTGTGTATAGGCACTGGGGAACTGCAGTACACCCTATTTTCACTAGATATTATCGATAACATTCAATACAATGAGTCTTTAATTCTTTCTTTATATGTACACCTACCATCTGACTTACAACCTGCTCGACTTACGACCGTGTTTTTTATGCCAAATTTCTGGGAAATAAACAACTATTTGTAATGTACACAGTGTTTATCCTAAACCTTACAGTATAAAATGCAATACTAACAGCATAAAAAGTAAAGTAAAACATGAAATACCAAAATAAAAAAATAAAATAAAGTCATTACAAAAATGTGATGTTGATATTCAGTAGTAAAGTTCGACTTACATCCATTTCGACTTACGACCAGTTTCTCGGAACCGAACTCGGTCGTAAGTCGGATGGTAGGTGTAAGATAAGATAAGATAAGATTTCGTTCGGATTTTTAACCCCGGAGGGTTAGCCACCCAGGATAACCCAAGAAAGTCAGTGCGTCATCGAGGACTGTCTAACTTATTTCCATTGGGGTCCTTAATCTTGTCCCCCAGGATGCGACCCACACCAGTCGACTAACACCCAGGTACCTATTTGCTGCTAGGTGAACAGGACAACAGGTGTAAGGAAACGTGTCGGAATGTTTCCACCCGCCGGGAATCGAACCCGGGCCCTCCGTGTGTGAAGCGGGAGCTTTAGCCACCAGGCCACCGGGCTAGTACATGAAAAAAATACAAAAAATCCTTGTATGGAACTGTGCACTTCACAGTTCCAGCGACTCAGTGTTTGGCTGTTGTGCGCATGCGCACATGTCCGAGATAAGATGCTACATGCTAAGTAGAGACAGCACTGTCGCTTACGCAGTGCTGACCCATTGGGCAAGTGTAAGGTAGTGTTTCTTTTTGACTCAGCAACGTGTGTTGTGCTTAAAAACCATGTACTGTATTCTTGAATATGATAAAGTGTAGAACAAGAAGAATGGATTTCATTTTTAAATGAATGGATCAAGCTTGAACTCTAACACTTTAGGTAAGTAAAAAATATTTTTTTTGTTTATAATTTTATCAAGCTTATGTATAAATTTTCTTTTTATATGCTTGTTTCATTTTACACAATATTAAAACAATGGCTAAAAATTTTCTGAAGCAGCACCTCCACTAATTTTAGCTACAATCCACCACTTGGCAAGACCCTACAAAAGATGGGATGCAGCTCAGCAGTAGGCACTGAGGGGGGAAATACCAGGTTGTTCTGCCAGAGTCAGCGGATCTTCCAAGAAAAGCTTAATGTGAACTCTCGCCATAAGAATGTATATAGGTGATAAATATACAATACTGACAAGTAGACAAAGACATTCAGTCTGCTCACCAGGCTTCTTTCTCATATTTGAGCTTCATTTTGATGGAAGCCATGGAGGTGAACACACACCAGCACTGAGGGACTCACCACCCCATATTTACTTCGATATCCTTGGGGTTATTTTAGGTATTTTACACATGATGTAAGACAATTATAATCACATAAAACCTGTATAATTGTATTTATGCATAACTGTACCTAAATAAACTTATGATGAAAGGTAATTGTAATCACATAAAACTTGTGAAATTGTACTTATGTGTAAGTGAATAAACTTTATGAATGATGACAGTCATATCTATATCTCCACCTGTGTTTTCTCCTCTGTGCTTCAACTGTATACCTGGAGAGAGTTCCGGGGGTCAATGCCCCCGCAGCCCATTCTGTGACCAGGCCTCATGGTGGATCAGGGCCTGATCAACCAGGCTATTACTGCTGGCCACATGTAATCCAATGAACCACAGCCCGGCTGATCAGGTACTGACTTTACATGCCTGTAGCATGAACAGGTGAAACGTCTCATTAATAAAGATGCCAAACTGTTGCATGTGTGTTTTATTCATCAGGAAGTACCTAGGTGATCAGTTCCACATGTGAGGAAGGGAAGGAAACCTTCAATTCCTTGGATCAAAAGCCCTTATCAGCATTAAGGAACCTCAAGAAAGATCACGTGAATAAATGGTTTACAAAACCAACATGTTGATAAATGAGGCACCTGTGGAAAACACTGTATATATTTTCCAGAAATTCAGTATTTATAGGTAAATAGATGCCCTATACTGTATTTAAAAGAATTATATTATGGAAAATGGGAAACTGGACCTGCGCCTGGGCAGACAGGACACTCGCCATCTTGGTTTTGAATTTTGTACAAACGTTGGAGTAATGGGAAGAATTTTTTGTGCTCTAGAGGTTAAAATTGTGTTGACACCTCTCAAATAGGAGGCGAAATTGGTGGATGTGCATTCCTGCATAACTTGAGATATCAGACGACTGGACAAGATAGCTCCAGGAACCTCAGATAAGCTCTCTAGATTTGTGTGTAATTCTGGCCAGCATTATTTTCATAGATTTAGTTAGAGTGAGGTTTTCTGAGTATGATACACATTAATCTCCAGTCAAATTGGTGAGTGATATTAAGATATTCTCTTTCTGTTATGTAATTGTGTATATCTATAATTATTCTTTAATGTTTAATATACAGTCCACAAATTTATATATTTACCAGCATTCCTGGTGATGTATTTTCATTTGTAATTAATAGGTCCAGAGCAACTTGTGGATATGACAGTGGTAGGTATCGAAGGGGGACATTTTTTGCAACCTAGGTGTCCCAAATTCCTACTTGTCTATGTAACATTGATAAATAATAATTATCTTTGTTATCATTTACTGTTATGTACATAATTAGTTACATTCAGATAAATGCAATTTTCCACAGCACTATTGCAACATTTAGGTATTTTTATTCTGGAAACGTTTAGCCACATAGTGACTTCTTTGTCTAATGCAGAAAAAGAGAAGTTTGAAGCCAATGCTTCTTCAGTCCAAAAGATGGAAAAAAGAGGAAGAGTTTGATGCAATCAGTCCCTTAGCCTTGAGTCTGAGGGACTGATTACCTTGAAGCTGATTACCTCAAACTCCTCCTCTTTTTCTGCACTGGATTGAAAAAGTCATTGTGGCGAAACATTTCCTGAATAAATACACTCAGATGTATCTCATTTATTAACATGTTCATCGTCTTCTCAAGGTTATAAGGGCCACTGATGGCTCATACAGTATCGATCTCTGCTTCACGAAAATGAGATATTGCCCAAAGTTCAGTGATGTAAAAGGGAAGAGGAATACCTTTGTAAATAGAAACAGAAATTAGTAGTTTCCCAGGAGAGCAGGTGCACCTCCTCACCAAGCACCAGTAGACCTGGACACCCACACACACACTCACCAGAGTGCAGTAACCGACTTCCCACCAGAACCTTTAAAGAATTATCCGCAGAGTGGAAAAATGGAGCTGGCTAAAATTGAGCCTCTCCTTAATGTGTTCGTCTTGTAAAGTGCCCCCTCCTATAACGTATTCCTCCTATAACGTGCCAAGCGAGCAAAGTAAGATGAGGACGAGCGTCCCTGAGAGAACAGGGAAAATTTGTCACTGATGCTCAGGTGAGAGCGAGATGTCCACACCTGATGAAGGCTGGGTCAGTAGTAGTGAGAGGCATCAACAACTAGTAGTTCTTGTAAGCTTATTTAGCCATAGGTACATATGAGTAGAATTATTTTACACAGTGTAAATTACCTAGGATAGCCCAAAAAAGTCAAGACTGATTTATTCCCATTGGGGTCCTTGTGAGGGCCACTGACAGCTTACGCCAACTAGTAGTTTACCTTGACAGCTAAGTTACACGTTAAGATAAGATTTTGTTTGGATTTTTAACCCTGGAGGGTTATCCACCCAGGATAACCCAAGAAAGTCAGTGCATCATCGAAGACTCTTATTCCCAATGTGGTCCTTATATCTTGTCCCCCCAGGATGCGGTTCACATCAGTCAACTAACATCCAGGTATCTACTTACTGTTGGGTGTCCAGGGACAACAGGTGTAAGGAAACACGCCAAATGTTTCACCCTTTCTGGGGATCAAACCATGGACACTCAATGCGAGGCGAGTGTGTTACCTACCAGGCCACAGGACACCCCTGTTGGGGGTTGGTAAGGACCACCAAAGCGTACAGTTTATTGAGCTCTGTCTTCCGGGGAAAATAAATAGCCCAAATATGGACAATTAAAAAATAAACTTTCCTCCTGGAAGAGAAACAGGAAGACGACATTCTCCAGTCTCTATATGTGATCAGATGCAATTTGTCACCATTGAGCAACATATTATTTTCCAATGTCCCCTCGTAGATTTTACTGATATGCTCTATGCATTTTCCATGGCTTAGATCTACTGATGCAACTATCGTACTTATTTTTGTGATGTTACGAAGCTATAGCTAGTGTTTTGTACATGTTACGAGGATTAGAAACAATACAGGTATCATTCTCTCTTAGTGGACTGCTGGCAGGTGCTGTGGGCTACTGAAAATTGAATACGCATTTTTTTTTAACTTTTCCTTTTTATATAATGACCTTATTTTACGGCTATCACTCCAGAATAAGACAGGGAAACATGCACCAACAGGGAATACAGTCACAGAAACCCAAGGCAAATGGAAACCAAGCCTGTGCACATACTATGCACTTGGTATCTGCAGACATGGGAAATCTGGAAAAACAGACGGGACATGCAACTATGACCACCCTAGAAAATGCCATGCCCATATGACAACAGGAAAATGCAAACTCCCTTCCTGTAAGCTTTTTCACCCTGAAATGTGTACCTCTTCAGTACAGGAAAGACTGTGCTATAACTTAAATTGCCAGGCACACCATCTAAAGGGTACAAAAAGATACAAAACATCCAGGCCATGGGAAAACCTGGGTAGCCACAGCCACTCAAGAGGGAGAGGTTTTTTAGTGCCAGGAAGGAAAAAAAAACGGCAGAAAATGGCAGAAATCGTACACCAAATCCAGTCATTCCTGGAGTGGAACCACAGTCGATGGCCTCCACTCCAAACCAACAGATACAGATACTAATGCCAGAAAAAAAATCCCCCCCAGTACCAACAATACCACCAGTCTGATGACATTCTTCTTTGCAAATATACAGGGTCTAAAGCCAGCAACAAACAACAAAATACCTTTCATCCGTGGACTGCTTGCAGAGGCAAAGGCAATGTTCGCGGCTTTCACTGAGACCCACATAAAGGATCACTTGGACAACGAAATATGGATCCCAGGTTACAACCTATACAGATGTGACAGAGTGAACAGGCAAAAGGGGGGGGGTTACCTGGAGGTTACCTGGAGGTTATTCCGGGGATCAACGCCCCCGCGGCCCCGGTCCATGACCAGGCCTCCCGATGGATCAGGGCCTGATCAACTAGGCTGTTATTGCTGGCCGCACGCAGTCCAACGTACGAGCCACAGCCCGGCTGATCCTAAAGGTTGGCCTGTACATTGCAGAGTCACTTGTTTGCACAGAACTGCTAAATGCCTCAAATGATGTAGTGGAAGTTTTAGCAGTAAAGGTCAAGAACCAAAACCTAGTCATTGCGGTAGTCTACAAGCCTCATGATGCAACATCCCAGCAATTCCAGGAACAGCTGTTAAAAATTGACCACTGTCTGGAAAATCTTCCAGCTCCTGCACCCAACATCTTGCTCCTGGGGGATTTCAACTTAAGACACCTAAAATGGAGGAATATAGCAAATAATATTGTTGCAGTAATAACACCAGGAGGCAGCTCTGATGAAAACTCACACTCACACGAGCTTTTAAATCTCTGCACAAAATTCAATTTAAACCAGCAAATAATAGAGCCTACTAGACTGGAGAATACACTAGACCTCATCTTCACTAACAATGATGATCTGATAAGAAATGTCACCATATCAAAAACAATATACTCAGATCACAACATAATTGAGGTTCAGACATGTATGCGTGGAGCCCCAGACCGACATAATGAGACTAGTCACGAGGGAGCATTCACCAAATTCAACTTCAATAACAAAAACATAAAGTGGGACCAAGTAAACCAAGTCCTAACCGATATAAGCTGGGAAGATATACTAAGCAACACAGACCCCAACGTATGCCTAGAACAGATTAACCTGGTGGCACTCGATGTATGCACAAGGCTTATTCCTCTAAGAAAAAGGAGGAGTAGATGTAAAATAGAAAGAGACAGGCACTCCCTTTACAGGCGACGGAAAAGAATAACAGAGCGGCTAAAAGAGGTCAATATATCTGAAATGCGTAGGGAGACACTGGTCAGAGAAATAGCAGCATCGAACTCAAGCTAAAGGAATCTTATAGGAGTCAGGAATCGCAGGAAGAACTAAAAGCCATAAATGAAATCGAAAGAAACCCAAAGTATTTCTTCTCCTATGCCAAATCAAAGTCGAGAACAACATCCAGTATTGGGCCC